>CM060690.1:13598000-14200000 GCA_030686995.1 Artemisia argyi
ATGTGTCACGAGATATTTTAGTAGAGAGATTTTCTAATATATATGCTAAAATTGATTTAATAAACATCAATTACCATGTTTCAACGTATTGTTATGGCTAATGATTTGCACACTCCCAATTTTGATTTGCACACTCAAAACTGTGCTTTACAAAAGCACAGTTGTACATTTATCACATGCTGCTTTTGAAAGTTGTACATTAGAGTGTGCGAATAAAAAATATGAGTGTGCCAATCAACACTCTATTGTTATTCTTTTTTGGAGATTCTCGAGAAGAAATCTTAAAATGAGAAGATGAGAAAATATCTATAATCATACATTTGAGAGACGCATCAAATCAAATTAAATACATCTCTATTTTGAAAAGAAAACGATTCAAACTAGTACTTAGCAACACATTTGACACGCAAAAGACGAAAAAATACATATGATTTGCCTAATTTGATATACTACATCTAATTTTGCGTTAACAAATATATTACTCGTATGATGCATAGAAAAGACTACAAATGTATCTAGTTTAACTCACCATATCTCTGATGTGTCATCGTTTTTATTCCTATTTTAAAATTTGTTCTCATTCAATTCTAACTCTTTAACTTATTTTATTTATTTATTTATTTTTTAATTTTAGAATAACTCTGTTTTATATAGATATAAAATTATTTTAAGAAATAACTATGTTTATTTAACATTTTTTGACTCGTGCTCTTACGCGACAAGTTAAAAAAAATTCCTTTACTAGAAAAGGGTTAATAAGTCATAAGGAAAGTCTTGAATTCACATAATCTAGGTCCACAAGTTGATGTTGTTGGTTCTAGTAATGTGGGTCAAAATGTGAAAGACGAGGAGCTAACCGGGGTGGAAAACCTAACATCCTCATCTCATGTAATTGTAAGTGGGGAGGAGCATTTAATTCGTGATAATACCACGATGGATACAACTCATGATTTCTCTTTTGATCCAATTACTAGTGCTCTGATACCAATTGTATGACCGTAAATATGTAAGATTTATGTGGTTCGGGATGTAGAGGTTGATGGTTAATGATAAACATGGTGAAACCCTAGATAGAGAAAGTAAAGAGAGGATGACGTAAAATAAAAGATAATATTATTAATATGAAAATGGTTACACACTCACACATCTCATGGAGAGTTATGAGAGGTAATTATAGGCTCATTACATTACAAGTTTGCCACTTAAACAATACTAATCCCTGCAGGCACAGCTGACTACATATCTAGTCCAATTCACGTGTAAGATGTTATTTTTATAAAAAAGCGAGGCTAACATTAATGGTCTACAAATGGTGAATATTGGGGCTGAGGTGAACACTAGCTCTTTGAAGCTAGTGGATGCACCTAATCTTGTCTCATTTTCCAATTTGGTGAGTGTGAACTTTTGATACTTAGACAAGGTAAACCAAATAACGAATACGAGCTTTGAATTCAGCTTGTATGGGTATTTTATGGGTAAGAGAATTGCATTCCCATTATATTAAAGAAGTGGATGCCTAATGCAAATTTGTTAAAAGAATACTTGTACTCGATTCCAGTGTGGGTTTATAAAATACATGATATTCCCATTATGGCCTCTACTAAGGATGGATTGACTGCAATGACTACTAGACTTGATAATCCGATTATGTTTGATTCGTATGCTAGTTCTATGCGCATGCAAACATGGGGACGTTTGAATTATGCCCGTGCATTGATTGATGTTAGAGCCGATCGGGAGCTAATGGAGAACATCATTATTGCTATTACGAATTTGGAGGGTGATGGTGATGTGCTTCATATGGTTATGGTGGAATACAAATGGAAACCACCTAGGGGTATAGCGTGTATGGTGTTTTGTCATGAAGACATGACATGTCCGAAAAGTGTCATCGAAGAACCTAATTTGGAAGACGAGGGATACATATACGAAACAATTACTATTGAATATGAATGGTCTCCTCCACGATGTGCCAATTGCAAGATTTTTGGACAAGACTCTGAAAATTGTCGTAGAACGGTTCCTACAAAGCCTATGAATTGTGGGGAGGTGCATTCTGGTGGTACGAAGTTGAATCGAAGTAATATTGTGATTAGTGGAAAGAAAGCTGCTAGTGGTTTTAATATTGGTTCTAAATTTCAATTTAATCGACCAAACATGTACATAAACCTGTTTCTAAGAAGAATGGTGCTACTACAAGTTGTACGAATAACAATATTGATGCACCTAGTAGAGAGTCAAATTGTTCGAACCCATTTGATGCACTTAGGTTGGTTGAAACTGATGACCATGTTAGGTGCAAATGGGGGTAATTCCATAAGGGTTGAAACTAATGTGGTCGAGGGGCATAAGGCTGATGCGGAGCTTATTCAAATATTGCCGAGTATGCCTAATGATGTTACACTTGTGAATGAGGTACAATTGAAAAATGAGCAGCTAACGTCTAATGTTGTTGGTTCGAATATATAGAAGAAAGAGGATTGTAACGTGGGTGATGAGGATAGTGATAATGAAGTGGAAGAGGTTTTTGATGAAACATCAGGTTTCATGGCATCCAAGAGTGGAGGTGGAATTGGGAGGAAGAGTCTATAGAGCGTTGGAAATATGATTATGATGATAACCGATATGATGATGATGAATGTGAAGATTTGACTAAAAAACAATTAGCTTTTTGTGATGCTTATGATATAAATATTCATGGTTAAAGTAGACGTTATTTTGGTTCATTGTTGAGTCGAATATAGTCTAGTGGTTAGTTTTGGTTGTATTTCCTTCGGAGGTTAGTAGTGTCTTTATTTTGTAAGCTTTACCGCTTATATAACGGGCTCACATGTCATTATTGCATATTTTTTTTTCCTGATGGCTAGTTTGCATTCTTTTTGTCTTGAGAGAGTGTAACTAGTTAAAGAAAGCCCATTTGATCAATTAAAATACAGCTAATTAATGGTCATTCTTTTTACCAAAACATATACGTACCAGAGATTAATAACTGACATCATAAATGTAAACTTTGTTACTACCATAGCTAAATTTTGTGTTATATTGCCTTTCGCCATTCTTGACTAGCCAAGATATCTTTAATGTGCGTATTAAATTTGACAAGTGTACATTGGTTACTTTTGTAATAACACGTAAGAAAGTACACTACAAGGATAAGGAGAACAGGCGTCGAGGATTTTCCCGTCGACAGTATGTCGACGGCTTAAGGCAGAAAACGATAACAAAAACGCTTGACCAAGCCCACTGCGTTGAATTTTTCATACTCGTATTTTCCCGTCGACATATCGACGGGAATATTTCAACATATTTTTTTAGCCTCAATAATTCACCAAAGTTGGGCGCGAAATTTACCCGCTAATATATTCCCGTCGACATGTCGACGGGAATATATTAATCACGTTTTTTCCCACAATTAACGTGTGATTAAAGGTAATAATTTTTTGTTTTGAGATTCCATCGACATGTCGACGGGATTTTATTACTAAATTATAAATATTTTTAATAAATGGGTAAAATATTGGGCGGGATTTTTCCCGCGTTCTTTTTCCCGTCGACATGTCGACGGGAATATCTCCCCAAAAATCAGGCTATATATATCCTCACAAATACATTCCCGTCTCATTTTTTACCTATATACATTCTCACAAAATTATTTCCGTCTCATTTTACACATCTCACAAATAATTCAATCGTCAATTCTTACAAGACACACATGACTTTGCGTGGTTGCACAGTTGAAGAGGAGTACTCAAAAATCTTGTCACACGAGCTCCTCTTTAATGAAGTTATGTTAACTTTTGGTCATGCAGTTTATGAGGAATATGGTTCTTTTAAGGATGCTGAACCGTGGATGAGAGACAAGATTATCGAATGGTGTAGGAAAAAGTCATACTACAAAGAGTACATGGACGAGCTAGATGCTGCTGAAGCTCAAGCTGCTGCTGTTGGAGGTGACGACGAAGCAGAAAGTACGTTGGAAACCAAACTTGATAATATGGGAAATAGGGTCACAAATCTTGAAGCTACGTTTGCACATATCAAGGAAATGAGAGCAAGGAATGGAAAAGATGGTGCGAGTTCGAGTAAAGCGGGAAGTAGCCGCAAAAAAAAAAAATAAACGGGTTATTTCGTTTGATCTGTTCTTTTGGTTGTCGAGTTGTTTACTTTGAGTTGTTTCGTTTGGTGGTCGAGTTGTTTAGTATAAGTTGTTTCGTTTGGTTGTCGAGTTGTTTAGTTTGAATTGTTTCGTTTGGTTGTCGAGTTGTTTAGTTTGGTTGTCAGTTTGAGTCTGTATGAAAATGCATGTGGTTGAGAACTCTTGCTTGTTTTAAATAAACAGTTTGCCTTTGTGTTTGATAATTATTGCTCCTTCAGTTCTATTATTTGTGCGTACGAATTTAAAATATAAATGACGTTCAACATCAGTTACCACAACAACAACAACATTTTATTAAACAATAACAATAACATCAACAACAACAGCAAACAACATCAACAACAACAACAATAACAACGATAACAACAACAACAACAACAACAAACAACATCAACAATAACAACGATAACAGCAACGACAACGATAACAATACTACATATGAAATTTATCCATGTCACCTAAAAGGTCACGGAGTATTGCATCCGACTGACATGCGTGGTTGGGATACGTTGCCATGTCAAGTTTTGCCTCCAGCATCCTTAATTTTGTCTCTAGCACCTGTTTTTGTGCCTCCAGCACCTGTTTTTGTGCCTCCAGCATGTTTATTCTAAGATCTTTTTCATGACAGTTTGAGCACCTTGTTGGAGCAGATCCAGAACCGCTTGATGTTGAAGCTCCCAGAGAACCGATCATCATTTTGGCGAGTCGTTCCTCCTTCCATAAAAAAAAATCACATCCATGGTCTGTTGTCCCAGGCTGTTAAAGAGTAAAAACTATTATTTTTAACAACTAACCAAATTATTTATATAATACACGAAAAAGTATGTAACTGTTCACCTGCGAGAAAGGACACGCATAGTATAGTTTACCACGGGAGTAAGATTTACGTGATTCTCGCAGAATCACGTCTCCTCGTTCACAAGGACAAAAAAAAAGCTTCAAATTCTGCCATCTTCTTCACCATGATAACAGTGTATGTTTGTGATTGTGAGGTTGAGTGGTTGAATCGTGACCGGGGTGGCCCGATCTACAAATTGAGGTGATAAAAGGTGGTGGCCAGAAAAAGATTCTGGCGGCCGAAAACTGCTGGTGTCGCCAGAAAACAGAAACTGCTAGAGAGAGATAGAGAGAGAGATATAGTGAGATGAGTGTGTGTGAGAGTTTTTATTAGTTAGATGAGTGTGTGTGTGTGTGTGTGTGTGTGTGTTTATATTGTGAGGATAAGTTGTTAGGTAGAAAAAAAGTTGTTAGGTAGAACCATAGTATCTCGACTCGTTCGTTTAACATCTCATGTATAACCATAGCATCTCGACTCGTTCATTTAACATCTCATGTATAACCATTGCATCTCGACTCGTTCGTTTAACATCTCATGTATAACCATAGCATCTCGACTCGTTCGTTTAACATCCCATGTATAACCATTGCATCTCGACTCGTTCGTTTAACATCTCATGTATAACCATTGCATATTGACTCGTTCGTTTAACATCTCATGTATAATCTCGACTCGTTCGTTTAACATCTCATGTATAACCATTGCATCTCGACTCGTTCGTTTAACATCTCATGTATAACCATTGCATCTCGACTCGTTCGTTTAACATCTCATGTATAACCATAACATCTCAACTCGTTCGTTTAACATCTCATGTATAACCATAACATCTCGACTCGTTCGTTTAACATCTCATGTATAACCATTGCATCTCGACTCGTTCGTTTAACATCTCATGTATAACCATAGCATCTCGACTCGTTCGTTTAACATCTCATGTATAACCATTGCATCTCGACTCGTTCGTTTAACATCTCATGTATAACCATACAAGACTTGAATTTTGACCGGTTGTGATCTCGAGGTTATCTAATGGTTGGGATTTAGTATTTTGTGATATTCTAATTATTATTTATTTTATATTTTAATAAATGATTTTTTTTAATTATAAATATAAGTAATTAATTTTAAATATATATATTTTTTTAATTTTATAAAACTATTTATAATAAATAAATTTTTTTAATTATATCAATTTAGTTTATTAATTTTATAAAACTTATTTTTTAGTATTTTATAAAAGTATTTATAATAAATAAATTTTTTTATTATATTAAAGTAATTTTATAAAACTTATTTTTTAATATTTTATAAAAGTATTTATAATAAATCAAATTTTTTAATTATAAAAGTTATTATACCGTCGACAAGTCGACGGCATCATTAAAAAATGAATATTGTTTTCAACATTATGCCGTCGACATGTCAATGACATAATTAAATAACCAATATTTCTGGTTTAATGTTCCTGTCGACGGTATAATATAAAACTTAATTATCATTTATTAATTAAAATGTTAATTAGTTATACGTTCCCGTCGACATGTCGACGGGAAGATTTTGACGGACAGCAAATTCGTTTGACTGGAAAACGATGTGGGACTCACAATGTCGACGGCGATTGTCGGCGGGAACGCTATTCCCGACAAAACACAACCGTCGTTATGTTCCCGTCGACATGTCGACGGGAAGGTATTATTCCGTCGACATGTCGACGGCAAGGGCGTAAAAATATCGCCGGCAGAAGCATCGAGTGTACTAGTGGTAACCAGCGGCCTTTACTGGACTCTTTCACAAGTCACAACCATGTCCTCTTTTGTGAGCTCAATAAACATGTACCATTATGGTAGTTACAGAATACATCGCAATACATGAATAAACATGTACCATTATATATCATATGTAAATAAATAGCAAGATGCTAACATTTCAAGGACACTCAAAAGTCTGATCGACTCTCAAAAGGGTAAAAGGCATAAAATACCATCGTACTTTCAAAAATGTCCAACTTAACCAATTTACCTTTTTATTGCGGACTTTACCAATGAACTTTCAAATTTTTAGCCGACTTGAACCAAATTTAGCTAAAAATATGGTTCAAGTCGGCTAAAATTTTGAAAGTTCATTGGTAAAGTCGGTTAAAAATTTGAAAGTTTATTGGTAAAGTCCGCAATAAAAAAGTAAATTGGTTAAGTTGGGGCATTTATGAAAGTACGATAGTATTTTATGGCTTTTACCCCTCTCAAAACTTACGATAACTTTTTTTTTGAACGACAATTTTATTAAGAAACTCTAGCAAGACGCTAGAGAAAAGAGAAACAAGAAGTTACAATAAGCCATTACAAGCCATTCTTGGATTTTGAATCCAATCAAATCTTACGATAACTAAGGACGTGAGCAACCCTACCGCCTACTACTCCGTCACGAAAAGGGGCATCAAATTGTGCACAACCAACATAATACCTTATAATCCGACCCGGAACCAAGTAGAAAATAAAGTGTCAAGTTCTATAGGCATTGATCAGGGTTTTACGAAGGAAAAAAAGAAAGCACACTTCTAACATAGATATATTCTCTATATATAAATATTCAGATACATGAAATTACAAGTCAAGAATATAAAAGTCAGGGACATTATTTTTAGACAATCTAAAATAATACAACGCAACTAAGTTTCAAGCTAAATATGATGAATAAAAAGCATATAAACATACTTGGAACAAGCTAGGTGATGTGGTTTATCTAACTTGGAAGTTGAGTGTCCTCAAGCAGAAGGCATAGACGAAAGCAAACAACACACAAAATCCAACGAGAACTGCAGCAACTGGACCCATGAAATCTAGTTTATAACCATAGTAATGCTCGATATACGAATTCATGGCCGGTTCATATGACATCCCAGGCACTGTTATCGCGTGATCAACATCATGGTACTGGGAAACGATGAACCCATATGTAGTCCATGCTATCGGACAGATCCAGTAGTACCACACCCACCACTTTGGAATTTTCTGGAATATAGATATGTGTTAACTATATATGATCTAAAAGAAGCATTAATGCATTAGCTTTGACGAGGACTTACAGGTCTAGGGATGAAAAATCCTGAAAAGAAGTTAAATACTGCATAGAACGAAGTTGCTACAATCGCTGCTAGTTGCTCGTTTGGTGTGATGGAAACAGTCATCATTCCGTAATATGTAAAATAAAGGAATGAGAAAAAGTTGATGTAAAAGAACCAGAAAAATTTGGCTGCTGTCCATTCGAATGACACCATGGCATACACGATTAAAGTGTAATATGTTGTTTCCAGAAATATGTATGGTATCTCTACGAACACCTGAATGAATCTCCATTCGTAAGCAGAAAACACAAAGAAACTAAATATGTTATTAATGTGCAGAGAATGCATAAAAAATGTTACCTGTGCCAAGGCATACGGTAATGCCGAGTACATCCCAGCTGCTCTTTCTCGATAGAAGACTGCTCTTTCTGTGGCGATTACAGGTTGCACTGTCTGGCAATTGTTCATACCAACAAAGAATACCCCAGAATACATGGCCCCTATAATTGTTGTCAAATTGCTGCTGCTCTCCCTGGAAAAAAAAATCAAGAAATCTAAAAAGGGTTCTATATATAAAATGTCTAGTTGATGTCATGTTTATGATTTTGAGAATGACCTTTTTTCGCCAATCTTCCAAAACATTGTCCCAACCACGAGTGCTGCAACCAAGGTGAAGAAGTTGCGAACAAGGTTATAGTCAGGATTTCTCCAGTAACTCCACCACATCTTCCATATACAAGACTTGAATTGTCCCCATGAAGACTGTGAATATTGTGTTCCAAAATAAAGATCTGTCGCTCCGGGAGGCGGTGTCCTCAACTCCGTCACTAAAGCCTTGTTCCTTCTGTTGCCCATAGACATTATTACAAAAGTAGATGATTGTATATGGAAGATGTGGAATTTAATTTACCACACATTATTTGTGTTCCATAGACATTATTTGTTTTTAGGCGTAATAAAATTTACCAGGGGTATTGAATTCCTTTACCCACAAAAAAAAAAAAAAAAAAAAAAAAAAAAAAAAAAAGGTAGATGATTGTGAGTTACTTCAATTTATAGCTTAAGAAAGATGAAGTTTACTCATGCAAGGCTGATAGTTGGAACTTCTCAGCAAAATCGACACCAAGCCGGTTCTCTGCAGCACTTGAACTGACTTCCAACATCCATGTTGCTGGATTGTATTTTTCTGGCATTTTTGGAACCCCGGAAATTTTCTGTGTGTAATATAGATGGATTTAATATTGATCTATTACGTACCTTAAAATATTTCTAAATTTTTAGATCGTAGAATATCCAACAAAGTACCTCAAAATAGTTCACAATGTTTCTAGAATTTCTGCCGAGAGGTCCTGCATAGATCACTTGACCTCCTCTTTTCATCAGCAACAACTCATCAAAGGACTCAAAGATATCAATGCTAGGTTGATGAATTGTGCAAACGACAGTTCTACCAGTGTCGACAGTGTTTCTTACAGCCCTCATGACAATGGCTGCTGCTCTTGCATCAAGCCCAGAAGTTGGTTCATCCATGAAAATGATTGAAGGATTGGAAACTAACTCTACAGCAATGGTTAGCCTCTTTCGTTGCTCTGTTGACAAACCACTAACTCCTGGGAGTCCTACAATTGCGTCCTTAAGGTTTTCTAGCTCAACTAACTCCATTACTTCACGTACAAAAATCTGAAAGATAATAAACAATAAGAATTTAGCAATTTATATTTTCTTAGCAATCTGTTAGAAAAAAAGCATTGATTGTTTATCATTTCCTATTTACCATCTTATCGTCATTTCCAACTTCTTTTGGGAGTCGAAGGAAAGCCGAGTAAATCAACGATTCATGGACAGTGACCTGGGGAGAGTGGATATCAGTTTGCTCACAATATCCTGAAATTCTTGCAAACGTTTCTTGTTTCTTTGGGAATCCCGATATTCTTATATCTCCTTCAATATAACCACCAGTCTTTCGTCCTGATAAAACATCCATCAATGTAGTTTTTCCAGCTCCACTGACTCCCATCAATGCAGTTAGGACCCCAGGCCTAAAAGCACCTGTTACTTCACATAGTAACTGCAATCTATTATCTGCGACTCCTTGTTCTCTCATTTCCTGTTTAAGTTTATAAAATTTGAATATCTTAATGACACATATTGTGCAAACATTGTTCAAGCTCTAATTTAAAGAAGGGAACTTACTTGAGGCATGTCAACAAAGTAGTTCATGCTATCGAATGACATGGCAAGTGGAGTAAACGGAAGAATCATTCCCTTCTTAGCATTACTTGAATCCGTTCGAATTCTTCCAAGCTGTTTGTCTGTATTTCCTTGTAGAAAGTCATATCACGCGTTAGGAGGAACTAATATATGCGGGGCAATTTTTCTAACTCAAAGTATTTAAAATGTGGAGCTTTTGGAACATTTTTTCTAACTCAAAGTATTTTCGTCAATAATTCAAAAGGATTATATAAGGAATTTTGCCTCGTTTAGATGAAGCTGTTCCGAGTCTTGGTTGTTGGTTGGTAGCTTGTTGTGCTTCCATCCCCGAGGTTCCCTCATTTAAGATATTAACTTGTGGTTTTCCAACGGCTGATAATTTAAACAGAGGATAAGGGAGATTAGATATCGCAGAAAGTAGCAGGGAAATTATTTAATAACGCCCTTAGGTGAGAGCCTGGAAACTTACGATCTAAATAAGTGAGAGAAAAAGTGAAGAAGATGTTGAATAAAATTGTAAAACCGAGAAGAGAGGCAGCACCAATCCAGAACCAACTTGATTGGGTTGGGATATTCAAGCTCTCTAGTATTGCTATGCCCAATCTAGTTTCACTAATGGAACTCTGTGAACGTGAAAACAATATATATTATTCTTAACCTTTGTTAAATAAAATTTTTAGCTTTTGATTTTCGAACTAATTAATAAGTTACCATTTTGTTCATCCACCTCGGCGCAAGAAACTCATTTATTGCAAAGGCTCTTAAGCCATATGACAACGGTGATAGCCAATAACCCCACTCCCACCAATCAGGAATTTTACTCTTTGGAATGAGAAAACCGCCAAGAAAAAATACGAGTAGAAGTACGAGTGTTCCACCTGTGTTAGCAATGTTCATAGTCCTACACAGGCCAGCAATAAGCCTAAAAAGTCCTCCTCCCACATTTTGGATCAAAAAAACCAGCAGAAAGTGCTTGAAGAACCTGGATAACATAGTAAGATGCATCTTTTTGTTATTAACAGTCTGGAAAAAGAAGTAGTGCACAATAATAGCAATCTATAACCTGCTAGCTTCAGGGGCAAAGCCGGCACCATAATATAGTATGCACACCCAAATAGTACTTTCAAACAAACATATTGGCAATTTAAGCAAGAACGTTGGAAGTGTGTAAGCCCATGTTGGGTGGAACAGAAGGTCTCTTTGCTTGAAAACTACAGGAAGCCTTATTATGGTGAGCGAAATTTCAGCTAGACCATTATAAAAGTTTACGAGCATGCTGAACAAAAGTGCTCCTACATATATTGAACCATCTTCTAGATTCCTCGTGTGCATTTTAGTCCTTAAAAACAAAGTCGTCCCAATAAAAGCCAATATGATGAGCTGCACACTCTTGAAAATGTAAATGAAACTGTTTCTCTTCATCAGTAGCCATTCCTTATTCCACGAGGTCTTGAGCAAATCCCTTTTGGAGACCAAGTATTTCTTGAAGACTAGAGCCGCTTTGTGGCTTTGGTCTTTGTCATAAGGGACAGAAAGTTCATTCTTTAGCTTCTCACCCACATGGAATTGCTTGAATTTCTGAACGAATTCAGTAACTGGGATATATCTGTATGGTTTGCTTCTATCTGCCCAATATTGCTCTTGATCCTTTCGAGAGGTAACCTGTCACGAAGATACAGAAATGTTGGCAAACTTGTAAGTTAGCCTTGATTTCATTAACTTAACTATTATGTGTACCTCTTGCAAGAAGTCAGCGGTGCCCTTTCTTTCAGGACACTTGAATCCACAACCGTCAAAGAACTCAAGAACATTCTCCCGTGGACCTTGATACACAATTTGGCCCTCTGATAGTAGTATTATGTCATCAAAAAGATCAAAAGTCTCTGGAGCCGGCTGTAGCAGGGATATTAAGATTGTTGACTCTGTGTAGTGTACAATTTGTTGCAAGCACTTCACTATCTGAAACGTAGTAGAGCTGTCTAGACCTGTTGATATCTCATCCATAAACAAGGTTTTTGCAGGCCCAACAAGCATCTCACCTGTTGACATCAAAAGAAGGGTTAAAAAGTAACATAAATAAACCAGGGTTAAGCATGTGAGTGTCTATGTTCGAGAGTGATATGAAATGGTCACTTGACCTGTAGTAACTCTCTTCTTTTGTCCACCAGAGATCCCTCGTTTCATTGCATCACCAACAATAGTGTCACGACAAATATCCAACCCCAATATCTATTATCGATTAACAACCATATGAATATATATATATTTTTTTTAGAGATTTAATTAAGACACCCAAAAGTGTGACTAAGTTTATGCGTAAACTTATGACACTAATTTATTGGTGTATGAAAAGCTTGATATCTTACTCTAAGAGTGTAGTAAGTAATCAAACTGCTGGCATCCCCTTCTACGGCAGTTGCCTTCATGAAAAGGTCGACTTCAGCTTCTGGAAAAATCCCTGCTTGCTTCTCTCTATGTGCGAGCTCCTTTAGCATTTCTGTAATTAAATATTTAGTTACATATTATAGCGATCTTTTGTATCAAGATTTAAAGATACAGTGAAATATTCCATGAAAAAGCGTTACCTAATCGCGATCCAACTCCTTGACATCTTGCAGAGAAATCTAAGGTTTCCTTTACGGTCATTTCTCCAACATGAACATCATTCTGGCTGATGTAGGCCGATGTCCTTCGAGGTACAAACTCATTTAGCTTATATCCATTGTAAGTAATCTCCCCTTCAACCTGTTTAGTTCATGTGTATGAGTGTTCCTTACTTTGGTTCATTATACTTAATAATCAGTTTTACACTTCATACGAAACTCTTATAGCATCCTAATGTTGAAGGTTTATACTGACCTTTAAGCTGGGGTCGAGCTTCCCCGCCAAAGCCAACAAAAGAGTTGTCTTCCCAGAAGATGGTGGACCCAACAGAAGTGCCATTCTATAAAATTACAAATCCGATGTTATGAACAGTGCAATCCTTTATCGAGAATACAATATGTCAAATGTGCAGTGCATTGTATAAGTACCTTGATGGTTTGATGATCCCGGATGCATTTTTAAGAATAGTAAGTCTGGTCTTTTTAGAAAAGTTGATTCCAATAGAACCCAAAAGCGATTCAATAGAGTTTCGGGCAGCATTTGGTAGCGATGGAAGTGCTCTATTGCCAATATAGCAGTCTGCTTCTATCGTCAAATCTCGAAACCTAACTTCTACAGTTGGAAGATTGATGCCAACCCTTAAATTAAAAAAAAAAAAAAAAAAAAAAAAAAAAAAAAAAAAAAAAACAGATTTTATTCGCTGTTCCGTAACTTAATGTAAAGTTAATTAACTAACTTCTTATAATTGAGTTAACTTCCAAGACTTACTTATCAACACGATCTCTGAACTTTTTCAAGAACCTTCCAATATCTTGTTCAGCATCCATAAATGTCTTATCAATAAATTCTTGCTGAGCTTTTTCATCTAGTTCTCGGACATCCAACAACAACTTATCAGATGGTGTTTGGTTTATATTATAAGACATAAAAATGGTTGTTCGTATTCGGTTATAGGTTGGTAGTTTCTCCAAAGCAGCCCATCTCAAGGCCTCTTCGTCTTCCACAGAGTGACGGCTGCTCCGTCCACCACCACTAAAAGAGAAAACATCTTCTATTCCAATATTTCCAGCTGCCTTACTCAAACTTCTACCAATACTCCTTACCATATTTACTTTGGTGTCTTCCTCCATTAGTACTTTTTACTTGCAAAACTCCCAAAATTTTAAGATATTACCGTTTTAACTATTACGTCCTCTACTCCTGTAAAATAAGCATAACAAAATTTTTAAGCATAACAAAAATTTTTCTTCCTAAAATCATGACCTTCATGTATGCATAACCTAACCTTATTGCAACTATTGAACATGCAAATGAAAAGTCGTTATGTTTATTATATTTTGAGCTCTAAAGATTGAACATGCAAATAAAAATTCAATATGAAACGTCCAATAACTTAACGTTAAGTTACTTATATTTTACTATTCCGTGTTACTTTACATGCATATATTCAACTTAACCAAATATCCACTAGGTTTTTTAAAAGTATAAACATTTTGTTCAACCGATTTCGATCTGTTGAGCTTGTTATCTACTAGAAAATGATGTTATACAATGCTAAACTTTTATCATAAGTATTACGATACAGTAATTGTTTAAATCTAATACACATACCTCTGTTGAGCTTAGAAAATATTGGTGTTTATTTTTTCCGTAGATAGTACGCGTTTGACCTGCATGCAGCTAAAAGGAAGAAATAAGATTTGGTTTTCTTTTGTGGCTTGTGGCCATATATATAGAGGAGAGAATGATAATCACAGCGCTTAAAATCTTTAAGGTTGTCAATAAAAAATTAACTTTTTTATATAAATAAACTGTATATTTAATAGTAACCAAATACTTGCTAAATTAAGAGTATGTTTGGTAAAACTATCGTGAGTTATTAAATGTAGGCTTAGAGCTATAAAACTGTTAGATATTCGTTGTAGTTGCAAGCTAACGTTTTTTGTTTTATAAAAGTATTTGATAAAATAATGATTCATATCCCAGCGTGTGCTGCTTTTTCAATTCATGAACATCTTTATGCTTGTGTCAAATAGGCATTCCTAATCTATGCTTGTTATTAAAATAAATGAAAACCAAATTAAAATTTATTTCCCTCCTCTAAAGGTTTTTTCTAAATTATTGATCACTACCACTCTATTTAAAATTTGCGACTTTGCAATATTGATCACTACCACTCTATTGAAAATTTGCGACTTTATCTTTAGAATTTAGACCCATTTAATTTGAATGTGCTAGTAGTAGCATAGTTGAAATTTCTTTTGGCATGCCGCGTTTTTTCTATCTTTTCTTTAATTTACTTCAATTCATCATAAATGTATGTACTAATTTGTAGTTGTGGGTTGCTAATTACGCATGGTATTAAAATTGAAAAGAAGAAACATAATAATATATGAGGTGAGTTATTTTATAAACTAAGTTTTTGTTACAAACTGAGGGACAAATCCTCACCATCCATCTACTTTGATCTAATGGTGGGGATTAACCTAAGATTTAATAAGACAACTTAAGTCCATGTTTTTTTTCTTGTCCTTTTTTTTTTTTTTTTTTTTTTTTTACGTTTTTTTCGTTTTTCATACATATTCGTCGGTATTTTACGTTTTCGTCAGTTTTCGTTCGTTTTCATACATTTTCGTCCGTTTTCATACGTTTTCGTCTGTTTTCTCTCGTTTTCGTCTGTTTTCTTACGTTTTCACCCGTTTTCATACGTTTCGTCCATTTTAATACGTTTTCTTACGTTTTCATCTGTTTTAGAATTTTTTTTCATACGTTTTCGTCTGTTTTCGCCCGTTTTCATACGTTTTCATCCGTTTTCATATATATATATTCGTCCGTTTTCTTACGTTTTCGTACATTTTCATACGTTTTCGTCCGTTTTCATACGTTTTCGTCCGTTTTCTTACGTTTTCATCTGTATTTGAAAATTTTCATACGTTTTCGCCCGTTTTCATACGTTTTCGTCCGTTTTCATATATATTCGTCCATTTTCTTACGTTTTCGTCCGTTTTTGTCCGTTTTCATACGTTTTCATCCGTTTTTGTACGTTTTCGTCCATTTTTATACGTTTTCATATGGTTTCATCTGTTTTCATTTATTTTTGTCCGTTTTCATTCGTTTTCATACATTTTCGTCCGTTTACATACGTTTTCGTCTGTTTTCATTCATTTTCGTTCATTTTTAAATGTTTTCAGACGTTTTCATACCTTTTTAATATCACAAGTGATATACTGTGATTATCAGAATATCACTTGTGATATTCAGAATATCACTTGTGATATTCAGAATATCGTGAGTGATATTGAATATCACTCGTAATATTCTGAATATCACAAGTGATTTTTAACATTCTGTAACATGAAAATCGCAAGTGATATTCAGAATATCGCAAGTGATATTCAGAATATCGCAAGTGATATTCAAAATATTGCAAGTGATATCTGAATATCGCAAGTGATATTCTGAATATCTGACTCCTCCCGAACTAACCAGTCAACCGGGTGCGGTCAATAGGTCAACCCAGGAGAGAGTGCAAGATAACCGGCGAAGAATAGGGTTTCCCCGGGTCGTTATGTCCCGACGAGGTATGATGGTAATCAAACGGATTTGTGATCGGGTAAATTGAAAAGAAGGGTAAGGAATTTGATTATTAGGTATTGTGAATAAGAAACGTAAAGTAACAGAGTATAAAACGTATAAGAAACTAAAGACAAGCAGATAAAGTGAAAGCACAAAAATAATAAACGGCTGAATATGAACAACGCCAAGTCTACTAGCATAAAAATGGTTTTCCTATGCACTAAATGATAAGAGAAAATGTTAGCAAGAAGAAAAATAAGAACTAGATGAAAATTCTAAATTTTATAATTTAAAAACTTTACAACATTAATTAATTCCTAATACACACTAAAACATTTCAAACTACTCTAAAACCTTCTAGATTAACACTACAACTAAACGCTTATGACCAGAACCAAGAGATGCAAAGTTATGCTAAAGCGATATTAATGGATTAGTAACAGTCACAGTAACTCTAAGCTATCGCAATTGGAATTATTGCTCGATATGAATTAAATCTCAAGCTTAGGAAACTAAAGACACAAATAAACAAGCTATGATAAACAAATGCAAGGTAAAAGAAACAGGTTCAAATCATTAAGCTTAGATGAAAAGCTTAATAGCAGCCGCTAAATCAAAAAGACACACAAGCTAAAACCAAATAAACTATACTTGCATACGTTCGAATAGCAAATTGGCTAAATTCAACCAACAGAGCAAGACCCTAAATTAATATGCTAAGAGTAAGAAGATTACAAACAAACTTAGTTGCTACTGATTAATGGCAGATGAGCAGCTAGAGAGTGACTAGTGGACACGAATAAGCTGAGAAAATCTGACTTTTTTTTTAATTCTAATAATAGTTGACTAATTAGGGTTTTGATTACCCCTAATTGGCTGAATATGATCTGTTAGACTATACTAGGACTAAATAAAACTATGTTAACAACTTCTACAATTAATATGGAGATAGTACACTGCTAAGTTCTAACAGATAAGAAGATAAAAGATCAAGAGATGGAATAAACTTTTTCACTGGTGGCCTACTGATTATATGTCACCATTATCCTAAAAGATCCGAAGGTAAGTTGTCTAAACCATTTTTATACCTAATACTGACCTTTAACACAGATTATAAGCTTACTCCAATTATCACTATAAAAATTATTTTAACAAATTAATGAAACAAGTGAGTGATTCAAACCATGAACTGATAAATTAAGTTTATTCTAAGTTGTAGTGAACATGAGTAAACAGAAACATACCACAAACAACAATGATAGCTAACATGATCAAACATAAACAAGACTTTTTACCAAGAACTTTGGTTTGCTTATTAATTCTGAAAAAGTAGTACAAGATTCGAATGAAGACTGAAATACTTATATTAAACTTAAGACTAAAATTAAAGTAAACTTGAAAACTATTGGAACAACATAATGAAAAGCATAAAAAAAAATACAGCCCCCTTTCAGAGGCTTACATACAGCCTATTTATATTAAAAACTAGCTGGGGGTCTTCTATTGTGTTTGCTCAGAACAAATCCCACCCATTGAATTATCTTGGAATGATCTCAGCCCTTTATCATATTCTTGGTGCCAACAAAATGGGGTTATGATGTGCCAGCCTAGAGATTAAATATCTTGTGGAGATACTGAGGGAACAAGAAGGAGGCTGGAGCAGGTATGTTGGGGGAGACAAGAAGTTTGGAGGATGTGTAGTTGTGTTTGATTTGCTAGGAGGATGTGTATGTTTTTGTCTTGCTTGTGAAATCCTGGGAAAAGGTTAAGTAGATGGAGGTGGCTGATTTATGTTTTCCCTGGCATGTATTATTAAGAATGCAAAGGGTGGTTTTGGGCTAGGGTGATGGTTGGGCCTGGTTTATTAGTGAAGGATGGGTAGAGAAAGATTTGGGCTGGCTAAGCATAGTTTTGGATTAATATCACACAACCACATCCAGAATTTACTCGACTACGTCTTTAATATCACAGTATGCTCAATTTATTGTCGAGTTGTTCAAAAATGCACGTTTGTCGATCAAAATTGTATGTTCAACTAATGTTTTGTAACATGAAAATCACAAGTGATATTCTGAATATCTAAAGTGATATTCAGAAAATTACAAGTGTTATTCAGAATATTATAAGTGATTTTCACATTTTTTTAATTCACGTTTTTTTTCAATTTCTTACGTTTTCTTCTATTTTTGTTCGTTTTCATACGTTTCTGAATATCACAATTGATATTATTAATATCACAAGTGATATTTTGAATATCACAGAAAATCACTTGTGATATTAAAAATATCAATTGTGATATTCAGAAACGTATGAAAACGGACATAAACATATGAAAACGAACGAATACGTATGAAAGCTTAAAAACACGCCTGGAAAGGGACAAAAACATATGAAAAATTGATGAAAACGGACGAAAACGTATAAAATTGCTGAAAAGTATGAAAACAGACAAAAAATGGATGAATACGTATACAAAGATATGGAGAAGTATGAAAACGAACAAAAACGTATGAAAACAGACGAAAACGTATGAAAACGCACGAAAATGGACAAAGACGTAAGAAAACAGATGAAAGCAGACAAAAACGTTTGAAAACGGATGAAAACTTATAAAAATGGACGAAAACGTATGAGAACATCTGAAAACAGATGAAAACGTCTAAAAATTAACGAAAACTTAAAAAAATAGACGAAAACATATAAAAATGGATAAAAAAGAATGAAAACGGACGAAAACGGACGAAAGTGAAAAAAAATATGAATTTTTAAAAAATACACATGAATTTAAAAAAAAACGTGATTTTTTTTAAAAGTAAAAAAAAAAAGAATAAAAAAACGTTCATTAAAAAAAGCAAAACAAGTGCGAAAAAAAAAAAAAAAAAAAAAAAAAAAAAGCGCATGAAAAAAGAAAGAAAAAAAAAGCTTAGAAAAAAAAGTGAACAAAAAAGGAAGAAAAAAAAGATAAAAAGAAAAAACGTAGATAGGGAGAAAAAAATGAGAAAAAAGAAAAAATAAATAAAGAAAAATACAATGAATAAATAAAAAAGATAAAAGGACAAGAAAAAAACATGGACTTAGGTTCCATTTTTAAATCTTAGGTTAATCCCCACCATTATATCAAACTAGATGGATGGTGGGGATTTGTCCCTCAGTTTGTAGCAAAAAACTGGTTCGCAAAAGAACTTTTCTCAATAATATATACTTGGTTATTCAAGCTTTCAAAAAATAATTCATAATTTTTAAGCAAATGAATTAGAAATTAAAGAGGGTGCGTTATATTGTAAAAAGAAAAAGAGAAAAAATAAATAAGAATAGAGGGGTGCAAGAACTAAATAGATGACTTAGATATTAAATTTATACTATAAAAATATTTATTTATTTATTTTTATTACCAAAAGCATATGTTTAAAATACTATTATGAAAGAAGCACAAGTGTTTTCCATGCTTTTCAAAATCAGCACATAGTTGAAATTTACTCATAAATGTAGCTGCAAATACTAGTGTGAATTGACATAAAATAACACATGCATTGGATACAAAATTAACTATAACCGTATTATTCATAAATTGTATATTTAAGACATTTCTACTGTATTTATATGACTTCACTAGAGCAACACATTAGTAAAAGGTAGTTCAAGAGTAGTATATAAACTAACGGTACTTCAAATAAATAAGTATTTGTTATTGGTCGACAATGTTAGTCCCAAACCATTTCAATTGAAATCAATTTTTTTTCTTTCTTCTCTCTCTCTTATGCTATAACTTTAAAAAAATTATGCACTCGATCACTTTTATTTCTAATTCCGTCACAGCATTCACTGATATACTTTAACTACCTTATAATTTATAGCGATTAAAATTGTCATCAACAAAACTCACATATATACTCCTGCTTTGGGACAATGGTTAATGCCCTAGGAGTACAATTTTTATTTTATCTCTTGAAAGGGCAATTCAGGAGTAACCTATCAAGAAGCTAGCTAGGTAAACAGGTTGCAACAAAGTCATAGAAAGGTTAACTGTATCATATACACTATTCTAGCCAAACGGATTCACATGCCTTGATGCCTATTATGATGATTAATCCAAGAATGTGGGGGTTTAATTGAGTGTTCTGTACTAGCATTTTCTAAAAGTGGGGTTTTTTTTTAACATGTTATTTTTGAGAGCATTGCTACATTAAGTTACAAAATCCTCATATCTGGCATCCTAGCTACCCACATAATTGTGATAACAAAAAAATAAATGGATGACAAGAGGAGAGAGATCTAACGAATATACACATGTTATATTAGAGCACAAGGTGCAGTCGGCTAAGCAACCCTCGCTGTCCGAGGTGGCACCTCCAACGGCGAGCCGTTGCTCGCCGCCACACCGTTGGTGGCTCGCCGTTCTTCGCCGTTAGGAAACTCCTCGTCGGGACGGCGAGCTGAGTTTTCTGACAAAATCTGATGCGTTTTTTTTTTTTTTTTTTTTTTTTTTTTTTTTTTTTTTTTTTTTTTTACACTTTTAATAGTAATGTAAAATGTATGTGTATGTGTATGTTTTTTGTAACATGTATATGTATATGTATATGTGTGTTTTTATTTGTAAAATGTATATGTATATGTATATGTATGGTTTTTATACGTATATTTTTTTTGAATAATACAACTATATTAAACATAGGATTAAAATAACTTGAAACAACGTACAATTATTTTACAGATACGATAACAACATTAAACTTAAAAACGAAAATTAAAAACCATAAACTACCATACGATAATAAAAACTATGATTCAATAAAATGAATCATCCGACACGTATCCCTCCTGACTCGAGTATGAGGCACTTGAGTCGTCCTCACTGGATGGGACAGGTGGAAGTCCCTGAGCCCAACGTCATTCGGCTCTTCTGTTCCTGCGATCTTGTTTTCCTTTGAGGTACACCTCACGCTCCCTTTCCTGACGGGCTTGTTCAGCTTCATACTCCCGTAGCACTTCCATATCCAGCTCATACTGTTCTTGCTCAGTCAATTGACGAATGATGGGCTGGTTTTCAGGTTGATTGTTTGGTTGTTGGTTGTTTGGCGGTAGAAACAAAACTTCTGGTGGAGTTGGAGGTGGTGGGTTGTCGTACTGAAACACCGGAAATATATCTTCCGGCTGTGTGTTTTGAGGTGGAAACATAACTTCTGGTGGAGTTGGAGGTGGTGGGTTGTCGTACTGAAACACCGGAAATATATCTTCTAGCGGTGTGTTTTGTTGGGAATTGTTTTGAGGTGATGCGTTGTGAGACATTTTTCTGGAAGAAGAAAGGAGAATTGTTTGATGATTGTGGGAATTGTGTGTGTTTTCAGATTTTGGATACGTATTTATAGAAGGATTTTTGGAAGCATACAGCTCTCTGGTTTCAATTCAAATTTTTGAAAAAATCCCGCTTTCAATTTGAATTCAAATTTTAGAAATTATCCTGCTTTCAATTTGAATTCAAATTTTAGAAATTATCCCGCTTTCAATTTGAATTCAAATTTTGAAATTATCCCGCTTTCAATTTGAATTCAAATTTTGAAACTATCCCGCTTTCAAAAAACCCCTATGAATACCATATTATACCATTCAGTTTTAGACACACTTCAATATTTACCATTAAGTTTTACAATGGCTAATCGTTGGTCAGTGGAAGAAGAACGGTTGCTAGCAACTGTATGGCTTGAAGTTCACGATTCTGAAGAACTTGTGAATGAACGTTCTTTTTGTGAATGAACCTATATAAACCATATATTATCATACAACTTTGCACACACTTCACTTTCAAAAAAATTCACAATGGCAACTCGTTGGTCTATTGATGAAGAATGCTGGCTAGCCGAGATGTGGCAAAACGTTCACGAATTCCATGCCAACGAAGGACCTTTCTGGCAAGTTGTAACAGAAAAATTCAATGAACAATCTGACGGTCCAACTCGTAGCAAAAGCCAGCTAATGGGTAAGTGGGCAAGAATGAACTCAGATTGCCAAAAGTTTCATGAAATTTACTTGAATTTGCAACCGACACGTGAGCCAGATGATCGTGTTGAAGATGCGTTGAATGTTTACAAAGAACAGCATGATGGGAGAGCTTTCAAATATTTTCAGGTTTGGTTGATTTTAAAGAGCAACACCATCTGGAACCGATTTATCAATTAATCGCCTTTGTGTTATTGTATCGTTTGTTGGTTTATGTTAAGTATTTCCATTTCGTTTGTGATGTTATGTCAGTGTACGTTTCAGTTTGAATAAAATGCTTAACGGCTAGTTTCTCCAATAAAAATATCAACGGCTAGTTTCAGTATAAATACCAGCTTTACTCAACTTCTTATTATCAAACAACTGAAACTAAATTCCACACATACACTATGGCTAACCAACCATCTGAGGTGCAAAGAAGAATACTTACCCGATTACGCAATGAACAAGAAAATGAACTTAAGTTGATTAACAACTTGTTGGGTGAGATAGCTCGAATTATTCGACAGAGGGAGTCTCGTGCTCCAGAGGTCGAAAGGTTACGTGAGTTACCTCAAGACCATCCAATAGTCATGGTCGGTGTACAAACCCTTTTAAGAAATGATGAAACAGATTTAGAACTTCAAGTCGCTTTGAGAATGGTCAGGGAACAAGTATTGCAAGTTTGGGAAGAAAAGTCAGCACTCATCGATAATTATAAGGCTTTATAAATTATTGATGATGTTGGATATCCTATTTATCGGTTTATTTATTTTCGTGCCGTATCGTATGTTTTTTTTTTCGCAAATCGTATGTTTTTTTTTCCGTATTGTAACTTTTTTTATTTGATGAAATAAAATTAGTTTGTTTTGTTATTTTTTAGTATTTGTGAAATGGATTTAATTTATTTAATGAAATGAATAAAAAAATAAATGTGTAAGAGGTGGGGCCCGAATGGAGAAGTGGAGGTTTGTTGTTTGGTAAGGGGGGTTTGTTGTGGTTTGTTGAAGTTGAGGTGTTTTGGTGATGTGGCATGGTGGGGCCCGAATGGGGAGCCAAGTGCTTGTTGCTGCACCTTGTGCTCTTATATAGCGGTTAGAGGAGATGCCAAAATCAATGATTTATCTCTATAGTAGGGAACTATATAGTAGGGGAGGCTTTAAATTTGACAAAGCCGGCAAGTTTCTAATTTTATCATCTAGCCGGGTGTTCTAGAAAATAAAATGTAATGAAAGGTACATGGATGCTATTTGCATTGAATTTATTCAGTGCCGACTCAAGGGAGGCGCAGCTGGTGTGGTCGCATAAGGCCTCCACTTCGTGAGGATCACACATCACACAATATTATTCTTGTCTATCATGTGTATATAAATATATGCGGCCCGTATTTAATAGTTTATATTACGTAATTGTATCATGTAGATTTTTGTCATGAAGTGGCCCATGTATTAACAAGTTATATACATATACGTAATAAAAATAACTCAACCTGTCTTCATTCGAATAGTGGCATTTACATAATAAATATTAATGTACGTAACTAGGAAAAATGAAATTGCCTAGTTACCTCTTGTGTATTACTAATGCTTAATTTTAGATATATTTGAAATTGGTGCAGTCAACAGGGCCTTACTTTTAGTTATCGGATAGGGCCTCGAAAATCATTGAGATGGTCCTGTATTCATTGTTCAATCTATACGGACGGATGTAACGATATTTTTCCTATTTTGTGTTCTTGCTCCTTCCACGTACTACTGCTCACATTCTCTATTTTTGTGTGAAAAAGAGTATAAGTAAGCACATAAAGTAAAAGATATAACAAAACTTATTATAACTATATACAAATTAATTCTCTTGTGGCTACGGAGGTTTACTTACACCGAAAGGTAGTCACCTTAAGATTAGACTCGTAATATCGAACCGAAAACCCATGTGGAAAACAACCAAAAAAAAAAAAAAAAAAAAAAAAAAAAAAAAAAAAAAAAAAAAAAAAAACCTTATACCCGTTTGTTTGGAACCAACCCTGACTATAGCCTTTTACATACCTTTGGGTGTTTATGTTATCCCACCTTCACACCAACCACAAGCTTGAACCACGCGCCACACCTTCAATCTATTTAGGACAAGCTTCCAATCATCGCGGGTATCGTTGTCTTGATTTAAAAACAAGTAAAATTATCATTTCTCGTCATGTTACATTTGATGAGACTGTTTTTCCTAATGGCTTGTCTTAACCCGCTTTACCAACTACATATACCTTTTTAGATGACATACCCGATATTATCCCACCAGCAATTCCCATCAATCCCACCGTGCAACTTCCACCTGAACTCATCACTCCAATTCATACCACACAGATTCCACACCACCATAATACGACCCAATTATCTACCACGCCTCAACAACTAACACCAGCCCAAGTTCAAACCACCGACAATCACGCCCACTCATCGCCTCCATCCACGTCCGCGGTCCAACAACACATGCCTAACCCAAATAAATCAGACGCAACCCAAAACTTACATGTGACTCAATCACCTATTTTAATTCTTGATCCACCTGAAAACCCTAACCAAGTTTCGGTCCACCCCAAGGTTACTCATTTCCATATCGGGACTAATCATCCCACTGAACGTCTAAATTTACATGTGTCTTCGGTTTCAGCCATACCAAAATCTTATCGTGATGCGTTTAGTGATCCAAACTGGCAAAATGTTAAGCGTGATGAATATCATGCACTTATTAAAAACAAAACTTGGACTTTAGTAACCAGACCACCGGATACCAATATTGTGCGCTGTATGTGGCTCTTTCGTAACAAGTTTTTAGTAGATGGACGCTTAGTCGCTACAAGGCTTGTCTTGTGGCAAGCGATAATACACAGTTAGAGGGGGTTAATGTTGATGAGACTTTCAATCCGGTTGTTAAACCGGGTAATATTTGGACAGTCCTTAGTTTAGCTGCTTCTCGACATTGGCCGATTCATCAACTCAATGTCAAGAATGCTTTTTTTACATGGCGGTCTTTTTTAGACAGTTTATATGCATCAGCCACCTGGATTTCAGGATTATGTTCATCCTGATTATGTGTGCTTGTTACAGAGGTCTCTATATGGGCTTAAACAGGCCCCCGAGTTTGGTTTCGGCTTTTTGCATCTTATATTACACGGGTTGGCTTTTCTCATAGTCGTTGTGACTCCTCCTTATTTATTTACTGACAGGTGCCTGATACTGCTTACTTGTTATTATATGTTGATGATATTGTTCTCACAGCCTCTTTTGAGAGTTTGTTGCAGTAGATTATTGGATCATTAAATCAGGAGTTTGCTATGACAGATCTGGGTCCACTTAATTATTTTCTGGGTATCTCTTTTACACGTGATTCTTCAGGGCTGTTTTTATCTCAGAAGAAGTATGCTATTGAGGTTTTTGAGAGAGCACATACGGTTAATTGTAACCCCTTTCAGACTCCTTTTGATACTGAGTCTAAACTGGGGGCTGATGGTGATCCAATATCTAATCCGACTTTATATTAAAGTCTTGTGGGTTCTCGACAATATCTTACGTTTACTAGACCTGATATATCTTATGTAGTTCAGCAGGTTTGTCTTTATATGCATGATCCTCGGGAGTTTCATTTCTCTGCTCTTAAAAGGATCTTGAGGTATGTTCAGAGTACTCTTGATTATGGTCTGCAGTTATTTTCTTCCTCTACTATAGATTTGGTTGCCTATTCTGATGTGGATTGGGCTGGTTGCCCCACTATACGGAGATCGACTTCGAGATATTGTGTATTTCTTGGCAACAACTTACTCTCTTGGTCCTCTAAGCGTCAGCCAAAGCTTTCTCATTCTAGTGCAGAGGCGGTGTATTGTGGTGTTGCCAATGTTGTTGCTGAGACTTGTTGGTTACGCAATTTACTGCGTGAGTTACATACTCCTTTATCTTCCGCTACGCTTGTTTACTGTGATAATGTCACTTCCGTTTATTTGTCCTGCAATCCAGTTCAGCATCAGCGTACCAAGCACATTGAGATTGATATTCATTTTGTTTGTGATTTGGTAGCTGTTGGTCAAGTTCGGGTTCTTCATGTTCCTTCCTGCTATTAGAATTTGGATATTTTCATTAAAGGCCTACTATCAGCACTATTTGAGGAGTTTAGGTCCAGTCTGAATGTTCGGTATCCTCCCGCTCCGACTGCAAGAGAGTGTTAGCCTGTATTTGTATTGGGCCTATAGCACGTTTCTAGAATAGTCGGCATATTTTTATATATTGTACATAATAGTTTTGGAATGGATATGAAACACATTCACATCGTACTACAATATATATAAATAACATAAACACAAAAAGATGTAACTTTAAAGTTATTATTATTATTATTATTATTGAGTGATCAAATCCATAACTTCTCATGTACTAAAAGGACAGTTTGGTGATTTACACAAGCTTAGCTGAAATTTTAATATAACATGAATCATATCAAACATGGTATTAAAAAGATTGATATAAACAAGGTATTCATTACCCTTATTTTTCAGCACAATTAAAGGGTGTCTAGAAAAGCCTATTTGGTCAGGTTATACGTTTACTTGAATTTTAGAAAAATAACAAGGTCATCTTTTTGTTTATAGCTAATGGCTTATTTAAGTTTATTAACTCAAATCAATAAACTCATGATAAGCTTATGAGCTTGTCAACTTTAGTAATGGACTTATTTAAGTTCATGAGCTTAGTTTATCTTAACTAAATTATAATACATTTAGGCTATTCCTAAAAAGGAAGTCTTAAAAAAATAAGACCAAAAACATTTCTTTAATTGGAAGGATTTCAAACTAGCACATAAATATATGAATAGGAGTTAAGTTACATTATAAACTTTAATCTCTTTAATTGTAGGAGCCACCAATATTTATGAATCTCATTAACTTGCAATAGTCCATTTAATCAATGTGATATAACAAGCCAATTAACTACCTTTTAATGCATATTATATATATATATATATATATATATATATATATATATATATATATATATATATATATATATATATATATATATATATATATATATATATATATATATATATAAAGCCTACAAATTAACGCACAAACTAAAACAATTTCATCTCAGCTTCTAAACACGCATTACACTATTAATAATTTAAATGTTCTATTTTTTAAAAACATATATCTTCTACGTTTTAAAGTATTTGAGACAATATTAAATAAGAAATGTTTAAAATGAAAAATATTTGCTCGCCACAAATAGTCACCGGGTACCCGACGCCGCATTGCGCGGGTACCCTTCTAGTAAACTCATAATAAGCCAACTAAGTAAATTTGCCCTCAAGTTGATAAACTCATAATAACTCTTGTGAGCTTTTTCATATACAATATTCTTATAAGGCGATAAATTAAGTTTAATCAATCAATCTCTAAATCAGTATTGTAAATAAGAGGCTTTTTAATGATGGTCTTATAGTTGTGAAACGTAAAGAAGGTAATACTAAGAAGTTCAATGCTATTCAAATGAATAAGTTTGAATATCGGCCGGTTGCTCCTAAGAACACCAAGGCTTCTCCTTCCAAAGACAACACAAAGGAGTCTACTTCCAAGGACAATACAAAGGAGGCTTCTAAGTCTAGACAACCAGCAATGGCTCCTAAAGTAGTTCAGACCTCTAGTGCTTTAGGTGTTTTAAGTGATTTGGATGAAGGTTCTAATGTTAATGTAGAACCTAGTAGTAAGGTTAGTACAAGCAATGTGAATATCGCTACTACTGTTGATGGAGGACACATGGTAAACAATGACAACATCCCTAGTTCGTCCAATGCTCCTCCTCATTTTATTTCGAATGGCACACATGAAATGGTTAAATATGGTAAAAAGGTAGGTAATCCGTTTTCTAAGGTTGAGAATTTAGTTCTTTTGGATAGTGATGATGAAGAAGTTCTTGAGGACTACAAGGAAACTACTAGTTATATGCAGTGTTGCAAAAATCGGCCTACAAGGCCGATTAATCGGCGATTACAAGCTGAACGGCCTTGGACCTTGGAGCGAATTACAAGGTAATCGGCCGATTAATCGGCCTTGGACCTTGGAATCGGCGATTAATCGGCCAAAAATCGCTACACGGCCCTCGACCGCCTCGGGACCGATTCACGATTTTTGCAACATTGGTTATATGGCTTTTGACGGTTCTAAAAATGGTAGTGGGCAGCCATGAAGAGCTTATATGAGCAATAGAAGAAGAACACATATGATCAAGACCTTTATGGTGGTGATGATACCTTTGATGATAATGGTTTAAGTAATGCACAAATGAAGTATGCTAACACATATGACATTAATCTTCGTGGTCAAATCAGATAGGTGTTTGTTTTATTTTGCATAACTATGACATGTCATTTTTTATACTATTTAAGGTCTTAAGTACTGTATGCGCATTTGGTTTGTCTTTTTGGGCTGAGGTATGAGACTCACCCATCTTTGTTGTTCTTAGTTATTTTCTTGGTGTAATAATATTTTATCGTGGTAACCTTTTTAACAAAAATATAAATAAATAAATTAATTAAAATTTAGAATAAACTAGCTGGGTAGCCCGCGCGTTGCGGTGGTGTGTTTTGTGTTTTGTATTTTGTGGGTTGTACGGTGTAATTAATAATTTTGTTATTTGAAGTATGCATATGTTTAC
Source organism: Artemisia argyi (assembly GCA_030686995.1). NCBI lineage: Eukaryota > Viridiplantae > Streptophyta > Magnoliopsida > Asterales > Asteraceae > Artemisia > Artemisia argyi. The sequence continues at coordinate 13,627,121 of CM060690.1, forward strand.
TTGGAAGCATAATTTGTTTATGTTTACAATTTTTTTTTTTTTTTTTTTTTTTTTTTTTGCGTTGTGGTTGAAATTTTTTGGGGTTGTTTGTTTTTTCGGTATGCTTTTTTTTTTTTTTTTTTTTTTTTTTTTTTTTTTCTTGTTTGGTATTTTAAAAGAAACAAATTTGTATAAGAAATTTTTTGTAAGTGTATTATTTTTTGTATTTTTATTTTTTGTTATTATTTTTTTTTTTGACAAAACAAATTTTCATAAGAAAATTTATGTAAAAAAAAAAAAAAAAAAAAATCTGTAGCGAGTACTGTACCGACACGTGACGCAAAAAAAAAGTTACTGTAGCAACACTGTAGCGACACATGTCGCGTTGTGGTGAAGTGCCTGGGTTTTAGATAGTATATACTGTATAATAAATGCTAGTTTGAAAATTGATAACAAAGAGATGGTGAATCACATTTTAAATATGCTTTTTTATTTTTAGAACAGTAGATAGCTAAAAGCTCTAAAGGTCAAACTTAATTAAGGGGTTGGCAATGGGTACGGGGAGGCACGGCACGGGGGGCTTCCCTTGCGGGAACACCGCCGCCTGTCCCCTGTTACCGCTCGGTGAAGGAAAAATGCGGGGAGCTTTACCGCATGGAGAGAAGAGCAAAAATGGAACGTTGAAGCATTAAAATGGGTGAGTGAAGGGTGAGGGGTGTGATGCCAACAAAAAGTGAGTGAGTGAAGGGAAAAGTGAGAGGATGATGTAGCATAAGGGGATTGGTTGTTTGTGAGTGAAGGGTGATGGGGTGAGGGATGCATTTACAACCCCTAAGAAAAAGGGTCGTAATTATATTAAAGTACTCTATGATCATTAATGACATGCAGCTTTTAGCATGTTAAAAGCTATGATCATTGTTCTAAAAGGCGCGCCAAGGCGTCGCCAAGGCGCGAGGCGTGGCCTCGCCGCCACGAAATAGACCATGGCGGCTGCTCTAGGCGTGGCGTGGGAAAAGGCGTGACAAGGCGCGCCTTTTGGTAAGGCGTGGCGCGCCTTTTTGAAACAGTTTTGGTTTTTTTGTTTTTTTTAATTATTATTATTATTTTAATAACTATTTGAACGATCATTTGAAATTTGGGCTATTTGTTATTTGGGTCTGATAATTATATAATAAGTAGTAGTTAAATGTCTAATATAGTAGTTCAAATGTATATGAAATATGATATTATAACATAAATGATAAATATATAAATATTTTTTCGCCGCCTTAGTCACGCCGCAAAAAACGTCATGGCTTCGCCATAGCGCGTAAGGCTTGAGGCGTGGCCTTGCCGCCACGCCACGCCTTACGCCATTTATAACATTGGCTATGATCATTGGCCGTGGCTAGAGGTTACACGTCGCATAAGGGACCAGTGTAGCTAATCAAAAGTCAAATACAACATAATCGACATAAATTGTATTAATCTCTTTCAAGAAAATGAAATAAAATTGTTTAGTTACATCACCATTATTGTAGTTACTGTCGTCAAACATTGTTTCAAAACAAAATTAATTGTGAAAGAACCCTTTTTCTTATCTTTCATGTAAACATAGAAAACCCTTTATTCAAAACAAAATTACTTTTCTTTCAAAACAAAATTCATTTCAGACCCGATTAAGATCCAGTCATGTTCAAAAATAAACATGAGATGTTATCTTAGTCAATTATAAAAAAAATATAGGAAATAAGGATCAATTTCTTAGAAAAAGTTAAGGACTATTTTTTGTTAATTTTTACGACATTATCATTATAATCTCTTATGTTCAAGGTGAATAACTAAAAATGAGAGGATCTCAATTCTTTCAGACCTTATATACATAGTCTTAAAAAATTAAGTTAACGCATCCTCAATTTTTATTAGTAACTATTAAAATAAAAATAAAAAAACAATAATTGCACATTAAAATGGATATAATAAATTTAATGTGATTATAGTTCAAAATTCACAACTTTTTAAATCTACAAAAATAAATATTGCATACTGATTCTTCATAGTCTCACAACACAAACACACAATCTCTAAAAAATATCATTCATTATAGAAAAATTTTAAACAATATTTGCAAAAAAAAAAAAAAAAAAAAAAAAAAAAAAAAAAAAAAAAAAAAAAATCGTTAAACAACATTCGCCTCTAAACCCGATACTTTGCGAGGATACCATGCTAAGGTATGATTTCCGTGCTTATTTTGATTAAGGTGTAACGATTATTTGTTGTAATTACTTTTATATTAATATTAAATGACCCATAACTTCTATTTTGATTAGAATAAAAACTCATTTGCTTGAGAACAAGCATATCCCAAGTGTAAGCGTATTTGATGAGACGAAAAGTGTTACACTTTTAAAGGGTCATTTAAGCCTTAAATCGTGATTATATGATCAAATATTGCCTTAAATCGTTTTTTTCTTTTTGTCATTTTAGGTACTTTTGAGAGGAACTATGAAAAAGAAAGCATTTTGAACATTTTTGGAGCATAAAAGTGAAGAATACGACAAAGTCTCAAATTATGCTTGAAACAGTACTTGACGGCGTCACGCACCACTAGATAACGACGTCACTTGTTGAAAAAGGAGTGGATGTGAAGTTTACACTTGACGGGCCAGAAAGAAATTTTGGAGTTTAAACGTGACGACATCATGTTATAATGCATCAAGGACGTCACGTGTTATCCAAAGAGAGACGGCCCAAAACCTTATTCAAGCAGGCGGCGTCAAGAGTGGGTCTAGGCCATCAAGGAACCCTAAACACGGCGAGGTGACGACGTCACGTCCCATAAGGTGACGCCGTCAAAGTTGTAAAATCTATATATACTCTTCTAATTTTCATTCATTATGTGTGGAACTTTGAAAAAACTTAGGGTACGAACCCTAGTCGACTTTTGCAGCTATTTTGAGGTTTCTAAACTTTTTTTCTTCCATGATTAATTGAAGATAAGTATTCTATCAATTATTCAATATGTTTATGTATTGTTTGATTCTATCTTACGCGTATCTTTCTTTTAACATGCTAGGCTAGTTTTGTTTATGTTTACTTATATGTAATGAAACCTAGCTATTGATTATTGATTGACGGTTTGTTATTAATTGTTGTTGGATAAATTATATCAATGTTTGGCTTAAGAAAACTGGCTAATCTCCTATTGGTAACTTGCTTGATGTCTTAAGAAACATGAATCTGATGTGTACTAAGATTAATTGGTTGTGTTTAATGCATAAGAGAATATTAATGAGGCCATGATAAGATACTAAACGTGTCGTCATAGGAAGAGATAGGATCTTATAGAGTTGGGGAAGGACGTACACGCCCCCACGAATGATATTAAGGAATACAACCCGTCATCTACGCAATTGTAACAAATTTATCAATCAATGAAAGATAGCTAGGGAGTAGTGAAACCTAAGTAAACACATTTTTCTCCATATTAGTTTTTCACACATTTATTTTCTTGTCATTTTATTTTTATTGCATTTGTAGTTAATTGGGTTAGTTGACTAGCAACTAATTCCGCCCACTCTTCCAAAAACGAGATTTTACTTGATTTCCATTAAAAATATAAAAATACAAAAAGAATCATCCCTAACCTCTATACCTATTTTAGATCACTTTCAATCCTAACGAACACTATTCCCTGTGAAGAACGATCAATCCCCTAGTTCTTACCACTACACTATACTACATCGGTCAGGTACACTTGCCTGGCGGCGATTGTAAGCTTTTCAAGATCCCTTGAGAAGTAAAACTTTTGTGTGATAATCCAAATCGCATCAGCCAAACACATTTTCTTATTCGTGAAATCAAATCCACTTGAGGCCCATATAAGCTACCAACGAATTTGTTCCGAACAACATCATTTTCATTCAAAACCCGCCATTGCCATTTTGTAAGTAGACCAAGGTTTTTTACCCGAAAAGCTAACAACACTGAGACCGCCAAGTTCGCGACTAGCAAACGTATTTCTCCAACTAATCACTAGACACCCTTTTTTGTCTTCCATGAAACTTCATAAAAACTACACGAATCTTTTCTAGCCCATTCATAACTTTCACTAGAGCTCAAAATGAGTATGGTCTGGTAAAAAAGAGTTGGTGTATCAAAATTATTTAACGCATTTTGCTCATGAACTTTTATAAATGTAACCTTTTTATTTAATATTTTTTTTATTAAATTTTTTATTCACTTCGTCGCAAGCATCAAAACGACTCACCGATATACCTACTGGGAGACCCAAAAAAATAAATCACGTGGATTTGCCTTACAACTCGTGATGTGAGCAAACTTCTCAACTTCCTCCTGATGAACTCCAACACCAAAAATACAACTTTTACAAAGATATACACCAAGATCTGACACATTATTGAAGCACTTTAAAATATAAATCAAGTTTTTTACGTTATTTAAGACCATTCACTTAATAAAAGTGAGTCATGAGAATGTTGGAAGAGAGATTTACTTGTTTCATCACCGTTCACCGACGCACCTTTTAAAATCCATTTATCACAAGCTTCTACGATAGGGACTTGAAGATATTCCAAAACAATGTTAAATAGAAGAGGAGAAATAGGGTTACCTTGCCTAAGTCCTTGTTTCATATGAAATTCGAAAATCAGGAGCCATTTACTAAAATAGAAATCAAAGCTGGCCATAAACAACTTGTAGTTCATGATATCCATTTTGCACTAAACCGCATCCGTGTTTTACAATGTCTAAAAGAAAGCCCCAATGCACACTATTAAAAGCTTACACAAAATTCACCTTAAAAGCAAGGAGGTTCGTACCCGAGTTGACAGCATACTCAATAACTCCATTTACCACAAGAACACCATCTAGGATTTTCTTTCCTTTTATAAAAGATGTTTGATTGGGAATAAAATTTTAATGAGTGGCTTTTGCTAGCATAGATGCCAGGAGCTTCACGATTATCTTTTTTTTTTAATCAAAAAAGCAAAGTTAAATGGCTGAGTTTGGGTGATAGAAATAACGCATTTTTCACAAGACTCTTAAAGGAAGATATTAGAAGAACGGGATAGAAATAGTGCAGGATGAAGAGGGCAATTGTTATGAAGTAAATGAGGTTGCATGCCAATTTATAAACCACTTCCAAAATTTTCTTGGTCAAAAAGGGCAGAATCAAGCTGTTGATGATCCTAACTCTCTCTTTTAGAAGAAGTTAACTGAGGATGAGGCTTTAAGAATGGTTGCAGATGTATCTCAAAAAAGAAATAAAGGGTGCTTTATTTGGAACTGATGGCTATTCTTCTGAGTTTCTCTAAAAGGCTTGGAGTGTGATTGGTGAAGATTTTTGCAATGCCATTCAGGAATTCTTTTCATCTGGTAAACTACTAAATGAATGGAACTCTATTGTCATTTGCTTGATTCCTAAGTCTCAAAATCCCCTAAAAGTATGTGACTATAGACAAATAGCCTCCTGTAATGTTGCTTACAAATGCATCATCAAGGTGTTGACTAGTAGAATAAAAGAAGCTTTGGAAAAGTTAGTCAATATAAATCAACGTGCCTTTACTAAGGGAAGACAGATTCATGATAATGTGTTATTAGCCCAAAAGTTACTCAAAGGTTATAACATGAAGGGTAGGGCTGTAAACGAATTGAACGTTCAGTGAACATTTCATGAACCGTTCGGTGAAAAGTTCGTTTATGTTCGTTCGTTTATTAAATGAACGAACATGAACAATATTTTACATTCGTTTAGTTAAATGAACGAACATGAACAAAAGCCTCTTTCGTTCATTTATGTTCGTTAACGTCCGATTATGTAACACCCCCAAAATTTGGTACAGCGGAAGACTCAACAAGCTTTCGGGGTGCTACGGGGATTGGTATCCATTCAAAGTCATGAAAGAACGAGATAAAGTAAACGTGAGAAAACACAACCAAAACGGGTTTTAAAGTTTACATTCATCCAAAGAATTATCCAAAGTAAGGTCCAAAAGAAATAAACGTAGGTCCACAATTATTTATCAGAGTTTTAGAAAATAGATCCATCACCGGGTGCCACAGCCAAGCCTCCAATCCAAGCATCCAAAGGGCATCACTTAATTACCTGAGAAAACGTGCTAAAAGTCAGCTTTCGCGGGTGAGATCATAGGTTTAAATTCATAATTCAATATAGTGCACATGTACGCAAAACGCTTGCTAGCAAGACTAGGCCTCAATCATCCAACCAAAATATCCAACCAAAATAATCCAACCAAATCAAATCAACCCTATAGGTGCACGCTATAGCTCAATCAATCCAATCGATAGCTTACCTAGCTCAAGTCTAGGCCTCACTCTACACTCAATCCAATAGCTTACCTAGTTCGAGATTAGGCCTCGCTCAATAACCAATCAATAGCTTACCTAGTTCGGGACTAGGCCTCGCTCAATAACCAAATCAATAGCTTACCTAGTTCGGGACTAGGCCTCGCTTAATCCTACCTAGTTCTATAAGCATAGCAAGTTTTAAAATAAACAAGCGATAATAGTCCACATAAAACATTTGCACGTTTCTCACCCCAAGTATTGAAAACAAAGTTCAAGAGTAAAAGTGGGGCTATGACTCACCTCAAGTCCAGAAAATCCTCAAAAGAAAACGATAGAAGAAAGACGTAAGCAAACTCACGTAACGGCAACTACAGACTCGGCACTTCCTAACAATATCAAACTCGTTCAGAAATCGTTTCCTCAAAATTCAAATATTCCCATTCCCGAACGTATTCCATTTAACTTTCCAAAAATATCCATTTCTCAAATTATCTTCATATTAATTTGAAATTCGACATTTGGTATCCATATGGGTGGTGGGGTCGTCACAACTCAAACCAAGAAGCCACAACGAACGAAATAATAAACAAATCTATAGGTCTAATATTAGCCCGATATATTATTTAAATAAATCATCGAAGCTTATCAAATCCGTCGATTTGGTAATCCCCATATTTATTTACGTAATACATCGCTCCAAGATTATACCCAACCTAAATCACATTGCACAAAGAATACTATATGGTATATATCGTAGTCCAATAAATTCCCTATATATATCGTCCAATTTGCCAAATTCGTCAATTTAGCCAATTCCACGAGATATGTAGTAATTTATTATCCTAATACACGTACCACAACCTATGGGCGTCTTAGGATACGATGCCCATTAATATACTCATTTTATATAGCTAAATAAACTCGATTTAACCCGTCGATTAAATAAGTTACGTAGTTATAGAAAATGGATATATTAATCGTCATATATCCGTTACAACATAAAAGTCACATAATAAAGCCCACTTGGACTTAAGTAACCACAACTCGTATAACTCGATAAGTTTTCCAAAATTATAAAAGTCTATCATGTTTTTATTTATTACTTACCCGACGTATTAGTTCTCGACATTATTTATAGTTATTATTTATAATAATACTCCGACATTTATTGCACTATTCGCATAGTATAATAACTATCGTTATATTATTATAATGTTCACTCGCGATCGTTTTATTATTAATATACGCATTTATAATAATATATATACGTTTATCGCGTCTATATATACTTATATAAACGATTATATTACTAATAATATTATTACGAGTTTTATTATAAGCGTTTGATTTTTAATATTTATCGAGTCATAAGAATTTGGTCACATGTCCGAGTCATTACTCTCGGCTCATAGTCCAAGTCCACAAATAATAATAACCAAGTCATGAATAAATAAACAACTCCGTCCAAATCAATTCCAAATCCACGTGCTACAACATTAGGGTCCGACTACGGCACCCGACTAACCTATCTCCGTCATTCTAATTGACTGTCTCACAATCGGTCCCCATATTTCCTTCGACAACAACTCCACAAAATAATAATCATTATACCATATCAATCTCGGCTCCAAAGTAATGACAATATTATCAAAATACAAAAAGTAGTATACCACAACAACAACAATTAACAATAATAACAACAAAGAGAACATCAGGAACCCAATAAGAACACCAAGTATATCATGAAATCCGGGTCAACTTACCAAGTCGAACCCGAGTCAAGACTTCACCATGAGTCGTGTGGGTCCCACCCGAGACCTCTAGGGTCTCGGCTAGCTCAGCCGAGCTTGAACCAAACCAAACGGACTCCCAGGGTCACGTTACCACAAACAACAATACTATAACCAGATTTCACAACCAAGTTAGTTCAAGAACCAGTGAAATACCACCAAACACCCTCGCTAATCAACACCACGAGACAAAAAAAATCCAGAAACCACATGAGTTCACAAGATAACTCAAGCCGAGTCTCGACACCCACAAGAACATGAAAACCCGGATACCAAACTTGTTTTAAATCATGTTTTATTCAAAACCCACATATCATTCACGTTTTTAATCTAAACCCAATTAGAAAAACCTTAACTCGTGACCTCTTGGTCACGTTTTCAATTCAATACGAGTCACAACCCTCTTGTGACTCATCTTACCTTCGATTTCACAAGAAAAGAACATGAGAACTTTAAAAATCAAGAAGATGGTGGTGCGTTTGGGGTGACAACGAGATCAAAACAAGGGTACAGGGCGCGTGTTGTTGTAGATCGGATGAAGAATGAGATGGGGAGTGGATTGGGGGTGGTCGTGTATGGTGGTTGGTGGCGGTGGAGCTGTGGTGTGGCCGGAATGTAGGCGGCGGCTAGGTTAAGATGAGGGGGAGGTGATGATAATGTTTAGAGAGAGAGAGAGAGTAAAGGTGAGGGTGTGTTTGGTGTTGTGTGAACCAGGAACCAACAAGGACCCTTTTTGTAGCTACTCTTTTATTTATTTTTCTTTCTTTCTTTCCTTTAACTAACAACAATAATAATAAAAATGGTGTAGGGTAAATGGCTAGTTATATAAACACAATGACCAAACCCGAAAGCCTTTAAAGTGAACCAACTCTCTTGAACTGAGCTCGTTTTCAAAATTTTGAAATACCACGATATGTTCCAACAATATATAAACCGAACCAATCATTTAAAATAATTAAAAATTGTTAGGTTATCCTAGTGCCGGAGTCAATGTAGTGCCAAATAATGATCTCAAAAATAAATTCATCATGAAACGTACCAAACCAAACCAATAATTCAAATTCCAATTTCATAAATAACGTATGATCGAAATCACATTCCAACGTTCATAAAATAACTCGTCACGATAAACTTTTCAAATATTCCAAAATTATAATTTTTAAAGTAATGCGGGTTTTCAAAATGGCTCCCTAATTTGCCAGTTGTAACATCCTCCCAGCCTCAGAAGAAACCCGTCCCGGGTTTCTCTCGGAACAAACCATCTATGAAGTAAAAAGCTTCGGATATCTCTTTCGAAACTCATCCTCACGTTTCCACGTGAATTCCGGTCCATGCCGCGAATTCCAACGAACTTTGGTGAGGGGAATACGACTTCTCTTATGTCGTTTAATCTCTCTATCCAATATCTCAATCGACTCTTCCACAAAATTCAAACTCTCATCCACACGAAAATCCTTAATTGGTATAACCGGCGTTTCATCCGAAAGACACTTCTTCAAATTGTTAACATGAAACACATCATGAACTTTACTCAATTCCGGTGGTAATTCCAACCGATAAACCACGGGCCCAATTCTTTCCAAAATAAGAAATGGTCCAATGTAGCGGGAGTTAAGTTTCCCACGTTTCCCAAAACGTATCACACCCTTCCAAGGCGAGACTTTCAGCAGCACTTTGTCTCCAACCTAGAATTCTAGGGGTTTACGTCTCTGATCGGCGTAACTTTTCGGCCTATCTCTAGCTGCTTGCAATCGATCTCGAATTTGTGTTACTTTCTCAGTAGTTTCCAAAATAAGTTCAGGGCCTGTGAGTTGGCTATCTCCAACTTCTGCCCAACCAATAGGTGAACGACATTTACGACCATATAAAGCTTCAAATGGTGCAGCTTTAAGACTTGTGTGGTAGCTATTGTTATAGGAGAACTCCGCAAGGGGTAGATATTTCTCCCAGCCTTTACCAAAGTCTATGATGCATGCACGAAGCATATCCTCCAAAGTCTGAATAGTTCTCTCACTTTGACCATCGGTTTGGGGGTGATATGCAGTACTCATATCAAGCCTCGTCCCCAAAGCGGTTTGAAGTGATCGCCACAACGCTGACGTAAAGCGGCTGTCGCGATCAGAAATAATCGATATCGGAACTCCATGACGAGAAACTATCTCCTTCACATACAATCTCGCAAGTTTGTCAACACTATCATCTTCACTAATCGTCAGGAAATGAGCAGACTTAGTCAAACGATCCACAATTACCCATATAGCGTCACAACCGCTAGCTGTCTTTGGTAATTTGGTAATAAATTCCATCGTAATCCGCTCCAATTTCCATACCAAGAGTTCTGGCTGCGTCAATAATCCTGACGGTCTTTGATGTTCTGCCTTAACTTTAGAACAAGTCAAACACTTACTAACATACAACGCTATATCTGCCTTCATATTTGGCCACCAACGTAATTTTTTTCAAATCCTGGTACATCTTGTCAGAACCAGGCTGAATAGAGTCTTGACTTATGCGACGCATGCATAATCAACTCTCGAATTCCTCCATACGATGGTACCCAACTTCACTCTCCAAAACATAATACTCCATCAGAACGCTTAACAAATCCTTTCTCATTTTCTGCCATCCCAAATATGTTCTCAGCAGATCGATTTTCTGCTTTCAACGCTTCCGTTTGAGCTTCTAATATTTGAGACGGTAATGGCAATACGATAGTCATTCCTAATGACCTAACTCGTAACAGTGGTATTCTCTCCTTTTGACTAAGAGCATCAGCAACAACGTTTGCTTTACCGGGATGGTAGCGAATTTCACAATCATAATCGCTTAACAACTCAATCCAACGTCGCTGTCTCATGTTAAGCTCTTTTTGGTTCAAAATGTGTTGTAGACTTTTGTGGTCAGTAAACACTACACACTTGGTTCCATACAAGTAATGTCTCCATATCCTCAAAGCAAAAACCACAGCACCTAACTCTAAATCATGGGTGGTGTAGTTCTTCTCATGCCTCTTGAGCTGTCGGGAAGCATAAACTATCACTTTCTCTCGTTGCATTAACACAGCTCCCAAACCTTTATGCGAAGCGTCACAATAGACGACAAAGTCTTCGCTACCTTCAGGTAACGCCAAGATAGGAGCACTACACAACATCTCCTTAAGTAATTGAAATGCTTCCTCTTCCTTATCTCCCCATTTATACTTAACGCTCTTTTGAGTCAATTTGGTCAACGGTTTTGCTATCTTCGAAAATCCCTCAATGAACCTTCGGTAATAACCGGCTAATCCCAAAAATTTACGAACTTCTGTTGGGGTCGTAGGTGCAGCCCAATCTTTAATCGCTTCAATCTTAGTAGGATCTACATGAACTCCTTGCCTATCAATCACATGACCCAAAAGTTGTACCGTCGGAATCCAAAATTCACATTTAGAAAACTTGGCATACAGTTTCTCTTTCCCGAGCAATTCTAAGATAAGCCTCAGATGCTCCTCATGCTCTTTCTCATTCTTCGAAAAAAAAATTAGAATGTCATCGATGAACACAATCACAAACTTATCTAAGTAAGGCTTACACACCCAATTCATGAGGTCCATGAATACCGCCGGTGCGTTAGTCAACCCAAACGGCATCACCTGAAACTCGTAATGCCCGTAACGGGTTCTGAAAGCCATTTTCGAAATATCTTCCTCGCGAACTCGAAGCTGATGATATCCCGATCTCAAATCGATTTTCGAATAGACACTCATGATCGAACAAATTGTCTATCCTCGGTAACGGGTATCTATTCTTCGCCGTTAACTTGTTCAACTCTCGATAATCAATACACATACGAAACGATCCATTCTTCTTCTTCACAAATAAGACCGGGGCTCCCCAAGGTGAAGAACTTAGTCTTATAAATCCTTTTGCGGCTAACTCCGCTAATTGTTTCGACAACTCTTCCAGTTCAGTAGGTGCAAGACGATAAGGTGCTCGTGCTACAGGCGCAGCACCAGGTATCAACTCAATCTGAAACTCTACTTGTCTAGTAGGCGGAATTCCCGGCAATTCATCGGGAAACACATCCGAAAAATTACAAACTATAGGCACATCTCCAATGCATCTTTCCTTCTTCTCCTTCTCTCCTTTCTCAGAAATTTGGGCTAAGAAAAGGTAACTTCCTCTTTCCATTAGCTTTGGCAACTTAGTGCAAGATATGACCGCTAATCTAGATGGGCCTCCCAAATCCTTTCTATCTCCTGGTATATTCAGAATCTCCTTGCCGTACGGCACACGCACGATCTTCTCATCGCAAATTATATGAGCACGATACTTCGACAACCAATCCATACCAATAATGACATCAAAACTTCCTAACGTGACGGGTAGAAGATCTATGTTGAAAGGGCGATTCAGAAAGTTTAACGTGCAACCGCGAATGATAGTCATAATCCTCTCTATGTTCCCATTAGCTAACTCTACATCATAACCAATTCCTAAGGCCATCGGGGGTTTCTCAAGTAAGGGTGCAAACTTAGTGGACACAAAACTCTTATCGGCACCAGTATCAAATAGTATGGAAGCATAACGATTATTGAGAAGGAACGTACCAGTAACGACGTTCGGATCTTCTCCTCTCTCGTTCCCAAGTGCATACACTCTCCCATGAGCAGCTCCAGCTTCCACACGTTGGTCCCCATTATCTTGTCGTCCACGATTTCCTCCAGCTCCACGGTTTCCATTATTGTACCCATTACCACCCGATCCTTGATTTCCTCGGTTCCACGATTCCCTACACTCATTCCGATAATGTCCCTTCTTTCCACATCCATAGCAAGTAACATTTGCCTTGCTCATAGTTTCAGGAGTAGCTTGAACCATAGCAAGTGGTCGAGCTCTGCAATCCTTAGCTATGTGTCCCATCCTAGAGCAATTCTTGCACATCACAATACATCGACCAGAATGATGTTTATAACATCGGTTACACTTGGGTGCATCTCCATTGTAGTTCTTCTTGTCTCCATCTCCCATAGCATAAGCTCTAGTAGTTGTTTGTCGCTTGTTTCGACGATCATTACCCTTAGTGTGATTATCCCTCTTCCTCTTTCCATTCTTGTCTTTCTCAGCTTCTTCCAACGCCAACGAGTCCATCAATCGTTGAGCAATAGTGATAGCCTCATGAATGTTTGCAGGCTTAGCAGAAATCACCTCGTTCCTTGTAGCTATCAGCAACCCATCGGTATACCTTTCAATTCTTTGAGTCTCAGTCCTAACCATATCGGGACAAAGTAAGGCTAACTCTCGATAACGGCGATTGTAAGTTGCCATATCGGTACCTTTCACCTTATGGTTCTAGAACTCAATCTCCAGCTTCTTAATCTCATTCCTTGGGCAGTAAGTCTGAATCAGCAAAGACTTAAGTTGCTCCCAAGTCCTAGCATAAGCCACATCACTCCCAACCGAGTTACGGTAATTGTTCCACCAAGTTAAAGCTTCATCCTTGAAAGTAAAAGAAGCAAACTTTACCTTCGCATTTTCCGCACAACCACTGACATTAAGCATTGACTCAGTCTCCTCTATCCACCTGACCAAGTAAACCACTCCTTCAGTTCCACCAAACTCAATGGGTCCACAAATCTTAAACTCCTTGTAGTGACATCCACCAGCACGAACAGGCGGAAAAGTTCCAGCAGAATTGTTGGAATGATTTGACTCAGCTAGTAGCTCAGCAACTCGTTGCTCCACAAGTTGATTGATCATTGCTTGATCCACAGTAGGTGCGTTGAGTGGAACATGATCATTGTCTCCCTGAACATCAACATTTTGATTCCTGTTGTTGCGGTCAGTAGTGTCCAGGTTATCAGGAGTAGGGGTTTCAACATTTCGAGTAGGACGGCGTCCTCGGCGACTAGGGGTAGTAGCGGCAGTTCCAGTTCGGGTAGCTCTGACAGGGTTTCGTCGTACAGTCATTGATATAATACCAACACAATATCAACCATGCAAATAGGAACACAATTCTCCATGTACGCCAAAAACCGTAGAATATCATACGAAATCACCATCGTCCATACAAGTAGCGATCGATACTTCGTTCCAAAATACCAAAAGACATAATAAATACTAAACGTTCCATACGAGACGAACATACAATCCGAATAACATGACTTAAGAAATATAATAACCAGCTCTCCTAACCAAGTACTCCCTGACTTAGGAAGCAACATAACAAGAACACAAATCCAAATCGATCTAGCCATGATGCTGGTGTAGACTCCTGAACTCCGATCCAGAACCATCCAAATTCCTCAATAACAATCCCTGCTCAACACTATGTGTATCTCTGTCCCTCTTGAGGTCCGCAACCTCCTTCTCTATCTCTGTGTTCCTCTGCCACAGCTTGCGATCTGCCTCGCGAGCCGTGAGGAAACCTCTTTGCAGACTCTCTATCTGCTCATGTATCTCAATCATACCTCTCCTAATCGTGGTCGTCCTTCCCACGATATTAGTCAAATCAACTCTTATCTCAACAATAACCTTAGCAATAATCATCTCAAGTCGGTCAGACATCCGCGAGATCCACTCGCCCTGTGCAGTAATCCTAGTCCACATCCTACCAAATTCACCCAAATCTGCATGCTCAGCAGAAACCTCAGAAGGTGCATCCAACTTAACGGGACTACCTGGTGGCAACTCAAACAAAAATGGATGATCAGGTGAAACCGGCTCTAACGGATGTATCGGGGAATCGGGCTTCGCAGAATGATCTGAATGTGCTGGCGACCCATCATCATCAGGCATCTCCTCTTCCTGAGGATCATCCTCTTCCTCATCCTGAGGGTCATCATTCTGCTCACCCTCGTACTCCTCCTCATACTCCTCGTCGGAGGGGTACTTCATCAATCGTCATCTCTGAGCAGGTGAACCACGAGGCGATAAAATCGGTGACTTAGGGCGACAATGAGACGATAAAGTAGTGGCTGAACGCATGACCATCACGTATGGGTCATCAGGGGCCATAGTGATCTACAAGGGGCAACGTGTACGAGCAATAACAATTCTTAATAACATCACGTGCAAAGGAGGCTATGATTTGTGACAACGGCGTAGGGTAGGTGTAAGTGTTTCAAAACAACTAAACCGAGAATTCGAAATACCATATAAAAAATCATCATATAATTCCAAATCATATATATCAAGAAAGATTTAAAATACCGCATTACTAAAATCATTCGTAAAACAATTAAGCCATATAATTCCTCAAAACGCATATAATTCCCCAAAACGCATATAATTCCTCAAAACGCCATCATATCACTAAATCAATAAACCTCAAATCCTCAAATCATCTCAAGAATCCCAAATCTATCAATCATCTCAATAATCTCATAATACCTCAATAATAACAATGATGCTTCGGCTTGGCGGGCTGGCGGGCAATGGTCGAGGATCGTTTTCTATAAAAATCGGTTATAGTTTAGGTGTCTATTTACCTAGTTCTCTATAACCTTGGCTCTGATACCAATCTGTAACACCCCAAAAATTTGGTACAGCGGAAGACTCAACAAGCTTTCGGGGTGCTACGGGGATTGGTATCCATTCAAAGTCATGAAAGAACGAGATAACGTAAACGTAAGAAAACACAACCAAAACGGGTTTTAAAGTTTACATTCATCCCAATAATTATCCAAAGTAAGGCCCAAAAGAAATAAACGTAGGTCCACAATTATTTATCAGAGTTTTAGAAAATAGATCCATCACCGGGTGCCACAGCCAAGCCTCCAATCCAAGCATCCAAAGGGCATCACTTAATTACCTGAGAAAACGTGCTAAAAGTTAGCTTTCGCTGGTGAGATCATAGGTTTAAATTCATAATTCAATATAGTGGACATATACGCAAAACGCTTGCTAGCTAGACTAGGCCTCAATCATCCAACCAAAATATCCAACCAAATTAAATCAACCCTATAGGTGCACGCTATAGCTCAATCAATCCAATCGATAGCTTACCTAGCTCAAGTCTAGACCTCGCTCTACACTCAATCCAATAGCTTACCTAGTTCGAGACTAGGCCTCGCTCAATAACCAATCAATAGCTTACCTAGTTCGGGACTAGGCCTCGCTCAATAACCAAATCAATAGCTTACCTAGTTCGGGACTAGGCCTCGCTTAATCCTACCTAGTTCTATAAGCATAGCAAGTTTTAAAATAAACAAGCGATAATAGTCCACATAAAACATTTGCACGTTTCTCACCCCAAGTATTGAAAACAAAGTTCAAGAGTAAAAGTGGGGCTATGACTCACCTCAAGTCCAGAAAATCCTCAAAAGAAAATGATAGAAGAAAGACGTAAGCAAACTCACGTAACGGCAACTACAGACTCGGCACTTCCTAACAATATCAAACTCGTTCAGAAATCGTTTCCTCAAAATTCAAATATTCCCATTCCCGAACGTATTCCATTTAACTTTCCAAAAATATCCATTTCTCAAATTATCTTCATATTAATTTGAAATTCGACGTTTGGTATCCATATGGGTGGTGGGGTAGACACAACTCAAACCAAGAAGCCACAACGAACGAAATAATAAACAAATCTATAGGTCTAATATTAGCCCGATATATTATTTAAATAAATCATCGAAGCTTATCAAATCCGTCGATTTGGTAATCCCCATATTTATTTACGTAATACATCGCTCCAAGATTATACCCAACCTAAATCACATTGCACAAAGAATACTATATGGTATATATCGTAGTCCAATAAATTCCCTATATATATTGTCCAATTTGCCAAATTCGTCAATTTAGCCAATTCCACGAGATATGTAGTAATTTATTATCCTAATACACGTACCACAACCTATGGGCGTCTTAGGATACAATGCCCATTAATATACTCATTTTATATAGCTAAATAAACTCGATTTAACCCGTCGATTAAATAAGTTACGTAGTTATAGAAAATGGATATATTAATCGTCATATATCCATGACAACATAAAAGTCACATAATAAAGCCCACTTGGACTTAAGTAACCACAACTCGTATAACTCGATAAGTTTTCCAAAATTATAAAAGTCTATCATGTTTTTATTTATTACTTACCCGACGTATTAGTTCTCGACATTATTTATAGTTATTATTTATAATAATACTCCGACATTTATTGCACTATTCGCATAGTATAATAACTATCGTTATATTATTATAACGTTCACTCGCGATCGTTTTATTATTAATATACGCATTTATAATAATATATATACGTTTATCACGTCTATATACTTATATAAACGATTATATTACTAATAATATTATTACGAGTTTTATTATAAGCGTTTGATTTTTAATATTTATCGAGTCATAAGAATTTGGTCACATGTCCGAGTCATTACTCTCGGCTCATAGTCCAAGTCCACAAATAATAATAACCAAGTCATGAATAAATAAACAACTCCGTCCAAATCAATTCCAAATCCACGTGCTACAACATTAGGGTCCGACTACGGCACCCGACTAACCTATCTCCGTCATTCTAATTGACCGTCTCACAATCGGTCCCCATATTTCCTTCGACAACAACTCCACAAAATAATAATCATTATACCATATCAATCTCGGCTCCAAAGTAATGACAATATTATCAAAATACCAAAAGTAGTATACCACAACAACAACAATTAACAATAATAACAACAAGGAGAACATCAGGAACCCAATAAGAACACCAAGTATATCATGAAATCCGGGTCAACTTACCAAGTCGAACCCGAGTCAAGACTTCACCATGAGTCGTGTGGGTCCCACCCGAGACCTCTAGGGTCTCAGCTAGCTCAGCCGAGCTCGAACCAAACCAAACGGACTCCCAGGGTCACGTTACCACAAACAACAATACTATAACCAGATTTCACAACCAAGTTAGTTCAAGAACTAGTGAAATACCACCAAACACCCTCGCTAATCAACACCACGAGACCAAAAAAAATCTAGAAACCACATGAGTTCACAAGATAACTCAAGCCGAGTCTCGACACCCACAAGAACATGAAAACCCGGATACCAAACTTGTTTTAAATCATGTTTTATTCAAAACCCACATATCATTCACGTTTTTAATCTAAACCCAATTGGAAAAACCTTAACTCGTGACCACTTGGTCACGTTTTCAATTCAATACGAGTCACAACCCTTTTGTGACTCATCTTACCTTCGATTTCACAAGAAAAGAACATGAGAACTTTAAAAATCAAGAAGATGGTGGTGCGTTTGGGGTGACAACGAGATCAAAACAAGGGTACAGGGCGCGTGTTGTTGTAGATCGGATGAAGAATGAGATGGGGAGTGGATTGGGGGTGGTCGTGTATGGTGGTTGGTAGCGGTGGAGCTGTGGTGTGGCCGGAATGTAGGCGGCGGCTAGGTTAAGATGAGGGGGAGGTGATGATAATGTTTAGAGAGAGAGAGAGTAAAGGTGAGGGTGTGTTTGGTGTTGTGTGAACCAGGAACCAACAAGGACCCTTTTTGTAGCTACTCTTTTATTTATTTTTCTTTCTTTCTTTCCTTTAACTAACAACAATAATAATAAAAATGGTGTAGGGTAAATGGCTAGTTATATAAACACAATGACCAAACCCGAAAGCCTTTAAAGTGAACCAACTCTCTTGAACTGAGCTCGTTTTCAAAATTTTGAAATACCACGATATGTTCCAACAATATATAAACCGAACCAATCATTTAAAATAATTAAAAATTGTTAGGTTATCCTAGTGCCGGAGTCAATGTAGTGCCAAATAATGATCTCAAAAATAAATTCATCATGAAACGTACCAAACCAAACCAATAATTCAAATTCCAATTCCATAAATAACGTATGATCGAAATCACATTCCAACGTTCATAAAATAACTCGTCACGATAAACTTTTCAAATATTCCAAAATTATAATTTTTAAAGTAATGCGAGTTTTCAAAATGGCTCCCTAATTTGCCAGTTGTCACTGATTAGGCGTTCGTTAAAGTTCATTTATGTTTATTTATCTATTTACGTTCATATATCATATCTTTTAATTTTATAATTTTAAAAATTGGTTTGTTTAAACAAAGCAACACTTGTAAAATAATTGTGAATAATTCAATAAAGTTTATGCTTGTTTGTCTATTTTCATTTATGTTCGATCGTGTATGTTCGTTTAACGTTCGTTTAGTGTCTTAATGAACGAACATAAACGAACATGAACAATTCATTTTCTTAATAAACGAACATGAACAAGAAAATTCGTCCGTTTAAGCGTCCGTGTCCGTTTATTTATCCGGTTAAAATTAAATGAACGAACATGAACATGGCTCCGTTCGTGTTCGTCCGGTTCATTTACACCCCTAATGAAGGGTGTCCAAGAATAGTGGATTTTAAAATAGACATCCAGAAAGCATATGATACAGTGAGCTAGGACTTTCTTGAATTTCTAATGAGTAATTTTTGGTTTCATCCTAAACTGGTTCAATGGGTTATGGTTTATGTAAGGACTGCAACATTTACCATCAATGTAAATGGTGAAAACCGTGGTTTCTTTAAAAGTGGGAGAGGTTTAAGGCAGGGTGATCATATATCCCCATATTTGTTCACACTGACGATGGAATGCTTCACTTTAATGATGGAAAGAAATATTAAATGTGATGCCAAATTTTAATATCATTTTGGATGCAAACAGCTAAAAGTGACCACCTTTACTTTACAGATGATCTATTGGTATTATGTCATGGTAATGAAGATTCTGTAAGGGTTATCAGAAAGTCCGTAGAAGAGTTTGGATCATGCTTTGGGTTACTGCCTAATTTCAATAAAAACACTATTTTTTGGTGGTGTGGATGAGGATACCTAAAGATCAATTATGACAGTTATACCTTTTGTAAAAGGGAAACTCCTTGTAAAGTATCTTGGTGTGCCTTTATTTTCAAAGAGATTGAGGATTAATAAATGCAAATTCTTGGTGGATAAAGTTAGAAATAAAATTACAAATTGGAATAGTAAATGTTTTTCTTATGCTGGTAGACTGCAGTTAGTGGCCTCAGAGTTAGAGATTATTCAAGTATATTGGTGATGCGTGGGAATTGCATCAGGCTTTACCTCTCGAGGGATCTCGAGAAGCTTACAACCCCCACCAGGCAGTGTACCTGATCGTTGTAGTATAGTATAGTGACAAGTACCGGGGGATTGATCGTTCAACTCAGGAATAGTGTCGCTAGGATTAGAAAGCCTAAAAACTAGGTCTAGAGGTGAGGGATGATTCTTTTTGTAATTTTATATTTTATGAAAGCAAGTAAAAATATCGGGTTTTGGAAGAGTGGGCGGAATTAGTTGCTAGTCAACTAACCCAATGAGTAAAGATGCAATCAAAATAAAATGACAAAAATGTAAATAAACTAAATTAAACTAATGGTGTGAACAATATATGGGAGAATTGTGTTTACTTAGATTTTACTACTCCCTAGATATCTTTTACAGGTTAATTACTTGTTACAGTTGCGTGGATGACGGGTTATATTCCTTAATACCAATCATGGGGTGGCGTACTTACTTCCCCAATTCTATAAGCTCCTACTTCACTCCTATGCCGAGCCTGCACGAAGCTCCTAACATGGGATCACTAGAATTCGTTCATGCATTAAATACAACCATAAAAACCTAGTACACATCGGTTCATGTTTCTTAAGACGTTCAAGCAAGTTACACAATGGAGATCTGCCAGTTTTCTTAAGCCTAACATTGAAATCATTCATCCATTACAACTATAAACAAGCAATCAACCTATAATCAACATCTAGGTTTCATTACATCTAAGCAAACACACAAAAGATCTAGCCTAGCATGTTAAAATCAAGACAAACATAAGATATATTCAAACAACACATAGACATATTGAATGAATTGAAAGAAAACTTATCTCAATTGAACATGAAGGGTTTCAAGGGGTGAAAACCCTTGAAAATACTGTTACAAACGAGCTAGGGTTTATAAAGTTCGGCCCTAGAATTCTCCACACAAGTTCCTCTTTAATGAATGAAATTTAGAAAAGTATATATAGATTTTATAAGGTGACGCGTCAAGAGTAAAATTCTGACTCCGTCATCTCGCCACCAATAAAGTTCTCGGACTGCCTAGATCTAGATCTGACGCCGTCATGTGTATTTCTGCTCTGGGCCGTCACCACATTTACTCTTGACGCCCTTGTTCTGACGCCGTCACGTTTTCTCTGGGCCGTCATCCATTTTGCTCCTGACGCCGTCATCTTTTCCTTCTTGACGCCGTCAGGTACTGTTCCAGCAAGGAAAATCAAGACTTTGCCGTTTTCTTCACTTTTATGCTCCAAAAACGTCCAAAATGCTTCCTTTTCGAGAATTCACTGCCAAAGTACCTAAAATCACAAAAGGAACGATTTAGGACAATATTTGATCAATTAAATTCCAATTCCGGCTTAAATGACCCCCTAAAAACGGGTCATTTTTCGCCTCATCAATTGGTGTACTGTGTTTCTGTTGCCAAAAGTTGTCATCGAAGAAATAAACCAACTGTTAAAAGGTTTCCTCTGCTGCAATGGAGTTATCTCTAGAGATAAAGCAAAAGTAGCATGGAAGAATGTATGTAGGCCAAAAGCACATGGTGGTCTGGGTCTTAAAGATTTGGAATGAAGCTTTACTTGTTCAACATATATGGAAAATTGCTTGTAAAAAGACTATTTAGTCAAATGGATTTGTACAGTTAAATTGAAGGGGAGAAGCATATGGGAGGTTAATGTTGACGTGAATGATAGTTGGGGATGGAAAAACTTGCTGGAGATAAGGAATAGTATCTATATGAATGTTTGGCATAGTCTGGGTAATGGTGAGAATACTTTGTTATGGTATGATAATTGGTGTGATATAAGTCATCTTTTTTAAGATGATTTCTTATAGAAGGATGCATGATGCTAGACTGCCAAAGGACTTAATGGTTGCAGAGATGGTAAGGGATGGAGAATGGAGATGTCCCAGTGAATGGATAATTGTTTATCCTTTAGTGGTTAGTATTCCAGTTCCAAGCTTGAGGCAGGATAAACGAGATACTATTGTTTGGAACAACAGAAAAAATAAAGAATTCATGTTCAGTGGTAAGGAGGTATCTAAAGATATGATAAGAGAATCAAGTGAAATGAAATAGGCTGCTATAATCCATTAATCTGGCATGCACAATGCATTCCCAAACACTCTTTTGTACTATGGATGGCAGTCCAGAATAAGTTTCTCACATATGACACGATGGCTAGATGGGGTTTTTATGATATGTCAAATGTGCTTTATGTATGAATGATGCAAAATCTCATAATCATTTGTTTTTCAAGTGCAAGTATTCTGCTGCAATATAGGAAAATTTGAAACCGCACATAAAGATCAAATTTGGCACTAGTGAATGGAGTACTATTATTAAAGAAATGGATTCTAAATCATGTGGGAACATTATTTGGAGCATAGTTAAAAGATTGGAATTGGCTGCTAATTATATCTATCTCTTATGGTAGGAGAGAAAAAACTGAATTTTCAAAGATGAAAAGAGAGACTGGAAAGTAATTTTGGAAAAGTTTTTGAAACTGCATGTGAAAACTAGACTTATGAGTTTAAAACTGAAGGATTCTAATGCTATTTCTCCAGTTTCTAAAATTTGGGGTACTGGATTGAATATTTAGAAGGAATGTTGATGAACAACTCTAAGGTATGATTTCTGATAAAGATGGTTGAGTGTGAGGGTGGGCATTGGTTCTGAGATGAGAATTTGGGAAATATAGAGATGGCTTTGGATAGAGGCTTTGGGACATGGTATATGGAGGGGGATATGAAGTCTCCTGGTTTTATGGATGGGGGGTATCAGGTATAGAGATGGTTAGGCCACATATGTATGGAATGATGCATGACATGGATGTATATCAATGTTTGTTATGTGAGGTGGCAGCTGCAGAATGATCATTCATTCATTTGGTACCCTTCATGAAAGGAAATGTAATTCCTTATATTCGGTAACAAGGCCTTTGCATTGGATGATGCCTTACATGGATGCCTAGGTTGTAATCCTGATGTGAGGAAGTAGCTGCAGGTGGGATTATGGCCTAACCTTCATGGAGGAAATGTAGTCTGTGCAATAGGTCTAAGTAGCTGCAGGTGAGATTATGGCCCCCTAGCATTCATGGAGGAAATGTAGTTTTTGCAGTAGCTCTTAATAGTCATGAGGCCTATAAACTGAGTATTAAGATGATCAATGCTATACTAGGATTGTCTTAATGTCTGCAAAGTTGTATGGGAAATGTAGTGATTGTGGATGAAAATGTGATGTATATAAGGAAAGTTCAGATGGAATATATTGCTTGTATTGTGTTTTTTTAGATCTTAAGCATGTTTTTTATCCTTGAATTCCTTGTAAACATTATACGTAGTAGTTGTCTTGGTGGTAATAAATATATATATTCACAATTTCATTAAAAAAAAAAAGAAAAAAAAAAAAAAAAAAAAAAGGACTTGTATAGGCCGCAAGTCTGGTATTCCATAGGGTCTCCAACTTTCGGAATTAACGAATTGCAAAAAGATGAAGTGATCAATTGTTTATTAGTTTATGATTATTTTGGTATTACAACTTTCACTTTTATAACTAATATCCCAATGAATTACAGTTGATATAGGCCAACGATATACAGTACTATACGTGTTGAAGATATTCCAAGTTTCAAACATCATCTAAATTTTTATTATCTTTTTAGTTCGGTTAGGGTGTCGATTGTAAAATACAGTACTATACGTTGCATCATACTGTAATTTTGAGACTGTCCATTTATAGAAAGTTGCTTGCATTGTATTAGCAATGTTCTATTTTGTTTAAAAAATTGTAATATGTCGTTAGCGAACTATTATGTACTCAGTAATCCCATTCCATTGCAAATTCAGTAACAATATACAATTTCAAATAGAGCGCGCTCAAAACTTATCAATACATCATAAATCTGAAAAACCTATATATATGCTCACAAATGGCTTGATAATATATTTATGTCTATATTTTACAAGTTGAAACGACTATGAGACCTAACTATCTCATTTGGAAGTTCAATGTCTTCAGACAATAAGCAAACATGAAAGCGAAAAAGACAGCAAAACCAACCAAAACTATAGCCACTGGTGCCATGAAATTTGGTTCATATCCGAAATGGTCTTTCACGTACCATTTGATGGTAGGATCATCCGGCATGCCAGGTACATTGATGGTGTTCTGTATATCGCCGTATTGTGAAACAATCAAACCATAAACAGTCCACGCCAATGGGCAAATCCAGTAGTACCATATCCACCACCCGGGAATCCTCTGTATTCAGCAAAAGTTCAAATAGTTAGTAACTTAATAAGTTAAGAGACACACTATATTTATACATAAGAATACTAGAAAAGAGACTTACGGGTCTTGGGATGAAGAAACCAGAAAAGAGATTGAAGAGCGAGTAGAAAGCGGCTGCAAATATAGCTGCTACTTGGTGGTTTGGTGTTATGGAAACAGTCATCATTCCATAGTATGTGAAGTAGAGGAACGAGAAGAAATTGATGAAGAAGAACCAAAAGAATTTAGTGGCAGTCCATTCAAAGCTCACCATGGCATACACTATAAGAGTGTAATATGTGGTTTGAATAAATACATATGGTATCTCCACAAAGACCTGCATATTGAGTAAACAAATACAAATATTAGAACGAATGAAGAAATAACCTAGTGGCGATAATTTTATCATGTTTTCTTTTGTGATGGTTTTTTACCTGTGCCATAGCATATGGTAATGCAGAATACATTCCAGCAGCCGTTTCACGATAAAAGACTGTTCTTTCTGTTGCTACTATCGGTTGTACTGTTGAACAATTGTTAATACCAACGAAAAGGACTGCAGCATACATAGCTCCTATAATTGTTTGTAAATCACCACTGCTATCCCTGAAGATATGAAAAGATTGAATTAGCTAAATGATAGAAAAATCTTGTAAGTTGAAAGAAAGATTACGTGAATTCGATACAAACCTTTTCTTTCCGATTTTCCAAAATATGGTTCCAACCATAAGTGCACAAGCCAACGTGAAAAAGTAACGAACTAGATTGTAGTCAGGACTTCTCCAGTAACTCCACCATTGTTTCCATAAGCAAGATTTAAATTGTCCCCAAGTTGATTGAGAATATTGCGTTGCAAAGTAAAGATCCTTTGCACCTGCCGGAGGTACGCTCAAGTCTTTCACCAAACCTTTGTTCCTTCTGTTATATGTAAATAAGAAAAAGTTAGATCTTTTAACATTTCTATGCATACTATTTTAATTTGAAATGTAAGCAAAAGCTCTTACTCATGCAAAGCAGATGATCTATAATACTCAGCGAAATCCATCCCAAGTCGGACCTCTGCAGCCATGGAGCTTACTTCAAGCATCCATGTTGCTGGATTATACTTCTCTGCTATTTTTGGTACACCTGGAATTTCCTGCATATTATGGGACAAATTTTTCTTTAGAATGTGTTTGTTTAATGATGTTAGTTAAGTAGAGTATATCGTCTAGAGGTTCTGAAATTCGTGTACATGTGAAATATATACCTCAAAATATTCAATAATCTTTTGGGAGTTTCTGCCCAATGGTCCGGCATAGATCACTTGTCCTCCTCTTTTCATTAATAAAAGCTCGTCAAATGCTTCAAAGATATCAATGCTAGGTTGGTGAATGGTGCAAACAACTGTTCTCCCTGTGTCAACAGTGTTTCTCACGGTCCTCATAACAATGGCGGCTGCTCTTGCATCAAGTCCAGAAGTCGGTTCATCCATGAAAATGATTGAAGGATTAGCAACAAGTTCTACTGCGATTGTTAATCTCTTCCTTTGTTCCGTTGACAATCCAGTAACTCCTGGAAGTCCCACAATTGCGTCCTTGAGATTGTCTAGTTCAACCAGCTCCATTACTTGGTCAACAAAAGTCTGAAATGCATTCAACGTGATTACTTAACATTTATAGTCCTCGCCAAATTGTACATTTGGTTAAAAAAAATTGTATATTTTATAGTCCTCGCCAAATTTGGCGAGGACTATAAATTGTATATTTATAGTCCTCGCCAAATTGTATATTTTATAAATCGTCCTATCAATTTAAAAAAAAAAAAAAGAAAAAAAAAATTGCATACCATCTTTTCGTCATTGCTAACTTCTTTTGGAAGTCGGAGGAAAGCCGAATATATTAAGGATTCTCGAATCGTGATTTGAGGTGTATGAATATCAGTCTGTTCACAATATCCAGAAATTCTTGCAAAAGTTTCTTGATTTTTGGGAAAGCCAGATATCCGTATATCACCTTCAATGTAACCACCTGTTTTCCTTCCTGCGAGGACGTCCATTAAAGTTGTTTTACCAGCACCACTAACTCCCATCAAAGCAGTGAGGACTCCAGGCCTAAATGCTCCGGTTACACCACGTAGTAGTTGTAGCCTATCTTCTGTTACCCCTTGGTCTCTCATTTCCTGTTTGATATACCATGCATATAGTTGATTTAGTTATTCCAGTTTTGTAGACAATGTTATAAATTAGTATACAGATAACTAGATGGGACTTACCGCAGGCATATCGACATAATAGTTTACACTATCGAACGACATGGCAAGAGGAGTGAAAGGAAGAACCATTCCTCTTTTAGGAGATACACCCTTTGCACTCTCAACATTTGAATCTTCATTTCTGTAGAGGTCATGGGCACCAGTACGACTGCTCATTCGATGCATAGCCATTTCTCCTGAAAAATGTTACCAAATAAGCCGGTTAAAGTCAATTCAATAAGTCCAGGTTGGTACATGAATAGTTATGCTCAATACACTACTCATACTTGTATTGTTTCCGTCAGCAGCAGAAAGCGATTGGGGGAATGTTTCTCTCTTTGATGGATTTGTTCTCAGTCTTGGTGGTTCTGTGGTTTGTTCTTGGTTAGCTTCCATTTCTGCGGCTATTTCCTTAGATATTACTGCTTGTTTTTTCCCAGGGGCTAAAAATACCAACATCAGATTAAAAGGTTAGTCTTCAGGTGAAACGAAAACAGACATACTAACATTTAGTTTAATGTTGATACTTACCACTTAAAAACATAAGAGCGAAGGTGAACAAAACGTTTAGCAGAATCGTGAAACCCACGAGAGCACCCGTGCCAATCCAATACCAGTTTCTCTCAGTGGGAATATCAAAGTTCCTTAGAACTTGTATACCCAACCGTGTGACATTGTCGGAAGCCTGTATGAAATATAATCAATTTAGCTATTGTATTCAACATACTGTTACATTAGCAAGAAAATGATAGATAAGAATATAACATACATTTCTGTTCATCCACCTATTGGCATACATTTCATTAACTGTGATGGCATTGTAAGCGTACGTCATAGGTGAAACCCAATAAGCCCACTCCCACCAGTTTGGTATTTGACCTGTAGCATAAACACTTGATTAAGTCCTATCACGTATGGAAACGGAATTTATGATTTTAATATTCGATATTTCTTATACTAACCTTTAGGAAGGATGAAACCACCCAACAGAAACACAAGCAGGAGAGTAAGTGCTCCACCGGTGTTGGCAATGATCATGGTTCTACAAAGTCCCGCAATGACCCTAAAGATCCCAGCAGCCATTTGCTGGACTAGGAATATCAACAAGAACTGTTTAAAGAACCGACTAGCATCAGGGGCAAATCCCATGGTGTAATACGATATAACCATCCAAACAGTAGTCTCCAAGACTGATATAGGTACTCGAAGCAAGAAAGTTGGAAGAGTAAATGCCCATGGTGGATGGAATAACAAGTCCCTTTGCTTGTAAAATACAGGAAGCCGTTGTATGGTAAGTGACAATTCGGCAAACCCATTGAACATATTGATAAGCATACTAAACAAAAGCGCCCCAACGTAGCCAGCACCATCTTGTTCATTTCTTGTATGCATTCTAGTCCTTAAGAACACTGTTGAACCAATGAAGGCCACGATAATGATTTGAACAGTCTTGAAAATATAGACAAAAGAGTTTCGTTGGATCAATAGCCATTCTTTATCCCATGAAGCTTTCAAAAGATCCATTTTTGAGACCATGTACGTCTTAAATACCAATGCAGCCTTGTGGCTTCTGGATTTATCGTACGGAACCGAGAGCTCATTCTCAAGACGAAGTCCAGCATGGAACCGCTGAAATCGTTTTGTGAACTCAGAGACTGTAATGTATCTATATGGTTTGGTTCTGTCAGCCCAATATTGTTCTTGGTCCTTCCTTGAAGTAACCTATAAACAAAAGTTAATAAACAATTAGTACTTGTAAACTTGTAATTACAGGTTTTAAGTAGTATATAAATTTTTTATGGAGTTGCCGATTTTTTTTTTAATGGGCTCGACCCAAGTAAACAGCCCATCTTACAATTTTTTGGTGGGTTATATGTATAAAAGTCCATATGGGTTGGCAAGCCTACCTCTTGCAAGAAGTCAGCAGTGCCCTTTCTTTCTGGACATTTGAATCCACAACTTTCGAAAAACTCGACCACATGTTCTCGTGGGCCTTGATATACGATCTGGCCTTCAGACAATAGTATAATGTCATCAAATAGATCAAATGTCTCTGGTGCAGGCTGTAATAAGGACATCAAGACAGTAGCATCAGTAAGGTGCACAATCTGTTGGAGGCATTTCACAATCTGAAACGTGGTAGAACTGTCAAGCCCAGTCGATATTTCGTCCATAAACAATGTCTTGGTTGGGCCAACAATCATCTCTCCTGTTGTACAAGTCAAATATCATTAAAAGTCCATTAGAATTCGATTTATTTGTTTAACTCATATCTTTTGCTTAATTTTGTGTCTTTGTATACAAACTATAATCACACACATATCATAATCACAATGTTTCACTTTTACGTTGAAATGACATATGCCCATGTTCGCCTCATGGATGAATTTAAATTACTATAAACAAACGACAGACAATTATTTTTCAGCGTGGTCCATTGTTGATGTACAGGAATCTTCATCCAAATACAACGAGACAGGAAAGTTATGGATGAATCAAATAATGCAGACCATATAAGATGAGGACAAATAACAAATTGGCAAAGCCGGCAATCCATGTTTGGCACATTTGTTGTAAAAAAATATCCAGGCACTTAATCATTGGGCATGAGTTGCAGATATTATCATCAAGTTGTGTATCAGTATCTTTATATTATTCTGAAATTATTGTTAAACGATAAAAAAATTTATAACATGGAGGCAAATGGGTGCAAACAAATAGACTTATTATGCAACTAACAAAAAATAGACAACCTAGCCAATCATTTCACATTGGTGATGTATGTTTACCTAACAAGACTTCAAATGTGGTGTGTTAGGTTTATTCATGGTTTCCTTGCCTGTTCAACTATCTAACCCATTACCAATTTAGGTTATGTTAATCACTTTATTTGTTATGAACTTATAATCAACCACCCACCTACTATGAAATGGATGACTTTGGTTTAGTGGGTTCAAATCAGGATTTTTTGTCAACTACATCACTTGTGTCCATATTTTCTTTCAACTAGTAATAATCGCATAAAGCGACATTGACAAGTGACAATTATTTCGATGTTAAGAGTTAACCTGTCGTCACTCGTTTCTTTTGACCCCCGGAGATCCCTCGTATCATTTCGTCACCAACAATAGTATCGCGACATACATCAAGTCCCAAAATCTGTATGAACGGGTAGAATTAATAATTGGAATTAGTATTAAATATGTTAGTTCACCAACCATAAGGTTGAAAAAACTCAAAAAGGCTGTGGCCGAAATAAAAAGACATGTTACACAAATAATTAATGATCAAATTCGGTTGACCCTTTCCAAAGAAGAAAAAATGATATAAATATTTTGATGTAGTATGTCACCCAAAAACACATTTTTTATAAAATCAATATCTCCTAGTTGGTATACATATATGTCTTCTACTTACCCTAAGAGTGTAGTCGGTAATTAAACTGCTCTCAACTCCTTCCATTGATGTAGCCTGAAATATTTAATCATGAAAGATTAATTTACAAGAATAATTTTATCAAAATATAGTTAAAAAAAACTATTGAATATATACCTTCATGAAAAGATCGACTTCAGCTTCAGGGAAAATCCCGGCTTCCTTTTCTCGCCTAGCAAGCTCCGTTAGAAGTTCTGTCATTTGTATACGATGTTTATTAAATATACAGTCTTAAAAATCGTAGCAACTTTGATGTTCGATTTAGGAAAAATAACTATACCATAACGTGAGCCGACTCCTTGGCACCTTGCCGAGAAATCTAGTGTTTCTTTAACAGTCATTTCTCCAACATGAACATCGTTTTGGCTAATGTAAGCGGATGTTTTACGTGGTACAAATTCATTTAGCTTATGTCCATTGTACGTAATCTCTCCCCTAACCTGTTTTCATCAGTGTCATTGCTGTTAGCCTGTTACTATCAGTACATTATTATTATATCGTGTCTAATATTATATTTTACTTTTGATATATAAGTCCAAGTATACCTTTAAGCTAGGATCCAGCTTTCCTGCTAAGGCCAACAAAAGAGTCGTTTTACCGGATGATGGTGGGCCTAAAAGTAGAGCCATCCTGAAATTTATACCCAAACACACAAATAAAACAAAAAAATTGTTAATCTAAGAAAATATGCTCTAGAGGTCATTCTCAATCAAATCATATAATAATCTAATTTCATGACTTTATATTACTATATATACTAAAAGGCAGAAAGGGTTACTGTAGCAAGCACTGTAGTTGCTACAGTGCTTGATACAGTACGCTACAGTATTTTTTTATTTATTTATTTTACATAAATTTCCTAACGAAAATTTGTTTTTTCAAAAAAAATAAAAATAAAAAAACACAAAAAATAATACACTTACAAAAAATTTCTTATACAAATTTTTTTTATTTTAAAATACCAAACAAGAAAAAAAAAATCCCGTAAACACATAAACAAATTATGCTTCAAAGTAAACATATGCATACTTTAAATAACAAAATTATTAATTACACCGTACAACCCACAAAATACAAAACACAAAACACACCCGCCGCAACGCGTGGGCTACCCAGCTAGTTCATAACCAAATAGTATTCGTACCTTGATGGTTTAATAATCCCGGATGCATCTTTAAGAATAGTGAGTTTAGTCTTTTCGGCTAGACTAATTCCGAATAATCCTAAGATCGATTCTCCAAGGTTTCGAGCAGCATTTACTAACGACGGAAGAGCTCTGTCTCCGATGTAGCAATCGGCTTCGATTGTTAAATGTTCATATCGTACCTCGACTGTTGGAAGGGTGATCCCAACCCTGAAGTTGACCCCGAAAGAAACATCTTTAATAAGTTACTTTTAGACACATAAAATATACCATAAAGACTAATTCAAGTACAAGATTGGTGCATATGTCACATTCGGATAATTAAAGGTGGAATTGTTTAGTAGATGTGAGAAAATGAAATATTTGTTTGATTAACTAGTCTTAGCAGCCTAGTTGGTGAATTGTTCTATGATTTCATATCATACATGATTATCCATGTATTATCCATTTCATTTTTTAATGCTGTAAAATTAAATTATGTATGGATGACCCTTTCATAGCCGATAAAAGAATAGATATTAAACAAAGAGTCTTTGACTTTGCATGCATGTGAATACAAAGAATATCAAAAACAAAATTGCTACTATCACCGATAGATTATTGGATGAGTAACGAAATAATTACTTCTTGATAGTGATTTATTGAGTAAAAAATAAGCATGCTAGCCATTTTTGTCTTAACTATGCTAGCTTTCAAACCTAACGTTAATTCTATACTTTCAACCATGCAGGGAAAATTAAAGAGGCTGACTAAGAGAATTATGTCACATAGCTGATTTTGCTAGGTCAATAAGCTATTCCATATCAACTTTAAATAGTTTTCAATTAAGATACATGCATATTAAAGGGTCGTTTTTTAGCCACTATGGAACTAGAAAATTACATGGCCATATTTCAGTTAATCTTAGGACAATATCTTGAAATTTAAGTGATCACAAACGTGTATCTTACTTCTTTGTTTCATTCTAATGTAGGTATCTAGAGTTGAAAATGGATAAACTAATGTGGCAATTAGAAAGATAGTGGACAACCACTACAAAAATAAACTCTCTTGACACTATCTAATATCTGTCGCAAAAGGCATATAATTTTGTCATAATTTCAAAAATATGAAAAATAAAAACTTACTTATCAATACGATTTCTGAACTTCATCAAGAACTTTTCATTATCTTCCTCAGCCACCTTGAAAATCCTATCAATAAACTGTTGTTTATCATTAGGGTCAAGCTTTCGAACATCGATTTCTTTGTGCAAAATATCCATCTTGTGACCTCTTTGGTCTTCATCGCCTTCGTTAATATAAGACTTCATGATGGTCGTTCTTAGACGATCATAGGTGGGCAGCTTTTCCAAAGCTGCCCACCTAAGTGCCTCTTCATCTTCCTCTGAGTGGCGGCTAGACCGTCTGTTGTAGCTGCCACCCACGCCACTAGTAAAAACATCTTCCATTCTCCAGCTAGCCCCGCTTCGGTTCCTACTCATGGTCCGGCTCGTGGTTCGTCGAACCGAACCCCATGCTCTCCCTTCCTCCATGATTAACTAGCTAGTAGACCTTATTTTTTAAGTTGTGAAAATATAGACAAAGTGTGTAAAAGATGAAGAGATTGTGTTGTGTTGTATGTGTCTTATAAAAGGTGATTGGTTGGTGAAGCCTTGAAATGTTGGAGCATTTTAATTTGTGGTGAAAGGGTCAGTTTATGACTATGTCTTGAGTTCTATTTTGATGGTGTCAAGGATGAGCTTATTTATACAATTACAAGTTCGGTCGAACCAATATACTTAATTGTTTAGAGTTTTTTATTTTATATTCTTTTAAATATTAGAAGGATTAATTAAGTTAAAGTTATATATCCAAGTGGCTTTTTGTAGTACATTTTTCAAACTTCGTTTACTTTCGTAACATGCGGTTGGTGAAGCTCAGACATAGTCATAAAAGTATGAACAAATTTAATTTTTTCGTATCTACGTAAAAACGACATTTTGTTAAGTATCGAACTCGAGTATGTGAACGATAAAGGTTAAGTATTATAACTGATCGATCTTTGTTTGATTATCGACTTAAATAAGTTCATCCACGAGCTACTCGATCTAATTACGATGAAATTTAGCAGCTAACTCGATTGTTATTATTTACATTTTTTACTTTTTTTTTCAACATCACTTATAGATTTTCAAGCAAACAAAGAAAATTGAGACAAAAGTTTCATAAACCAACAAAATCTTTGTAGTAATATAAGCATGAAAAAGAATATGTCCGATATACTATAGAAATTTCCGGAAAAAGGGCTAATTAATTTATTAGTATGCGTAAACAATAATTTTGATCCTAACGTCTCTTATTGACCACTTCATTCTTAGTCTAAAATATATATTTCAATATATATAGGCGTTTAGGTAAGAAAATTAATGAAATTAAGAGCCAATTAATAACGCAAATGAAAATGTACCATACACCTCATGCATGTTACAAGTATTTCAGCAAGTACGAAGTGGCCATGTCCACGTTCACATAAGAAGAAGGTTTTACCCGATTTGAATATTTGTGGTGGTAGACTCAAATCTTGTGATTAGTCAGGGGAAAAAAAATCAACAAGTCTACCAATTATTTGCTTTCAAGTCGTATGATTATGCTTATGTTTAACGCTGAGTTAATCGCTAATTAAGGAAAGGCCATTTTCTTGCACGTATCCTAGATGAACTCACTAAATACCTGAGTTGACTCATTAGTAACTCATGAGTTAGTGGCCGAGTTCGATCAATATCGTCACCGGCACACATTGGGGAGTATATAGAGATATGATAACGACATAGGGACCCTTAATATCTCAATGTCTTGAAGTAGTTAAAGACGTATGTTGACCGATTTGTACACACATGCTAAAATGGATTAGCTTTTGCTTAGTTTAATTTCTATTTTGTAACACCAACTTGCTTAGTTTTGTCTTGATTTGATAAAAAAAACATCTCACAATGTGTTGTTTCATTAACTTTAATTCGGCTTGTTTCTACATACATACGGGAAAATCAGTTGCGGCGAGCTACTAAGGAAACACAAGACTATTAATTAACACTCAAATCCCGAAACAATGGACTGGCTCAATATATATCTTCAGGTTTTCTACATAAAACCATAGTCGAAAATATTGTTAGCCCGAAAATGTCGTCTAAGATCGAGCTAGGCTTAAGCTTTTTCGTATTATGTAAACATGGAGCTATTTTACGGGGAATAAGATGGTTGGTAATATCTTTGACTTTATCATTTGGTGATTCATGATTTGTACCATATACAATAAATGTTTGACTGAAATCTGCCTTTTTGTTCTCTCCTACCCACTAAAACTTACCAAGATAAAACAAAAACAATTTATAATATTAATTTTAACAACTATTTTGTTACTTATTCAATTATTAAAATACTTAAATAGTTAGCTAAGAAAAAGAACTCACGGACGCCATCGATATATCTTGCTGATAATGATGAAAAAATAATTAAAAATAGTTACAAGTCTTTAATTGCTAACCATTTAAGTATTACTATCTAATACGTAGCAGCTATTAATATTAACACATGGTACAATACTTAAAAATAATTACTAGTCTTTATATAATTACAAGTTGTTACAATTTTAATAAATACTGAATGCAGCCTTAGGTGCCTGTATTGATAATGTGTGATATATAGTCTCGGATATTTATTGATTTATTGATTTATTTATTTATTTTTGAACGGCAGTCTCGGATTTTTATTATAGTAATATCGTATGTTTTAAAACATGTCGGTGTATCTTAAAGGCTCTCTTATCGATCATCAGTCATCGTCTCCTTAAAATATTACGTGTCTTCTGTTTTCAGCAGAAAATACACAAAAAATGTCTCGGATAGGTCTTGAACTGATAATTTATGGACGGTGCGAGACTTTTAGTATGGTAGTGTACTAGTAGAAACAAAACAAATTAAAGAACATGTTGGTGTAGATTCTTTTCATACAAAATGCTAATTGGTGCAAATTGAGTTTGTATAAAAGACAATAATAGTATGATTCAAAAATGATGTGCTGAAGCTGAACTAGTTGAGTTAAGTTCATAAAATATAAAAATGAACCCAAGGGCTCCTTCCTAGCACCAACCAATGTTCATGGACCATGGCAACTTGCAAAATGTCATCCTATCTAGCCACTCTAATAGACCCAAATCTGGTTGGTGACCTTTTTAAATGTTTTACATATTTTTTAAACCTTATATAATATGTCACACATATATTATGAACAGTAAAGACTAGGTCAAAAAAGCGAATTCAACCAAGAAGAGAATAAATCGTGTTAAATTTAAATAATAAAATAGTTGGTGAAATTATTGACTGAATCCGATATTATACTTTGTAAACAAAATTTAAGATTATAAAATATACATGGCTGACCATAAAATTAAATAAACTTTGTTATTACTAAATATGTTTGTGTAGGATATTAGTAGTAAATTTAACAGGTCAAGGGTCTAAGTGTACGTTGTAATATTGATTAGATTTACAGTTTGTTCTAACTATTCATTTAACTTGTTCTTTTTTTATTCCTTAATTGTCAATTCTTGGATACCCATAATTTGCAACTTGTTATGGCATGCGCTGGTAATAATCCATTCTAATCCATAAAATGTTCAATTAGACATATCATAATCAGTGTATTATTAGAAAATGATTTTTTGGAAATATTACATTACTATTATACTCATGCAAGAACACACAAGCGGAATAGATAGTTATACAATGATATTAGCATGGTCAGAAACGATAGGAACTTGATATTAGAGAATTGACAAGTTGCTTTTGTCCATATATATGCTTACTTCAAGGCTTTGATCATATATCTTCATTAATTGATGATATAAGATCTTGTATATGCGCGAAGGGCGACATGTTGATAACTTGTTGCACTCTTGAACAAGACTGTTTTGTCATAACTTGTATAATTGACCATCGATTGAGTCTAGTTTACTCAAGTCAGTATGAGAAGACTTAAGAGCTGTGGGTACCCTAAGTTTTCCCGTGCGTTTTCCCCCTTAACGCGACTGGATGGCGTCACTTGGGTACCAGGGCTTGCGTTTTCGAGTCATGAGCCATCATGACCAGCCAAGATGGTCCCGGAAAACGCCACTCGACGGCGCCACATGCATACCGTGGCTCGCGTTTTCCAGCAAAATGATCCCGTTTTTCACTTTTTTTGTTGTTGTGGGTTTTGCGTTTATAGGTGTGTGTGACTGTGTGTTTGTGTTTTTATATATGTTGGTGTTTTTTTTTTTTTTTTTTTTTTTTTTTTTAACTTGCAGCAACGATGGTGAATTGGTGAGGGAGAAAGAAGACATGGAGACCAGTTACCAAAAAATTCTTTCTATTCTTTATTTTTAGAACCTTTTCACTTTAAACCTTGTTTTTATACATATTTATATTATAAGTCCCTTAGGTTATTATTGCTACACCATTAGTCCCTATTATGTTTACGATGTTAGTCATTTAATTATTTTTCTTACATGTTTAGTTTTAAAATGTATAAAATTTGATTTAAATGTATAAAATAAAATATGTTGTTGTATTTAAATAAAAAAAGTATGTGGGGTCCAGGAGTGCACACGGCACCAGAAACTAATGTTATAGGTGGGAGGGGGTTTTTGGTGTTATCGTGAATTCTGGTGTTATGAGAAAATGTGCTGATGTGGCAGCACTTTTCTTCACGACACCAACGGGACGGCACAAGGATACCTAGTGCTCTAAGAACTAAACTATATTGTGAGTTCTTTGTCGAAGTGTGGTATCTCAACGCTAGAAAACAAGAAATCAAGAATTCACAATAATGTTAGTAATATAAGTAGGTAATACGAGTCGATCAATGGATCAAAATAGTATCTATCGGGTTGAGTTGTCTAACCTCTCATTGTCCATCTTTTGTCTCAGAATTACTATAAATTGCTTTATAGCCAACAATGTTCGTATTGTTAAAATACTTCCTCATGTAGTGCTAGAGTAGTTACATCTAAAGTTAGATAGCTACATCTAAAGTGACAAGTTATAATCATAATCCTTCCTCATGTAGTGCTAGAGTAGTTACCAAAGTGATTGCTATAATGGCTCAAGTTAATATTCTAAGAAAAGGCTTTACCACTAACAATGCATAATGATTCTCACTTCTTAATAAATACGCAAGATATGCTTTTTACATGTTAGTCGTGGGTCCCAAAAAGATAAAACGTTAAAATGAACAAAAAAAGGAGGTGATTTTTTTATTGTAAAAATAATTCCACATGTTAGTGGTGGGTCTCATCGGAATCAATTAGAAAAGGTGCCTACTCCCCTTACTATGAATCAATGAGTATGAAGTGATAGTTGATTCCCCAACTTAGCTACCAAACACTTGCAATGATAATCATTGTGATTTATTGATTCACATAGTTGTGTACCAAACGCACCCTAAAGTTTTATATTATAATATATTTAACATAGACAATTTGAATGCATGCAGCATTATAATTAATTAGTAAATTTTAAACTATTTTCATAAAAATATAAAGTGTCTAATATGTGACATATATTATCGTAGCAACATATAAAGATATACAAGATAAAGTTGCATATCAAAATACATTTTCCGTAAACTAAATATCATATCTAACAGTTAGATACGATATACAATTTAATACAATACAAAATGAAGTGAATTACATAAACGATCACTATGATTTGCCGGTTTTTGCAGATTTAATCACAGAACTTTTTTTTTTCACAAGATTCAGTCGTTGAGGTTTTAAATAGTTAAAGATTCACTCCAATTTCGTTACACAAATGGTCTATGTGGTTTGACAAAAATTACACAAATGGTCACTGAGGTTTGCCATAATAAAACTGGACCCGTAACCATTTAAAGCCTCAATGATTGAACATGATGAAAAAATAGTTCATTAACCAAATCTGCAAAAACTGGCAAACCATAGTAACAACTTATGCAATTCACTCATTTAGTTATTATACGAATAAACTAGTTTTAGAACAAGTTTTGGCAAATACTATAACATGTAGTAATATTTCAATAACTTGATTTTAGAGTTAAATGTTGTGACATTACATAAATTCATGGTTTTGTAATGTTTAAGATTTTTCTTTAGAATTATGTTAAATTTTTTATACTTATATAGTTATTACATCTATGGTTTTGCAAGCACTAGTTTTTACATAATTTTTTTTATTATGTGTTAATATCGATTAATACTTTGTTTAGATTTTTGTTGCGTGAAAGATTTGACTTTGTTTAATTGTCATAGTATTTAGGTTGACCTTGTTTAAATTTAACTATTACTGATAATAATGATAATAATAATTTAAGCTAATGTTTAAACCCATATGTAGGTTAAACTTATAAAGAGAAATAACATAAGTCATTATTGAACGCAAATAATTAAAAAAGAATTATTCCGGATATCCTTATTTAATCTGGTAAGAAACATGAGCATAAAAGGAATAGACATAGGGAAAATTTTATTCTTCTAGTCGACATACTTTTTTATCGTCCTTAGTAGATCACACTTTGGTTCGTCAGTCCTAATCAAAGATTAAAACATGATTAGAAAAAGAATTTTTAGACTAAGTTATGGACGGAACAATAGAGAAGAAATAGGTAGAGTTTAACATACACAAGGTTGAATGAGACTAATGTGTTTGATTGTTGCCGGTACTTGTTTTTTAATCCATATAGTTAGCCTTGAATTAATCAAACGGAGATGACGACATTAAGATGAGAATTAATATATTAGTATTTGTTATGGACTAATTCTCAATCTTGATTCACTTTTGCTTCTTCTACTTTCCGTTAGTATCTCCTTAATTGTTTCCATGTGACAAACACATGCTTAATCACAACATCTTAGGTAGAACTTAATACTAACCACATTTTAATGCTATTCAAATTAAATCAAGTTACGGGTATATAGGTTAAACTGTGTATACACCCATGTATTGATATGAAAGATGATTGTGCTTCTCATTCAATTTGTAGGTGTAATGTGCAATAGATCAATTGTTTCTATTTTTGTGTACAACGGACTCGAGCCAAGTTTGTTGATTTTATGACTCACGAGTACACTCAAAACTTCATGCACTACCCCGCAAGACTCTCGTGGTCATATCAATTGGGGTAACGGCTAAAGATACTCTATCTAATTACTCAATGATCATTATGAATAACCAATGCGAAAAAGACTTATTCTGAACTATGAAACCGGTTCATGGCCGGTTATAAAAAGTGTTAATTACAAATTTTGACCTTGCGGTTGTTCAAAAATTGCACCTTACGTTCTTTCCCGCAATAATTTTGCCAAGCGTCTTTGAGTTAGTCAACCTCAATTACTTTCCATTTCCCTCCCATTACAATTAAACTAACCTTACTAACATTTAAC
This sequence comes from Artemisia argyi, assembly GCA_030686995.1. Classification (NCBI taxonomy): domain Eukaryota; kingdom Viridiplantae; phylum Streptophyta; class Magnoliopsida; order Asterales; family Asteraceae; genus Artemisia; species Artemisia argyi. The sequence goes on from CM060690.1 coordinate 13,666,811, forward strand.
TAAAGCTAACTGATATTTAACTTAACAAATTAAACACATGTTAAATTAACCTAACCTAAATAAAATTAAATAACACATTTTTATTCTTATCCCAAACTAAAGTCAGTAACACATTTTTGTACTTAAGTAAAGTCAGATACAACACAAACTAAAACCAAACGATCGAAAATAAGAGTTAGGACAATACAAATAAATATAGCAATCATGCATATTCTATATCAATTAGTTAACATTACCAAATGGTAAATGTTAATAGTTAAGAGTGTTACAACAAAATTTGCATTGGAAGCTTTAAGATCAATTAGTGCATTAGGAGCTATAAGAATAAGTACACATTCAGTCATGCAAATTTTCCTGTAACCATCTGAAGTTGAAGTTGAAGCAGCTTATGGTATCATGGGTATGTCCATCATCAAATCACTTCTGCAAAGATAGGAATGTATAAGCAGTTATATTGATGTTGTAGAATAAGGTTCATAGAATGCTAGAAGATAGTTGGCGATTTTTATTTTTAGTTTCTGTTTGGTATTATAGGTTAATTCGCTAAGTCACCAAACTGCTTACAGTCAAAAGCATGAATACACCAAAATGGTCAAGACTTGTACTACGTTTACATCATATGAGGTTGAATACTTTTACCATTATTCCTATCTTTCCTTTTTTGCCTTGTTAAACGCATCTTCGAGAATCATGTTTTCAAGATATTCAAAAACCACATTTACATTAAGTTTTCCTATTCCATTATCATCTACAAAGATAGTCAAAATGAAATACATACGAGACTGTGTTGACTTGTTTACTTTTTTTTTTTTTTTTGATAAATTGGTTAACTTATATAATTTTGATCAATAATCAACTTTACACAAAGCATTCAAGAGGCTTAAAGGACATGCCCAAACAGCCTTAAAAAGCTAGAAAAGTACATGTAAACAAACATACAATCAAGAACAGAATAAGTTTGAGTAGTACAAACACCCATCTTAACATTACAAACACACACCACTAAGACAGATTCACATCATCATATTTAGAGACCAACACCTCTCCTCCATAAGAATATCTCAAATAGCTTAGACTGCATTTCCCTCAAGATACTTATGTTCAGATCAATGTTGCTTCCTCTCCACATTATACTAGAGATCAAGAATCTGTTAGGCATCATTCAACCTAAAAGGATACACATGGCCAATATTAGTTAACCACTAAATCACATGAAGCTTAGACTACATTTCCCAAGGTTGTCAGGATCGCGATCCCGATCAAAGGATTGTACGACCTAAGATCCTTCTAGCGAAAATGATCAGGATTGTAATGGGATCGTAATTCGAGTAGGATCATTTCAGGATCGTAAGATTGTGAGCAGGATCGTAAGATTGTTTACGATCCAATCCCATTGATAACCCATTTTTTGGACCTTTTTTTTTTTTTTTTCCTATATGAAGCATTATTTTAGGCCCGTATTTGTCTCAAAAAGCCTAATAACATATCTAACACTCCAACCCCACCCTCAAATATCCTATATCCTATCTGAAAGAAAAATTAAAAAACGCAAAACTTAATTCCTAAATCAGTAAATTTAAATACACAATTACATATAACTATTCGAATATCTCAATATCCTAAACTCCTAGTTTGCACTTTGCACCATCATTAGTTTGCAATTTGCACCATCATTTGCTCTTACTCAAGTAAGTAATTAGTAACTATTACTCATAGTCTAATTTCTTTCTTAGTTCTTTAATTTTTTTAGTTATATAATTAATTGGTGTGTTGAGTTTAGATTTTTAGCAAATAAGTTAATAAGCTAATTGATGTTTGTGTTATGCTCGATCAATTGGTATGCAATAAACTATTATACTATATTACCATGTATTAGATAATTAGGTGAATAAATTACAATGGGACTTGCATCTGTTCCTTGTGTTCGTAATAGTATTAGTAACTTTGTTATTAATTAGTTTAGGACTAGTTTTTCGCTTTTAGACGTTCTAGTTTTCTAATTTATTGTTGTTTTAAATTGCTATGTAAACAATAGATACTTAGTAACTTTGTAACATATATGTTCTTTTAATGCAAAGATATAATGAAGAAGAGTAGCTCTGCATCCACACTTTCTTCTTCTTATGTACCATTTGCAAATAGCAAACGTATGAGAAGTAATGCAACGAGGGCTAGAACTGATGCTACTTGGGAGTACGGGGTTGACTTAGGTTATAGGAAGGTGAAGTGTAGGTTTTGTCACGAAGAGTTCACTGGTGGGATGTTCAGGTTTAAGCATCATTTAGCTAGGACACATCAAAATGTCTCGGCTTGTACTAATATTCCAAAAGAAATCAAAGTGAAAATTCAGAATGTTTAGAACAAAATGTGTTGGCTTCAAAGAAAAGGAAAGGCATGTTTACGATTCATGAAGTTGAGCAATCTTGTCAAAGGGGCAATGTTTATCAAAATATGTTGAATAAGGTTTTTTTGTATTTATTTATTATTATTTTTTTTAATAAGCATGAAAAAGTTTGACAACAAATTTCAAGGTTCATTTACATAAGTGCTTTTTCATTTAATTGGTTCAAGAATCTGGAGTTTGCAAAAAATGGTACAAATGATTGGCGAATATGGAAGAGGGCTTTATCCACCTTCGTACCATGAGATGAGAATTACCTTTTTAAAAAAAGAAGTCGACTATACGAAGTCATTACTTGAGGAATACAAGAATTAATGGAAGAAAACGGGTTGCAGACTGATGAGTGATGGGTGCAGTGATGGGAAGAACCGATCAATATGTAATTTTCTTGTGAACAGCCCTAGAAGTAGCATCTTCTTAGCTTCGATTGAAACATCAGATATTAGCAAGACAAATGAAAATGTTTTTGCGATGTTTGATGATTTCATGGAAAAAAATTGGTGAGGAACATGTTGTTCATGTAGAAACGGATAATGCTGCAAATTATATGGCTTTTGGTGAGATGTTGATGGCTAAAAGAAAGAAACTATATTGGACACCTTGTGATGCTCATTGTATCGACTTGATGTTAGAGGAATTTGAAAAGAAGACTGAAGAACATAAAGTCGTCATAGCAAAAGGTAAAAAAGTAGTAAGTTTCATTTATAATAGGACTCGTCTCATATGTTTGTTGAAAGAGTTTACAAACGGTAAGGAACTCCTAAGGCCTGGAGGAATGACGTTTGCTACTTCCTATCTTACACTTTGTCAGTTGCATGAGCTAAAAGGTGCATTGATCTCGATGTTTGCATCTGAAAAATGAAAACTAGTAACTTTGCATAATCAGAGGCAAGGAAGAATATTGAGAGTATAATTTTTGATAACGTAGGATTTGGAAATCAGTTTATACATGTTGTACTTCTGCAGTTCCTTTGATAAGGATACTTCGAATAGTTGATTCAGAGTCACCTGTAATGGACTCATGGGTTACATTTTTGATGCCATGGGCAAGGCAAAGAAAGATATCAAATACATGTACAGAAATGTTAAATCGAGGTAATTTATCTTATGTCACGCTATCATTATTTATCTAGTATAATTTTATAATTATAAATAGCCATCTCACATTCCATGTTTCTTTTATAATTGATGAAAGATGAGAAACTCAACTTCAAAGGCCGCTTCATGTAGCATGTTACTACTTAAATCTAGATATGCAATAATCCCGAATTTGGGAAAGTTACAGTTTTAGCAAAAAGACATTTTATGAATGTCCTGAAAAAATGTATTGTGATGAGAACCTATCAAAGACGATTGATCTGCAACTTGATTTATTCAAGAATTCAAATGGGGCTATTTAATTGTAGTACAACTAAGCTGACAAGGAAAAATAAATCTCAAGCTGATTGGTGGGATCCACATAGAGATGACACACCAGAACTGTAATAGTTTGCCATTCGTGTTTTGAGTTTGATGATTGGCTCCAAACGGTCAACCTAAATTGACCAAAGGATGGCCAACTAGGTCAAATAGCCTAAGAGTCAATCTCCGTGGAAGTATAGTGGTTTCCCCGGGTCGTTATGTCCTGACGAGGTGTGATGGTATAAAAACGGGTTTGTAATCGGGTGAATTTGGACAGAAAAGGGGTTAAGTGATTTGTATAATTACACTAGGATATGAGGAATGAAAATAACTTAGAAACACCATATTAACAATTACTGATAATCAGATACACTAAAAACGTGAGCTAAGTCTAAAAACGCGTACGTTTAATTTAAAGTTACGTTAACGTACGAAATAAAACGCGTGTTTTAGAGAGATAAAATACCTACGAATATGGAAATTACATTGTTACAATCCTAATGATAAAGGAAAAATTTTAGAAAATTAAAATTAATTTTTACACTATTTAATTATTTAATATTAATTAATTACTAATTAAAGATTACTTAACTAATTTAGGTAATTTAAATTATTAAAAATGACAAACTAACTTAGAAAATTAAGAAAAATTTTAAAAATCTAATTAACAATTACAGAAATCCTAAAAAATTATAAAAATAATTTTACAACTAATTTTTAAGCTATTTATGAATTAATCACTTAATTATTATTTAAAGGCTAATTAAGCTAAATCAAATGTAAAAATTAGCAAATGGAAAGGGAAAATTACAAATCTAATTTTTACAAATACTTAACAACTTATAGAAGCTAGGAAAATTAGAAAAAGTGATCTGAGATAAAATTTAAATGCTAAAACTATTTTCTTTTTGGTTTTTTAACTTAAACTAATATAATTAAAATTAAATATAGAAATTATCAAATGAACAGTGAAAATTATAAGAAAATTACTAATAGTACTAAATATTATGAGGAACTTAGGAAAAATAAGAAAAGGTACTACTGTTTAATAAAAATTAACAAAATTATTTACTTTACTAATATTAATTAATAAATAATTAAACTAATATTAAATATGATAAATACTAAATGAAAAGGAAAAAATCTGAAATTATTCCTACAAATACTTTAATATACTAGGAATATAAGAAAAATATAAAAACAGATAAGTACTTGACAAAAATTAAAAAAGAAAAATTAAAAAGCTAAATTATATTAAATAGAAGCTATCACTAGAAATTAAATTTGGCTTTTCTTTATTTTTAATTTACAAAACTATGAAATACTGAAAAATAACAATCTTTTACAAAGACAAACTTTTTAGAACCCCCAAATAAGCTCAGTTTGAGCTTATGAGCTTAAAGGAACTCAAAGTGGGTCAAAATGGGATTATAAGCTTAAAAAAGCTTCTGACAAGCTACAAGCTGGAACCAAGAGTAAAACAAGCTAGAGATAAGTGAGTTGCACACAATTTAAGCCAAAACTCACAAGATTTACCACTGAATAAACTAGTAAGCAAATCCAACCCACTTGTCCACACAGGCCAAATGTGGGTATTTGCAGCCCACCGTGGGGCCCACCTGGGTGATCCAGGGACCAGGGTGAGTCTTGAACTTAAAAGCTAGCCAGGGGGGCTTTCTAAGAAGCCAAGATGCAAGGAATAGGGCCCATAAATAAGCTCAAAGAGGGCTTGTGAAGTGGGGAGAAAAACTGTGGTGCAGGGCGACAGGCCAGGGCAAGGGGGCTTATAAGCTAAACTAAAGCAGGCTCAGGTTGTACCAATCCCATACAAAACACAAGAATCTCAAACAATCAACACCACAAGCCAGCAACAACAATGTACAACTTAGGATTGCAAAGAAATCAAGGGGCATGAAAGGCTGATTTGGTGACAGTTGACAGTTGGCCAAATGGGTAAAAAGACGAGCTAAATGAGAAAGTTTACTAACAACCTATAACTACCATCTACCTAGCAACTACACTAACCTATAGGGACTAAAACACAGCAAAAGAAACAACTACAAAATGCTTGGGAGGGTGCAAAGGGCTGCTGCAGCAGCAGGCTAAAATGAGGACCAAATAAGCTGTCAGCAAGCTTATTTCTAGGTCACTAAGGGAAAACATGCAAGAGGCATTAATGGGGACCCTATGTAAGCACTAGAGGACATATATAAGCAGTGAAGAAAGCCTTACAACTATTAAGCAAGAAAACTAGTCTTAAACGGCAAATAGGAGAACACATCAGTGGGCTGATGGGGCATGTTTAGAGGGCTTGTGCAGGTTTTAAAAAAATTCATAAAAATAAACTAAAATTATGCTAGAGTAAACAAGCTGGCAAGGATCAAGTATGCAGAAATTCAGATCTTAAAAACTAATGTTGAGCAAATTAAAAATGGGGTTTAAAGTGGGGTTGAGCCACTTAGCTGCTGATGCACAGTTGGGTCAAAATGGTGAGGTTTTGACCCAGGGGAGTCAACCACAGGTTTCCTACATTGGTAATCACTTAAATGAAGCTAATTTGAGGTAAAGTGAACATCTAAAAGAAACTTTGAATGAAAACTTAGCCTAAGTACTAGCTATGGCAGTTAAGAGAAAAGAAAATGGATAACTAGTTAAACTACTCTAAAACCTGTTAAAACTGAAAAGTTCAACCTTAAATCAACTAAAAACATTAAACTTAAGATGTTTGAATTTCAAAAGTTTGAAAATAATAAGGTAAGGGGTAAAATTTCTTGTTATGCCAAACACTCCCTTATGGGATGTCTGATGATATCTTGACAGAAAAAGGGCCTAGAATTAGGATTATATAAGCTATAACTCACTGACTAAGCAAGAACAATAAGTAAATAAGCAATAGAAACAGCTGAAATAAGCATTTAGAAAAGCTAATGCTACAATAACAGATTATGAAATAAACTTTCAAGCTTTTATTGAATTCAAGAACTGAGTTTTACACACTGAGATTAAACAATACTTTAAAATTAAACTAAAATTATTTCTACCCTAAATTATCTACTACTATTACCTACTGCCATTAAAATGGTTACACCATTTCCTATTTATACTAAAAAAAAAGAACTAGGGTTCCTCTTTTGTCTTGTTCCTCTGAGCCTTGTGTTTCTTCTGCTTGCATAACAGCCCTTGGATGCCTAAGTATTCATCTCAGCCTTTGGTGATGTTTTGGCGGGAAAATGGGGGTGACCTAACTTGGCTTTTAGCTTTTGGCAGAGGGGGAGGGGTTGTATTTTTGTGGTGGAAAGGTAGTGGAGAGTGGGTGATGGCAGGTTTTAGGGGTGATGATGAGGTGTTGGGTGTTGCAGGGGTTTAGCAGAAGTAGCAGGCTAGGGGTAGGAGATGGTGAGGTGGAGGGTGTTGGAGGGTCAACACCAGGGTTTGACCTGGTATAATAAAAGGGACGGGGTACGTTTTTATTAGAGGGGTTTTGTTTAAGCTTTGGGCCAAAGGGGGTGGATTGGGCCACAAAAAAGGGTGAGGGTTTTAGTTGGGTTTATTAATGGGATGGGGTAATGTATATTTGGATTAGGTCCATTTGGTATATTGCACTAGAAATCACAAGGACCATTCAAGTAAAAACTGAATTTTGAGGGGGTGGGTTTGCCAACCTGCCAAAGTTAATCACAAGGGCTAAACATGCAACATATTCAATTCCCAAAGGACTTTTGAAGTTTATTTTCCAATTTGAACACCCGAGGACCAAAATTGCCATTTTTCAAAGTGCAGGGACCAAATGTGTAATTTTCCCAAAGTTTTCACCCAAGGATCGTTTTTGATAATATTTGACTTTTAAATGCCTTGGGTTGGCTTTTCTTTCATTTTAAACCTTCAGGGACTAGTTTTGTTAATTTTATGAAGCTTGAGGGACTGAAACTGCCAATTATGCAAACTTTGTTCGTTTTTCATTTGTTTTTAAACATTTTGCATCTGAAACATATAAAACACAATCCTGGGATATTTTCACTATTTTGATGCATTATTGGGTGTTTTTGGATGTTTTGGCAGTTGATATAAGACAAAAATGATGAGTATTTACACACTCATCATTTGACATGTTCATCATTGGGTTGTGAGATAAGTTGGAGTGCTTTTGAGACGATAACCTGAAATGATATATCTTAGTATTTTTAGCTTATCTTAAACCACTAATTGCTATCTAATTTGTTAAGTGTTTTTATCTTTTAATTGTTTAGGTACACTCTAAACGAAGAAATCGTCTACAACAACAGAAAATGAATGATCTAGTCTATGTGATGTATAACTTAAAGTTAAGTGGAAGGGAAGAAAGGAAACAAAAAGAGGAAGATTTTAGAGTCAAGCAACTTGAAACGTTGCACTTTAAAGATGTTGATTCTGATGATGAGTGGACTACTGAAGATAATGAAGATTTGACAAACATATATGCGAATGACTCGACAATAGATGGTGCTATGCTATAAGAAATCAATATAGTAAGTTGATATATTACACTTTTTTGTATAAAGTTTCACACACCTGATTGTAGCTATTTGATACTTCAATTTTAGTTGGCAAAACAACCAAAAAATATTTATTAACTAAACATGAGGTAACTAAGGTTCCGGTTTGGAATAAATTGCATAATGTTCCTTTATTAGCGTATTTTGATGACAGTTTGAGCTTAATTGCTTCTAACCTATTATGTTATATGTGTTTACAAGCTCAATGTGTGTGAATTCGTGGGGACGTATTAGTTTTGTTTGTGCTCTTGGTGAACTAAGTACGGATTCTAATTTGAAAAGAAAAGTTAGTATGTGATGAGGCGAAAAATGAACCACTTTTAAGGGGTCATTTAAGCCCGGAATTGACTTTATTTGATCAAATATTGCCCTAAATCGTTCCTTTTGTGATTTTAGGTACTTTGGGAGTGAAATCTGGAAAAGGAAGCAATTCGGACGTTTTTGGAGCATAAAAGTGAAGAAAACGCCAAAGTCTTAATTTTCCTTGCTGGGAACAGTAGGTGACGGCGTCAAGAAGGAATTCCTGACGGCGTCAAGAGTAATTTCCATGACGACCCAGTACAGATTTGATGGCGTCACGAAGTAGGGCGTCAAGAGTAAAGTTCATGACGGCCTGAAAATGCATAACACATGACGGCGTCAAAAGTAGATCAAGGCAGTCCGAGAAGAGTTTTGGCGGCGAGGTGACGGCGTCACCTATTTGGTCTTGACGCCGTCAGACCCTATTTCCTATATATAGTTTTCTAATTTTCACATTAAAAAAAGGGGAGAGAAGTTTTGGAGAAACCCTAAGTATGAACTTGGTGCGAATTTTACAGGTTTTTCAAGGGTTCTAAGCCCTTGATACCTTTCATGTGTAATTGATATAAGTATTCTTTTAATTCAATCAATATGTCTATGTGTTGGTTGTCTATATCTTGTTCTTGTCTTAATTCCATCATGCTAGGCTAGATCTATCTTGTGTTTGCTTGGATCTAATGAAACCTAGATATTAATTATGTGTTGATTACTTGTTTATAATTGTATTGGATGAATGATTTATATGTTAGGCTTAAGAAAACTGGCAGATCTCCAAATGGTAACATGCTTAAACGTCTTAAGAAACATGAACTGATGTGCATTAGGTCTTTATTGGTTGTATTTAATGCATGAGCCACTGTTTATAATCCCTATGGTTGTGCTGGGCATGGTATAGGAGGAGATAAGAGCTCATAGAATTGGGGAGTTAAGTGCGCCACCCCATGAATGATATTAAGGAATACGATCCGTCATCCATGCAACTATAACAAGTAATTAACGTGTAAAAGATGTCTAGGGAGTAGTGAAATCTAAGTAAACACATTTTCTCCACTTATTGCTCACAGCTTTAGTATAATTTAGTTTATTTTCATTTCTAGTATTTTATTTTGATTGCATCTTTAGTATTGGGTTAGTTGACTAGCAACTAATTCCGCCCAAATCCTTCAAACCCGAGATTTTAACTTGCTTTCTAAAAAATATAAAAATACAAAAATAATCATCCTTCACCTTTAGAACTAGTATTAGGTTTTCTAATCCTAGCGACACTATTCCTAGCTGAACGATCAATCCGCCGGTACTTGTCACTATACTATACTACAACGATCAGGTACACTGCCTGGTGGAGGTTGTAAGCTTCTCAAGATCCCTTGAGAGGTAAAGCCTGGTGTGATTCCCACGTATCAAGTTTTTGGCGCCGCAGCCTGGGGAATAGTTATTGTCTAGGTTAGAATTTCTTTTTATTAGGTCTACTTGCTAGATTCCTTTCTAGTAAGATTTTATTTTTATTTTTAGGTTTTCTTTAGTCTATCTTACTTCTTTGTTCCCTTTGTTCGTAAACTATTTCGATGGATAACAATAACATTGATCGTTTGATTCCTGTTATTCGTGTTTTTCGTCGTAGGATTTTTCAAATGCCCGCCCCACTCCCTTTAGTTGAGAATGAGAACCCGCCTAACCTCTCGCCCAACCACCATTTTGACAATAATTCTGAGTTAGAGGAGTCTGATCATGATGATGACCGTAGGGCTAGTCCCTTTTACTATTCAGACTCCGACGAGGATCTTGATGATGGTGATGTGATTAATGAGAATAGGATGGAAGAAGAAATAAACCCTCTTAGGTATGTCGACCCTAGAACTAGGATTGAGTGTGATTGTTCATTCAACATGCAATTTCCTTGTAAGATCGGATTTAAGAGCTTTAACGCCTATCTTAACTCATCTCTTCCAATGAACATAATCTCGCGTAATGAATATAATAAAATCATGGTAGATGAGTTAGAATACAAAGGAGAAAACATTATTGCTAGAGCAATACCATTGCATGTGTTTGTAGGAAGCTTGGTTTATCTTGTTGAGTTCATGGTTATGGAGAATCTAGGAGAATTTATTGATGATAAGTTGACCCAAGTTGTGTTCGGAAGACCTTTCAAACGGTTGACCAACCTCGATGAAAAACTCATAGAAGGGTTAATTACATTCTCAGATGGGGATGAAGATTTTGTCTACCAAATGCCCCCACACACCTTAGGTTCAAGGATTTTTCTATGAAAAAGTGTAGTAGGTATCCGCCCATAGAAATGCTAAGTGAGAATGATAAGAGAAAAGGACTAAAGTATACTCATGAAAAGAATAAAAGATACTATCGCGGATGCCTAGAGTTAGGAGATGATTATAAGAAGGATGAGGCGACTATTAGATGGCTCACACTTGGTTATGTGAGCATAAGTGATGCACGTTAGCCTATGACCTTAAGTCTAGCTACAAGACTCGTAAATAAAGAAAAGCGCTTCTTGGGAGGCAACCCATGTTTTGTGTGATTTTATTTTGTTTGTTTGTTATTTGCTTCCGTATGCATGCTTAATTTTTATTGTTGGTAGATCATGTTTTTAAACTAAATAGTGGAAATACTTTACTTTGTTGTTTTGGCCAAGCCTTAACTCCACCTAAAAGTATTTTTGCAAAAGATAAGTGTAAGGGGAAACCCCAAATATGTTTTTAAGAAACAAACCGATCATGATTCTCCACAATATTAAATGAGCATGTATATTCATATTTGTTAGAGTCAAATGCTTGTATTGAGTCATAATGAAGTTTTGCAGGATTTTCCAGGAAGTAGGACCAAGTTTTTCCAAAAATTTTTCGGAAACTTAACATAAGAATTTCTGCAGGTCACTTCTGACGGCGTCACTAGTTAACTCTTGACGGCGTCACGTGTAAAAAAAAATCTGGAAATTTTACCGGTTTTGTTTTTCTAACGGAGTCTTATGGTTTTTGTGAATTATTAAGTTTTATAATCTCCAGGAAATCTGCAAACTTCATTCCACAAGCATTATATCTTATCTTGTATTCTAGGATTTAGTAACTTATATAGGATGCCGCCGATTTTACGCGAGGTTGTCTTGTCTATTTTCTCAGGTTTTACAGGTTATGTATGACAAGAAGATGATTTATATTCTGGTAGGGAAGCTTTGATAGTTCATTTTCTTGGAGGAAGATTTAACTTGGCCACCTTATTATCCATACCGAGCGAATCAGGGGAGTATTTGATTTCATTCTTTTTACTTGTTTCACTTTTACATTCTTTACTTGAACATTGGAGACAATGTTCATCTTAAGTGTAAGGGGAGGGTAAAAAGATGATACCTTACATATGCACTTTCGCTTGAGTTTGTTTTGTTTAATGGTAAATGTGTAATAAAACTATGAGAAATACTTGTTAGTGCAATTTTAGCGCCAAATTTAAAATTTTTTACAACATTTAGGAGTGAAACTTTAGCCATAGCAAGCGTCTCATGGATAGGAGATTGTATGACTAGCACATAACCGTATATTAAGAAAAATTTCCCACCCAAATATGTGATGTTCGCCTTTAGATTTGATAGGAAAAACATTTACTATTAGTGCTTATGAGTGTACCGGTAGCATTTAGGTTCTAGAACTTGCGTTAGTGATGCATCCCGAGACCGCTAGTGAGACTACATTCGTGTGGTAGGATTTACTACATGATAAGAGGCATTAGGATCACCCTTGTGTTAAACCCGTATCATAATTACTTGACCATTTAAGTCATATTACTTGGCTAGTTAAGTCAACTAATTTTTCCCACAGCCTTAGCGTTGTACTCATTTTTAGTACACGAAACCCCTAGTACACCCCTCCGAGCCTATCTTTTCGTTTCTAACTTTAAGCATTTTACTTAAAAGAAGAATTTGTTACACCCCCACTTAAATGTACAACCAAATCGCCTTAGCCTTCCATGTATGCGCTCATTTTTAGTGCATTATTGTTATTTGTTAAACCCTAAGTTAAATATCTAATTGATTACATGGTTGCTAAGTCGAGTCATATCCTTGTACATATTGTTTTGGGACGATTGGGACTCATGGGTAAAGTACTTATTTTATGGAGTAATGGGGAAGAACATCATTTATTACCCCCATATGTACGTTAATCTTAAAAGTACTCCAAGTGTTTTGATTTTCTTAATTCGAGTCATTAAATTAGTTAATTGTAAAGTATGTAAAAATTCAAGTGTAAGGGAAATGTTCATTCCCTATGATGTATTATTTTGGATGGTAGGGTAAGAGTGTATGCAAAAAAAAAAAAAAAAAAAAAAAAAAAAAAATACGGATTACCATCCCTTTTTATTCTATGTTCATTTTATGTTTTTGTTAATTTTCATTTATTAGCTTAAGTCGAGTCTAGTCTTGGCTTAGCAACGCCACATTGTACATGTAATTAACCAAGATTGTTAACTCGCCACCAGTAAAAACTTCCCTTATCCAACAGAACCGTGTATTTCATATCCCTACACCTAACGTTACAACCTTTTAAAAGACCTCTTTGATAGTTTATCCTAGGTGCTTACGCCATGTGGTGGAGGTTTGATCCTTTCCCAAGCCTATGGTAATCTATTTTGCTATGACAGGTAGTGAGAGATATCTTCCGTTTCCATATTGTAATTTATACTTTATTACACCCGAGAGATGTGTGTATCTAAATACTATTTGTGAGGTGCTAGTGTATGACCTCCGTGCTTGTCTATTGGTCTTTAGTGGAACGATTATTTGTTGTAATTACTTTTATATTAGTGTTAAATGACCCCTAACTTGTATTTTGAGTAGAATAAAAGCGCATTTGCTTGAGGACAAGCAAATCTCAAGTGTAAGGGTATATGATGAGGCGAAAAATGAACCACTTTTAGGGGGTCATTTAAGCCCGGAATTGACTTTATTTGATCAAATATTGCCCTAAATCGTTCCTTTTGTGATATTAGGAACTTTGGGAGTGAAATCTGGAAAAGGAAGCAATTCGGACGTTTTTGGAGCATAAAAGTGAAGAAAACGCCAAAGTCTTAATTTTCCTTGCTGGGAACAGTAGGTGACGGCGTCAAGAAGGAATTCCTGACGGCGTCAAGAGTAATTTCCATGACGACCCAGTACAGATTTGATGGCGTCACGAAGTAGGGCGTCAAGAGTAAAGTTCATGACGGCCTGGAAATGCATAACATATGACGGCGTCAAAAGTAGATCAAGGCAGTCCGAGAAGAGTTTTGGCGGCGAGGTGACGGCGTCACCTATTTGGTCTTGACGCCGTCGGACCCTATTTCCTATATATAGTTTTCTAATTTTCACATTAAAAAAAGGGAGAGAAGTTTTGGAGAAACCCTAAGTACGAACTTGGTGCGAATTTTACAGGTTTTTCAAGGCTTCTAAGCCCTTGATACCTTTCATGTGTAATTGTTATAAGTATTCTTTTAATTCAATCAATATGTCTATGTGTTGGTTGTCTATATCTTGTTCTTGTCTTAATTCCATCATGCTAGGCTAGATCTATCTTGTGTTTGCTTGGATCTAATGAAACCTAGATATTAATTATGTGTTGATTACTTGTTTATAATTGTATTGGATGAATGATTTATATGTTAGGCTTAAGAAAACTGGCAGATCTCCAAATGGTAACATGCTTGAACGTCTTAAGAAACATGAACCGATGTGCACTAGGTCTTTATTGGTTGTATTTAATGCATGAGCCACTGTTTATATCCCTATGGTTGTGCTGGGCATGGTATAGGAGGAGATAAGAGCTCATAGAATTGGGGAGTTAAGTGCGCCACCCCATGAATGATATTAAGGAATACGATCCGTCATCCATGCAACTATAACAAGTAATTAACATGTAAAAGATGTCTAGGGAGTAGTGAAATCTAAGTAAACACATTTTCTCCACTTATTGCTCACAACTTTAGTATAATTTAGTTTATTTTCATTTCTAGTATTTTATTTTGATTGCATCTTTAGTATTGGGTTAGTTGACTAGCAACTAATTCCGCCCAAATCCTTCAAACCCGAGATTTTAACTTGGTTTCTAAAAAATATAAAAATACAAAAATAATCATCCTTCACCTTTAGAACTAGTATTTAGGTTTTCTAATCCTAGCGACACTATTCCTAGCTGAACGATCAATCCCCCGGTACTTGTCACTATACTATACTACAACGATCAGGTACACTGCCTGGTGGGGGTTGTAAGCTTCTCAAGATCCCTTGAGAGGTAAAGCCTGGTGCGATTCCCACGTATCAGTATGGCTATTCCTAATATGGAGGATAATGGTTATATTACGGAGATTATTAAAGTTGAATATGAATGGACGTCTCCTCATTGTGATGCGTGTAAAGTTTTTGGGCATGAACGTGTCAATTGTCCAAAGCGTGTTAAGGAGGCGGTTCATCGTGAGAATAATGTGGCAGCTGTAGCTTCTGCTACTTTGGAAAAGACGGATGATGGTTTCACTGAGGTAAAGAATCGCAAGGCTAATGGTAAGAAGGTTGAGGATCAAATGCCTCAGAAAAAGCCGTTTCGTGGTATTGATGTGGGTAAAGGGGCTAAGTTTAACCCTTCAAAACCTAAGCAGGTGTATGTAGCTGTGTCAAAGAAGCCAGATGTTAATAAGAAGAAAATTACCAAAGAAGCTAGTACGAGTGGGACGAATGTTGCTACATCAAACCCATTTGATGCTCTTGATATAGACGTTACTGCTGAGAATGATATTCCTTGTGGTACTCCAATTGTTGAGAAAATTGGGAAGCTTGAAAAGTTAATTATTGATGGGAAAGCTACTCTTGTGGATGATGATGGTAATCCTATAAAAAGGTTGCTTATCCGGGTAATCATGATTGCGAATATGAGGTTGAATCTGTTGATAACGATATGGCTAATTTTTTATCATCTGGTATGCCGGCTGTTGCTAGTTATTTTAAGGGTGAGAGTGGAAACGGAGGTGGGAAGAAGAGGAGTTTATTATAAAGTTTGAGGGAGAGTTGTGGAGATGACCCTTGTGATGATGATTCTTATGATGATTGATAACGTACCCTCCGCTAAGCTAACGAGCATTACTGTCACTCTGGTACTTAGCTTACCAATTGTATAAAGGGTAATGACGTACCCTCAAAAAGGACGAAGCCTACACTTTGATCCCGCACATGTTGGCGTAAAGTCATTCATAATGGCTATCGTAATGGAATCCGCCAACCTTCACCCAAATCCTCCTCCAAGATTTGGAGGATCCTCTTCCAAGATTCTAAGCCTGACCTCCGACGAGGTTCGAAGCCTAAAGGTCACAACCTCTCAACCTACAAACGTGGGTATGATCGAGTTGGTCAAACAGAACTAGTCAAATGGAGCTGGTCAAGGAAGGGCCTGTCAATAACCAAGGTCTTTTAAGACCTGGTCATGCCACGATCTTTGTAACTACCACCCATGATCTCTGCAATGACCTGTGTAACTGCCTCCCCACTTCTCTCTCATTATGCCTATAAATAATTAAGGAATCCATCACAGAGGTATGTAAGGTAACTTAACCTATAAGATATCATCTTCTCTACCTAAATACTTCAATAATGTAATCAACATTACTGACATTCACACCGGAGGCAGTTCCCGGGGGCTTCCTCCGGGCTTCGTCTAACATAGTGTCTTTTATTTATTATTTGTAGGTTATCTTGTACTCGGCATCACCACCATTACCCCTAATTCCGTTAATCATTATTAACGGCATGGTATGTGCCTCCTTTTACAAGATCAATGATCATGATGAAGTCCACGAAGAGCTTTCTGCTAGTCAAATTGCCTTTTGTGATTTCTATGACATAAGGATCCCTAAGAACTCTAGACGTTAGTTTATGTTTGGTTTTATGTCAAATGTAACCTAGTGAGTAGTGGTTTGTTTTCTTGTTATAAAATGATAGGAAGTGTCTTGTTATGTTAGCTTTACCGCCTATGTAACAGGCTGAGATATAGGACTTCATCTATATCTTTTGTACTCAAACATTTTTTGGAGTAATATATTTACCGGGGAAATTCTTTACTGAAATAGAAGAAGAATTAAATTACATTTTCGAAGAAGGAAATGAAGTTGAGGCACTGGAACAATTAAAAATGATAGATTAAAATAATTAACATTTGCAGAAAATTAAAAAAAAAAAATATAAAAAAATAAAAATAAAAAATGAATGATAAATTAATAGCCTTATTTTGGAGTTTTGGTAATTTAGGCTAGGCTTTGTAAACCTGAAACGTTGATAGTATGTGTACGTGTACCCCACTTTGATTCCAAAATGCAAACTGCAAATTGGTTAGAAAACGACTAAAACATTCAAATTACCTAATCAAAGATTAAAACATGGTTAGAAAAAGATTTATATTTTTACATTAAGTTATGGACGGAACGATATAGAAGATATAAGTAGAGTTAACTTATACAAGGTTGAATGAGACTAATGTGTTTGTATTGTTGTTGGTGCCCTTGTTTTTTAATCCATATAAGTCTATAGATTTGAATTAATCAAAAGGAGATAACGACATTAGGATGATGATAGAAGTTTTGTTAGGGACCAATTCTTAATTTTGATTCCCTTTTTGCTTCTTTTAGTTTCTTTCCATTGGTATCTCCTTGATTGTTTTCATGCGACAAACACATGCTTATATAATTACAACGTCTTAGGCAGAACTTAATACTAACCACATTTTAATGCTATCCAAATCAACTTACGGGTATTTACACGTTTACGTAAGTGTCTATACACACATGCATGCATTGATATGAAAGATGATTGTGCGTCTCATTGTATTTGTGGGTGCAATGTGCACTAGATCAATTGTTTCTATTTTCGTGAACAACGGACTCGAGCCAAATTTGTTGATTTTGTCACTTGCGAGTACACTCAAGACTTCATACACCACCCCGCAGGACTCTTGTAGTCATACCAATTGATCACCAACACTCGATATCTCTAAATTGTTAGGCTCGTGTAGTCATGTGTGTGTGTTCGGTGGGTGGAGTTGCAGTTGAGGAATTCAAAATTTACAATTTCCGTTTAAGAAACACAATCTTTCATCGCTAGCTAGGTCAACCCCGTAAGCTTTTGGGACATTCAAACTATCATTACATATCGTTATTTACGTGAATATAATTCAGATATAATCAATAAAACTGTTATCCAACAGATGATCCAACTTTTAGCCGTGTTAAATTTCTTAATTTCTTTCAACTCGACGCTTTAACTATATATCTTAATGTCGCCTAGTAATAAAGGACTGAAAGTCTAACAAGAGACCACCATTTACATACGCCGTGTGCATCATGGTTAAGACGACTTAACTTTCATTTACGTCGAAATTAATAGATGCCTCAAAGTCTCAAACACCTCTTGTTTTCCTTGGTAACATAGTTAATTTTAATTTGTGTATCATTGAGCCTTGTATTCAAACGTTACTTCATAATATCATCACACGTACACTAGTTATAGTAGTGGTGGTGGGTGAACAATTGAAATGAACCACATATAAGCATTGCATAGGTGTTAACCTTCGTGGTTCAACTACTTGATTTGTGAACAAGAAGCTATTAGCACAAACATTGATCCTATGTACGTGTACCCCACATTGACTCTAAACATATATGACCTTAAAATGGATTTTTTCTACTAAAGCAATCTTGTACTTACCTAACTAACAAAGAGTAGCAAACTTCCTATCGACTCACAAATAGGTCTTTATAGTTGACAAATTTGTGCTACTCAACAATCATTGTTTGTTGGTAGATGGGTCCTATATATTTACGGAGTACTTAGTGCATGTGAACCTTTGACTGCATGTATAATCTATTTCTTCTTTTAAATATATCTATATATATATGTATAGATGCAATGGAACTATGGAAGCTTACCTATATTCTTTTTTTAACTTGTCTATTTCATGATTTTTCGTCTTTTGCTGATGAAATAGGCCACGAGAATTAACTGCATGTGGTAAGCATTACGCATGTGTCACGACTTCTTTGCCATGTTGAATATTTTACGTTATTATTTTAAGTTATTGTGGTTAATTTGTAATTGGATAGACAGTATTTTTGGACTTTCTTTTTTACCACTAACCAAAATTTGACAGCTTATAGTAACTATGTATTCATTATGAATGACCCATCAAGAAAAGTATCCCACACAATATATGAACTTGTAACGTTAATTGTGAACATGCAGTTAAATGTGCAAGTATACAATTTTTACATTTTAACCTGTTCAGTAACTTATATATAAAAAGTAAATGGAAATGAAACAAGAAGCCCGTCTAGCTCAGTTGGTAGAGCGCAAGGCTCTTAACCTTGTGGTCGTGGGTTCGAGCCCCACGGTGGGCGACTTTTTTCTTTAACTTTCGACTCCTTCTATTCGGCTTTTTAGTCGAGTTGCTTGTGTATTTGGGCCGCTGGTTTGCTATGCGCTATTTATACTGCTACTGTAGAAAAAACTTTATTTCAAAATTGTGATGGCGCAAATATATTCCGTGCTTTTAACCTAACTCAAGCTGAATAAACTTATTCAATGATCACCGGTTATCGCTTTTGCTCACAACCCAGTAATAACAAAGCCCAGTTAAATGTCCAATTATGAGAATATGATCTAAACTTTAGCCCAATGATATAAAACAACCACTCAAGCCCAAGTGAACAAAAATAGGATTGTATATTCATTGCAAACACAAACCCATTTCTTTTGGGCTTATCCCATTGTTTTTCATTTGGTTTTCTATAGCACATTACCAAGTACCAAAGTGAAAAACCATACAGTATCTAGTATCTTACAAGTTACAATGTCATCTTACAACTAGACATGATTATGAAGATATTACATTTGATGTCCAAGAATATGAATACAACATTTACCATTAAACTAACAATCATATTTCAACCAACTTACGGCATTCTTACTTCTATACAGCTGTTGCCGAGCCTTGAAAGCCTGGTGCTCGCAACTGTATTTGGTTCTAATGAAGAATGGGCAACATACACTATCTATTTCAACTTTACAATCTATACATTCTACGCTATTAATTATTCAAGAAACTTTACTTATGTGATTAGAAGGCACTTGCATGATTTCCAGTTAATCAAACTCATCCAAATAATTTCAATATGAGTTGGCGGATATAATTGGATCAAACTCAAGTTAAAAAATACATATATCTATTTGGATTGTAACAAAAAGAGGAAACACTTTTAACTTACAGATAGCTTCTTTTGTGTATATACCAATAATTGAAGAGGCCAAGTGTCCAAAAGTGCAATCATTTTCATCTTGAACTCTCTCACAATAATTACTTGGGTTGATAAGTACACAACATTAAGCAAAGAACATTTCTAGATCCACTCACAATTTAAAAAAAAAACCCACTCGCTGACGTGTCAGTGAGCTGATTGGTTGCGAGTGAGTTTTTTTTTTTTTTGTAAATTGTGAGTGGGTGTAGCACACCTCTTAAGCAAAGGGAGTTTTCCATTCGATGGATACTGTTGGGGGGACCATTTTTTAAAATCATATCTTTTCGTTTAGAGCACCGGGTGCATTGGTTTAAGCAATCTCAGCGTCACATCAGATTTTCTCCTTTTCACTTACTTCACACTCACGCATACGAAAACATCCTTTCTGATAACTTAAGTCAAAACCTCACTTTTAAGACCCACTATACTCAAAAAGTTAGTGAACTGCTTGGCGCAGACACTTACTAGTGCAATGGCTTGGCTTGACGAGCGTGCCAAGTGGGCTTAGAGGAAGGTGCCTCGCCATTGCACCCAACCCTCTTAGCCCTTGTTAATATTTGTAAAAACATAACTTAGAGGACTAAAATCTTATTTTTAAGTGTAAGGGAGTCATGAAAAGTTAGAAACTAGTAAGATATAGCAATTACTAAAATGAAAACAACTATTACATAGTCCGTCCTACACTAGTTACTATTAGAGGTTAAATTCGCCAATTTATCATTATAAATAATGGTAAAGAATAAAGTAATACCTACAGGGTTTTAATGTTCCAAGAGTTACTTGATATTGTTGCATATATATTTTATGGAATTCATGATACAAACAGGGTCGGACCTAGGAGGTTTTCGAGGGTTTACGGAATCCGATAGATGTTTTTCAGCTAAAGTAAATTTTGGTTAACAGGTCTTATTTAGCTAGTTTACTAAATCTTCTTGATTTGTTTACTAGTCTTTAAAAAAATCGTAAACAACTTGGTGAGTTCCCCCGCATTCAAAAGCTAACATAGAATAAAATTAAAAAGTAAGCCAAGTGATGGATATAATATGTGGATAAAGCACTTGCATATCATCCACTTAAATAAAAAAAAAAGTCAAAAAATTAAGAAAATAATGCAGCCAAGGCTTATAAAGAAAAAGTCTATCTAACCATCTCAGTGGAAACAAATCCAATACTAGATTCATTAGCTATCCTTTTGGATTAAAAATCCATGACTAAAAAAGTTAATGGCTGCCATAACATTAATATAGTGTGACAAACTATTTTTTAAAGAAGTGCAAACTATGACTACTCACCACATCAATACTCAATTTATAATATAGAGATCATAGAAACTTAGTGACAAAATATGAAATAGATATTGATATAGCACAAGAAAATGTTACTCCGTCCGTTCCATAATTATAGTCCACTGTTGACTTTTAAAGTTTTTAGTTTTCAACTTTGACTTTAAATATTTTTATTTGTGTTATATATTACTTGATGCAAAATATATGAATGGATTGAGGTTTGAATGTATTTTCAATTGGTATAATTTTTATCAAGTATTATATAACACAAATCAAAATATATAAGGTCAAAGTTGTCAAATAAAGACTTAAAAAGTCAACACTGGACTATAATTATGAGACGGAGGTAGTAGTAAACAAAATTTCCTTCAAATTTTATGTATGATCTTACGATTAGACTATTAAAGAGATATCCATTATTTGAGCAATTAAATAGTCATTTTTGTTTTCTATTGATAAAAGAGTATAAAATAATATAGATTCTAGAATAAATTAAAAATGAACAACTACTGAAAATAAGGATATTTTGGAGTCTAGCCCAATAATTAAAGTTGAAAATGGGCCATGCTCAAAAAGTGCACAGGCCCAGAATGAAGCTCTGTCATATTTATGCTAAAAGTTCTTTAGCTCTATTATTCATCTTACAAGCCATATGGATAAATGGATGAGATGAAAATATTGTTTAGACTTTAGATTATTACTTCTCTTTTGTTTACTGTAGTATAATAATGCTATGACTAGATAGTTTCTCAAATTTTGACAAGTAACTATATGACACTGACTTAAACTTTGTCTTTTTTAATGTTTTTTTAAAGAAATTACTCTCACTCTCATGCCTCTTTTTCTTTATAAGATTCTATATGTCTTTAGTCATTTTCGCTTTTTTGTCTATATGTTTCAATCAATTTAATGTTATTATTTATGGGGTGCTCGTATAGCATTTGAAAACTGAAATATTACTCTTTTTGTGATAAATTTGATGTTGCTGAGTCAATTTCTCTTGTTGCTGTTAGTCAATTTTTCTGACAGATTTATATGTCATCTTTAATAGAGTTAATTGCAAAAATTGTCCATGTAGTATGTTCAAATTGCAGAAGTAGTCTTTTACCTATTAGAGAGTGTAAGTTTCGTCCATGTGGGAAACTTTTTGTAGGATTTCGTCCATGCGTCAAAGTGAAATCACTAAAATGCCTTTGACTTCAGTGAGACTATGATTATGTTTGGCAAAAGTAGTTGTGAGCTGTAGCCACAGCTCACAGCTTCTTAAATAAGCATTGAAAAAATGAGCTTTCCTAAAAAATAGCAAAGTTCACCGCTCTTTTGCCAAATGAACACTAAAAATCAAAAAGTTCATTGCTCACCGATCATCGCCCAAAAAAGCTCAAAAAAGCTCTGCGCCAAACATAGCCTATCTTTCATTTTGGGGCAATTTAGTTATTTCAATTTAAGCCAGGGACGATATCTGTAGTAATAGTTTCTCATAGAAGCGACGTCTGCATTTTTGAAAAGGTAAGAATTGTACTTACAATATGAACATACCATAAGGACGATTTTTGCAATTTACTCTTTTTTGTTTATTTTTTGGAAAGTTAAAATAGAGGTGGGCTCACAAGCGTTTAATAATAATTCATGTCCACTGATATAAAAAAACCACTTAAAAGACCTTTACACATCTACCCACTCTCAACGAAGTCACTTTCACTATATAAGCCTTTTCCAAAGTCTGGGCCTGGGCTTTAGCCCAAACCCACTACCACCACCACCTTACTTTACTTATATTCTTATTTTTAAATTAAGACCACACATTTACAAAGTTATAAAGGTATTAACGAGATTATAGCCCTACAATTATCATTGAGCATAAGAGCCAGTACTAAAGTACCTTTACTATTGCTATTATCATTGAGCATAAGCTAAAAATATTGTCACATATATTTACCCCTATAAGTAGAATTAACACTTATTCATACATTTAGGACCCGCTTGGTTTAAAATGGGGAAAGAGAAAGGGAAAAAGAAAGAGAAATGGAATGCAAAGAAATGAGTGAAGTCCCTCAATTTACTCTATAATGGTTCATTACCCACTACGGAGTAATCAATCCTTTACCCCTCACTAACCAAACACATTTAATGAATACCTTACACATTCTCCACCCCCTAACCCCCAACTAAGCACCCCCTTAGTTTAATGGTAATTGATTTCATGCTTTAATGCTAATCGATAGATTTAGGATCAAATGAAAAGTAAAATGAAAATGACAATGATGAAAAATAATCACAATCATACACTTTAAATGTACTTACAAAAATTGATGCATTTTTATTCAAAATTTTTCCTTTTCATTTGTAATATGTGAATATAATTACTTTTCATCATTCTCATATTAATTATTATTTTCGCTGGTTATCTTTCCTAAACGATATACTATCTAAAGAAAAAACAATCAAAGGACTTGTATCTCAATGATGCCCCGTGGTGTGTGAAAAGCTTCCAAATCAAATAATTGTTTGTTCAAGTTCTACTTATTACATGTGAGATAGATTTGTGGTTTAAATCTCGTAAGACAGTTAAAATTGCCGTTTAAAAAAAATATATCATCATGGTAGGCATACGTGGATGTATATACATGCATGGTATGGCAGGGCATCGCTTAAATGAGTGAAAAGGAATGCAAAACATTATTATATAATGTGTGTGACCACTTGGATATATTAATAGAGGAGGTAAAAGTTTGCTTTGCAAGAAAGGAACCAAACTTTATTAAAAGTTGACAACATTATTATCGTCACTTTACTGCCATTGATTTGGGAAGCTCTCTCCCACACACATTCAAGTCCCATGTTCTTTTTGATTATTTGAACTCTACTTACAGCCTAAATATCATTCATAAAATCGTATATGGGCTAGCATGCATGATCGTCATCTTATGTTGTTTGAACTTCCGTTGCAACTTACACTTTCATTGTTTATATATATACGGGATTAATATACTTTAAGTTGAAACCAACATGGTAGATTACATTGATCAATCAACAAAATGATGAATAAAAATAGGATCCTACTTCTGATATGCCCAAAAAGATCTAGGGTGTTATAATGCTAAAAAAAATCTAAGGTGTTATTCCGTATATCATTTTTAACCTAAGAAAATATGTGGGAAACCATGGTAACCTAAAAAAAAGCAAAAATTTTAAACTAAAAAGTGTTTAATATTTTCAAGGCAGCGTAGTGATAAGGGTGGTTCAAAAGTCTCAAAAGAGACCCAGGTTTTAACCTTGATGGAGAAAAACAATCCAAAATGGTCACAGATTACCGGTTAACACAAGCACGTTATCGCCAAAAACCTTTTCGGGGTATTATGATGAGGGTTCCCTTTTCGTTTAACCGCTTGGTGTATATACGTTTATATGTTTGACTACAATTCTTTTGATTAACAAATCATTTTGTTTACTAGATATAATAGCGATACTACAATTTAAGAATGCAGTGACAAGATTCTTGCTTGACGTATAACATGAGCAATATATAAAAGTAGCTTAATGATTTGAAATGGTTGCATGTTTTTAGGAGCGTCTTTCAAACATTAATTACCAACCATTCCTAAAGGTTTTTCCTTTGACTTTAATGTACATATCTTTTTACGTTGTCACCTCTTCCTAGTCATGTTGCGGCAGAGGACCACAACCGCAACATATCTCACCTTTTGAAAATTCGTTCCTAAATACATTGTGACCCAATTAATCAACTAATTTTAGAATAAAAAAATAAAATATCTAGTTCGACTGAAAACATGTGAAAATCAAGTTTTGCCAACTCTACAGTAAATTTTTTTTTGCAGTACTAGTTAACTTTGATATATGCAATTACAAATTAGAGATAATTAAATATACTCGAGGCATAGTGAAGCTTTGAAGTTAAACAGTGGCGAATGCTATTAGCTTCATAAAAGCCACATATATATATGTGACCCGAAAACATAGTTAAACTTTGCTAATTGCACGTCGAAACGGTGTTTATATAGGTTTTGCCTATTTGTTTATCTGTTAGACAAAGTATCATGGACGCTTATTGTAAAATCAAAGATACATGAGGACGTACAGTGCATGCATGTGGTGTGTCAAATGCTATTATTGTATAGTGGGATCAAGAGTAGTACATAATATGTCCGGAACAGGACATGACTTGAAACGATATATGAGCATTACCAACATGAACATAACATCCAAATGCTTTTAACGTTTTCTGTTTGTTGGTATTTTTTAACTTAGCACCTAAGAAAATAAAATGTACGTGATCATTACATATAATTCATGTGATCAATTATGGGACCATATATGCATGATTAGAATTTCTATGTTGATACAAACTATAGTTAGCATGCATTAAAGCTTATTAATGTATATCACTGTCACTTGTTTTATTCTAGATTATAGTAAAATGATAAAGGTGTTGGGAAGATGTTTCATACAAGTTAACTTATTACTTTACCAACTATTATTTGGAACCACTGTCAAATGACCTAACAGTGAGATTTCTGCTTCTTTTTTTCACAAGAGTTGAAAGCTTTAAACTTTGTTAGTCGTGTACATTTGGGGCTGGCCAAAGAAGGATTAAAAACGGTTTCGAGATTAATTCAGTAAAGTCACGTATATCTGGATAAAAAAACTCTCCCTTGTCGAGTAACCTGGATACGAAAACCTGTATCCGTTTACCCGTTTACTTTTACTAGCTATTTAGGCTCTCTTCTTCATCATAAAATTTCTTTATAGAACAATCGCTGTTGCATGGCATAAACTTAAAAAGGTTATGTAATAATTAAGTGATGATTAATTGATTAGTACGTGTAACTTATTTTTCTAATATCTTTGCTTCTTTCTTTTTTTCCTAATGGTAAGGTTGAACCGATAAGTTACACGTCTAAAGTATCGAAGCTGTATTTTGAACACGTAAAAGGCTGGATCAATAAAAGTTTTTGTAAGATGTGTTTGTGGAAATGCAACAGTAGGAGCAAAATGTAATGGAATTACTTTTAGCATCAATAATTGTTGAACCAATCAAACTCCAACCACTTCTTAAAAATAAAAAGGTGATAATTTGCAAACCCTATTAGCTTTATAACCAACATGTGTCCCTCAATGTCACCAGGTTTTTACACTTTGGCCTAACATATTACCAAAACTTGTGGCTTTTATTTCCCGACACTCAACAATTGCTTTCCAGCCTATATTTCTAGTTTCTTTACCCTCGATCAATCATTCAACAACAGTAAAAAACTTATTAAGTTTTGCTTAATAGACTTTCTTAATACATTTTTGTTGAACAGAACTAAATCTCTTGAGTTTTTGTTACTTACGGATATCATATTCACCCATTTGACAGTGACATTAAGGTCGTGTTTTCCATCTTAAAAACTTTTTCTGATGGAAGGTTAAGAATACATTAATTAGTAATAACAAAGTTGTAATATTTTTTACAAAGACAATCAGTTAAACACTTCTATACTAATACACCAACAAAGGTGCTATGTAGCTCCTATTAGCAAGCAACTCACCCCTTCTCATTGTTAAATAATGGAAACCACGTAAGTATATTTTCTTATTAGGCAAGGTATATATAGATTAATATAGCATGATACATTAATTGACTCAAACCCACAATCAGACTTGAGCAATATCTATCTTCTAATATTCTCACACAATCCGAGCGCCAAAATCGCGAAAACTTAGATTGGATTAAAAAAAAAACATTAGTCAAGCTAAACTAAAAAGAAGAAAAGAAAAACATCAATAGCAATAAAAGCAATGATTTGTTGATGAAGAAATTCGACAGAAAGCACAAACAATTCTTCAATTAGCGACAAAAACAAATAAAAGCAGTAGTAAAGGAAAATAACAAATTTGTTGATGAAGACATTCGAAAGCAAGCGGATATTAATCTTCATCTTCATATGCAGCAATAGCAAAGACAGAGAAACAAAAACAAAACGTAGATTTTTCTTTTAATTTTTTTTGGCAGTCGGCTTCCGATGGCTTGTGGGGGTTGACGTAGGAGATTAAAGTTGGATCTTATGCATAATTAAAAAACGAAGAGAATAGCGCTAATAACATTAGTTAACTCCAAACGGTTTGAAAGTTATGGCCAAAACAGTACGTAGTTTGGTTTTGGCTGAAAATTTGCATTTTTTTCTTAGGAACAGGAATAACGACGGTGGTAGGATTTGACGGAGTGACCTAGAAGAGGCTGCTCAACATAGTCACATATGCCTAAGGATCTAATGTAAAAGCCATAGGTATATCTTATTATTAGGCAAGGTATATATAGATTATGAGCTATGATTCGGAGGCCTAAAGATGTGACTAAACGTGTGTGTCATCATCTTGATGGTTGCAGCTAAGGAACTCACTTTTTCACAAAGCATCAGGATAATGCCATATATGTTTATGCCTAAGTTTAAGCGCATATGTTAGGTCACTCAATCATTTTCTATAAATTATATAACATAAAACCCTAATTAACTCGAACCCACAATCAGAATTGGCTATATCTATCCTCTAATAGTCACCACATGAAAATCTTCATCAAGTGCTTTTTTAGAAACTTTGACTGCGAACTAGAAAAACAACATCAGCTTTCCAAATATACGACAGTAGTATAAGCATAACACTATTTACTGCAGCCTTCACATCATTTACATGACATTTACCATTTTAGTCCATGGTTCAATTCATCTACTTGATAATAACCAATAGACCGAGACATTAAGACAATTACAAATAAGCACTGCCTAAGAAGGCTGCATTTTCATTAACTTTGATGAAACGATATCAAATCATCAAATTGATGTAGTCTCATCTTTTATGACTCACTAAACTTGATAAAAGAACAAACTCTAGCTTACGGTTCAATGAGAACAATTAGTAGTTTCTGTAAAAGTTACAAACCAAAAACCCGAGAGCCGCCCTTTGAAGAATCCCTCCAGCCAATCAAACTTTCTTAATCTATTTGTACCATCACAAAAGCAAAGCAATTCAAGTTGGCTCCCAAAACATAGCGACTACAGAAAAATTAGATTCCTAGTACAAGTTTTCAGTTACTTTTTAAACAAGGTATAGTAAACAAAAAGTTACTAGGTCTTGAATGTATATACTAAAGATGGTCATTATCCAATTACTTATTACTCTTCAAGAGCATATCATTCATATACACAAAGTTTTAAAATTCTTCTCGAGATCGAATTTGAACTACTCGAGTAGCAAAGCCATTATATTTCACCCGTGGAATAACATGTTATACTAAGTTTTTATAGCTCCATGTATTCGCTGTGAAGTCGTGAACTGTTCTAATATTTCGATTATTTATACAAAGTAAGAACATACAACGTATCTTTAAAGACCAAGATCGTTTTTTTTGGGTAAAAGGTCAACGACCCGGTAAATATATTACTCCAAAAAACGTTTAAGTACAACGGATATGGGTGAATCCCATATCTCAGCCCGTTACATAGGCGAAAAGCTTACATAACAAGATACTTCCTATTTTCTAAACAAGAAAACAAGCCATTACTCACATGATAGTAGAGAATCAGACAAAAGATAAACTACTTCCTACGACTTTGGAGATTAACACCATACATGGCATTAAGAGCATCCAATTCCCCTGGAAGATCATAAGTGTGCTTCGAATAATCATCATAGTCATACAAATCATCACGCTCATGACCACCACCAAAAAGATTTGCTGATTCATCGAACGGGTTAAGAACCTCATCCTCATCAGTATCAGACACCTCAACATCACCCACCTTCGAAAATGGGTTAGTCCTCTTAGTGGCAGATGTAGACGGAATAGGATGACCAGCATCATCCACAAGAATAGCTTTCCTATCGATCAATAGCTCTTCAAGCTTACTAATCTTCTCAGCAACAGGAGTAGAACCAACTTCCATAGTTCCCATAGAATCACTCAAAATTGGTTCTTGCATAGCACTCACAAGAGGTACTTGTGATGTAGTACCAGTCTTAACCGACTCATCCTGACTAACTTCCATTGGACTGCCAGCATCCACATCCTGTTGAGCTTCCTCAATACTTCCAGACGTCACATCCATAGTTACAACCTTAGTAGGAATATCAAAACCATCAGTATCATCCATATTAAGAGCATCAAACTGATTAGATGTAACAATCTTTGTTCCACTAGTACTCGGTATATCAACAGTCTTCTTCTTGTTAGCATCCACTTTCTTGGGTTCCGGAGGAGGTACTTTGGGACGATATTCCATAGGAAGATCGTTTTTCACCAAGGAATTCAAGATACACAAACATTTTTTTCTTCTTAGTATCTAAGAAGTTCCCTTAAGTAATTAAATAGATTAAGTATACCATTTAATCTAGAGATAGATCCTAATTTAGATTTGATGCTCTTAAGATATTCCACCTTCTAAAAGCTAGATACTAATCTTTGCAAAAGTGTTAGGAATTGAATTTGGTATCATTTGTACATATTCCTTATTCATTTGTACTTGCACGTACATACACTGCATCAAGATTTTCATGCATAGGGAAACAAAGAACAAATATGTTTAATCGTATGAGAATTTTTCAAATTTAAAAGTTAACATGCAAGTAAATAAAAGAGATCAAGAATAATACACACATTTCAAAGTACTTTATATTTATTTCAGTAAGAAAGACTAGTAATTAAAATACATACGATACATATATATATCTTGAATTCTTGATACATCACACAATTATCAGAGAAGCTTTTAAAACAAATACACTGGCTGCAACTATAAACCAAACACAGCACAAGATATAGTGCATACTTGACCCCCTGATAAATTCAAGATTTACATTTTAAATCTAAATATTTAATTTTCCCGTCTCAACTCGTTATAAAACTTCATTATAAACTTTTCAGCAGCTTCATCCACATAGCTATCTTCGTCCCCATTACTTAGCGGAAAAGGAGAGTCCGTTATCCTTAATTGCCTAACCATTGGGCTCTTCCCGAATCCTGGAAGAGCTGGAGACGTAGTAGCGCTGGTTAGCATTTCCAGCGCCTTGAGAATTACTGCGTCCACATATATTTCTTCATGATCCTCTTTAATTGCGGGTTTCTTTTGTGAATTCTTTTTGTTGTTGTGCTTCTTGTGGCTTGAGAACAAAGAGAGGGGATAAACCGGGGTATTGCTGCAACTAAATTCGTAGTCTTCAGTTTGTGGAGGAGGGAAGGTAAAATTGGAGGACTCATGTGACCGACTCTTAAAGGAGGAAGATGACCAATTATGATGGTGGTGGAACATGAGGTTTTGTAAGGCTTTTCCCGCTAATTTGCCACGCTTCATCAACATGTTGAGATCGAGCAATAGTTTTCGCTTTGAGATGTTTTTTCTTAGCATGAAGAGCATCACACGTACCAAACTCCATACTTTCTTTGCAACTAGTGATGAATTTTGTTCCATTTTATTATATGTTTGAGTTTAGAGCTTAATTTGCTTGCGAAAGAGTAGTAGTAGATAGTGAAGATGTATGTTTATGATGTTGTGGTATGAGGAGGATGTGTGGAGGGCTATTTAAAGGCAGGAAATTTAGTGTGCACTTTGATGTTAAGTTAAAGGGACATGCCCTTGTGGTACTTATTTCTTCTTTGCTTTTTATTTTGAATTGTTTATTTCACCTGTTTTTATTAATATAAATATCAAGCCATTTTTTCGAATAAGTTTGATTAGAAAAAATTATTCTTTAACAAGATAATATTAAGTGCAAATATCATACCGAAGATAATATGTATTAATAACATAACATAAATGTAAAAAGAGTTCAGCCATTTATTCATTAACACTAACATATATTCAAGATTACTCTAGTATACCATATTATTAATTAAATATAATGGTAAATACCAATATATGAAACGCCAAGTCAAGTTATTTGTAGGGTTCAGATTGGTTCAACGTCACACTTCATGTATAAACCTAAGGCACAGAGGAAACTGTGCCTTAGCATATTGGACTGAAAATCGGACCGAACTGGAATGCTGAGCCGAACCGGACCGAACCAATAATATTTGGTTCAGTTTCAGTTCTATATACTAACGATTTGCGGTTTTGATTTGGTTCAGTTTTCTTCAGTTCGACCAAAAACTGAGAAAAACACACCTAAACTATATAAACCAAACTGAAACGACCGAACTGACACAAAGCCGAACCGAACCAACCATATTCGGTTTGGTTTCAGTTCTATATGCTAATGGTTTTCGGTTTCAGTTTGGTTTAGTTTTCGTTGGTTCGGTTCGGTTTTAGACCGATGCTCAGCCATAAAGGAAACCGAAGAAAATGAATGATAAAAGTGATAATACGATTCCTTCCACATCGAACTCGTTTGATGTTTTGAGATCTATGGTAGATGAGGAGGAAGGAGAGAGTCGTAAATCCTCTAGGACACATGAAAAGAGCCAAGTTGAATGTAATAGGAACAAGGATAAATGTGTGAGTGCAGGATTCATCTGACAGTCCAAGTACTACATCTCTGTTGAAAAATTAATAATCTAGAAACTCAAATACTTGATGGAAGCTTGTGCTATTTGGTGATGATGAGAAGCCGCTTCCTATGCAAAAGGAGACTAATGTGACATCGGTCTGTGGATCTAGTTTTACTATGAAAATGCAAGGGGAAGATTCAAATAGTGATGAAGTCGAGGATATTGATGATGATATGGCTCGATATATGCAAAACAGGAATCGTGTTGGTGGAGGAACTAACAATGCAAGTCTCTGAGAGTATGAAGATTATGATGGTTATGATGATTTCGAATACGATGTTGATGCTTTAAATGAAGAACAACTTGCTTTGTGTGACGCGTGGGACATCCATATCCGCGGTATACCTAGGAAGTAGTTTTAGTTTTGTCATTGCTAGTTTATTTTGGTAGATTCATAAGATAGGTTTGTCTCCCTTATGATATTGTTTGTTTGAGGCACAATAGGTGTGTTTGTGTTGCCTGTAATGGGTTGAGATGTAGGATTTACCCTCATCATATATACTTTATTGTTTCTTAGAGTCATATATTTATCGGGGAAACCCTTTAAAAAAATAATAACAAAAAATAAAATCCCTGTGTCTTTGTAAACTAATTTCTTTTGAGCATTTATATGATTTTGAGTTAAACATTTTTGTATGATGATTGTAAATGATTTATGTACAAGTGATGTAAAATGGGTAAAAAATGGGTATTTGGGTAAACACTTCCATTTTGGTAAATTAAAGCTTCCGCATGTTTTATGTGTGAAACTTTTGTATAAATATAAAAATATCTGATGGTTAAAGTATGTCAGCAAAGTTTCATGAATTATTGAGTCGTGTAAGACCGGTTTCTGGAAAATATAGTTCCGATTTATAGAATGCTATACAGTGTATAGGAAGTAATCTTATATGGCGTATAAGCTTACGACGTATAAAGTAACTGTTTAAATAAAAAGTTGTGGTGTTACAACAAATATTGGCATTAAAAAAAGTTATGTAATAATGAAGTGATGATCAATTGATTAGTGTAACTTATTTTTCTTATATCTTTACTTTCTTTTCCTAAGGTAAGCTTGAGTCGATAAGTTACACGTATAAAGTAAGAAACTGTACTTTGAGCATTGAAAAGGTTGGATAGATAAAAGTTTTCATGAGATGTGTTGGTGGAAATGTAACAGTAGTAGCAACATGTAATGGAATTACTTTTAGCATGGATAATTGTTGAAGCAATCAAACTCCTAAAAACTTCTTCAAAATAAAAAAGTGGCAATTGGTAAACCTTATGATGAGGCGAAAAATGATCCGTTTTTAGGGGGTCATTTAAGCCCCAATCCGACTTTATTTGATCAAATATTGCCCTAAATCGTTCCTTTTGTGATTTTAGGTGTTTGGAGAGTGAATTCTGGAAAAGAAGCTAATTTGGACGTTTTTGGAGCATAAAAGTGAAGAAAACGGCTAAGTACCTAATTTGCATGCTGAAAATACAAGGTGACGGCGTCAAGACCAACATCTTGACGGCGTCAGACATGAAGAATTAAACTCCGAAGGTGGTGACGGCGTCAGAAGGACTCGTGACGGCGTCAAAGTGGCAAAATTAATATACCGTGGGTGGTGACGGCGTCACATAGGCCGTCATAAGTGGATCAAGGCCGTCCGAGGAAGTATATGGCGGCGATGTGACGGCGTCAGAAGTTACTCTTGACACCGTCAGACTGTTTTTCCTATATATAGTTTTCTAGTTTTTTCATTAAAAGAAGAGAAGTTTTGGTGAAACCCTAAAGACGATTTTGGTGCCTCTTTTACAGGTTTTTCAAGGGTTCCAAACCCTTGAGACCTTGCATTGTAATTGAGATAAGTGTACTTTCAATTCAATCAATATGTCTATGTGTTGGTTGTTTATATCTTGTTCTTGTCTCAATTCCATTATGCTAGGCTAGATCTCTCTTGTGTTTGCTTAGATCTAATGAAACCTAGATGTTGATTATGTGTTGATTACTTGTCTATTCTTGTTTTGAATGAATGATTTATATGTTAGGCTTAAGAAAACTGGCAGATCTCCAAATGGTAACATGCTTGAACGTCTTAAGAAACATGAACCGAGGCGTACTAGGTCTTTATTGGTTGTATTTAATGCATGAGCCACTGTTTACAATCCCTATAGTTGTGCTGGGTCATGGTGTAGGAGGAGATAAGAGCTCATAGAGTTGGGGAGTTATGTATGCCACCCCACGAATGGTATTAAGGAATACAATCCGTCATTCATACAAGTGTAACAAGTAATTAACATGTAAAAGATATCTAGGGAGTAGTGAAGTCTAAGTAAACACAATTTCTCCAACCACTGCTCACAACCTTAGTATAATTTAGTTTAATTTCATTTTTATTATTTTATTTTGATTGCATCTTAGCTTTGGGTTAGTTGAATAGCAACTAATTCCGCCCACTCCTTCAAAACCCGAGATTTTACTTGCTTTCATAAAAATATAAAAATACAAAAATAATCATCTCTCACCTCTAGAACTATTAATTAGGTTTTCTAATCCTAGCGACACTATTCCTAAGCTGAACGATCAATCCCCCGGTACTTGTCACTATACTATACTACAACGATCAGGTACACTGCCTGGTGGGGGTTGTAAGCTTCTCGAGATCCCTCGAGAGGTAAAGCAAGGTGCGATTCCCACGCATCAAGTTTTTGGCGCCGCAGCCCGGGGAATAGTTATTGTCTAGGTTAGGATTTCTTTTTATTAGGTCTACTTGCTAGATTCCTTTCTAGTAAGATTTCTATTTTTATTTTTAGGTCTTCTTTAGTCTATCTTATTTCTTCGTGCCTTTGTTTGTAACTCTTCACCATTCACCATCATGGCAACCAACGAATTCTCCAACCTTAGGATCACTAGAAGTCGTAGCACCACTAAAGACCTCGTCTTGCCTTATGCAGAACCCGAAAGAGAAATGTGTAGGTTAAGACGATCTCACTCAACACCTGAACCATCCAGCATTGCTATCGACTTTGATGCACCTCTCTCTGAAGAAAATTCAGAGAATCACATCACAACCCCGAGCTCCCACAATGAGACGAATACTCCTATAATACCTCCTCCTAAGCGTCTCAAGGATTACTCTTCCCCAACTCCTCGTGGGTTTTCCAATGCCATTGTTTATCCAAACGAACATGCCAACGAGGTCTTGCATGCAAATGATATTTGGCTTGTCAAAAGTGTGTGTAAGTTCCACGGACTTGATGAGGAAAATCCGATCCAACACATCAAGGACTTCCTAAAAATAGTGGATACCATCCATACGGGTGGGACTACTAGAAACACATCCCGACTGCGATTCTTCCCTTTCACCTTATACGAAAAAGCCCAAGAATGGTATAACAAACTCCCTTCCGAATCTATTTTCACATGGGAGCAACTCATATCCAAGTTCTATGAGAAGTTCTTTCCACCTGGAAAAACCTCAGCATTTAGGGATAGGATCCTTCGTTTCCGAAAGGGGAAGGATGAACCCTTCCATAAAGCGTGGACTAGATTCAAAGATTTAATAAGACAAGTTCCACATCATGGCATTGAACTTTGGCTCTTGGTCCAAATCTTTTACGAAAATATCTCCTCTAATGACCGGAACGGAATCAACCAATCTAGGAAAGGAAGATTGGCCAATCTTAGTGCCGAGGAAGGATGGGACAGGATTGAAGAATATGCCCAAGACTTGGATGACACTTGGGATGAACCTGAGTCGACTATCGGCATTTCTGAAACCACCTCGGATCGATTGAGCAAAGTTCACAAAAGAATGGATTGCCTAGCTGGATCATAACCACCTAAAATGCTGTCAAATCCTTACTTGATCTGCGATTACTGTGGAGGTCCGCATGAGGTGGAGGAATGCGGAGGAGCAACCATAACTGAACATGCGTGCTTGTCAGGAGGAGACATTTATGCTGATCTCTCCCTTTTGCCTTTCTACCAAAATGATGATTATACCCTTTGGGGAAATCTGGTAAGGAAAAGAGAAGGGGAGGGAGGCTCTGAATTCAAGATCAGGAGCAATTTCGAAGATGACCTTGGTCACTTTACTCAAGAAAAAGACTTGCAAATGAAAGGGCTTAATGAGCTTTTCGACGAACAGCAGGAGAATGTAGGAGAATTTTTCAGCAAGCTTAACTCAGCCCTAGATAACCTCCAACCACCGTCAGAAAGAGGAAAAGATCCCATGCTCGCGATAACCACACGGGCCGGAACGACAACCAAGGACCCTCCTTACCCAAATTCGTCCCCCGTCACACTCGATTCAGACAAACCTGGGGAGGAGGAGCAGGATGTCGGCATTGGCACCCCGGACCAACCACCAGTGACAACCCCCTCCCCATCAGCCCTTCCTAACCCACCTGTGAGAATTCCATACCCATCCCGACTAAGGAACCAGAAAACGGAGAATGATAACAAGAGGTTCTTGTCATACCTAAAAGACTCGGTTGTCACCATACCTCTCCTGGATGCTTGCTATCACATGCCAAAGTATAGCACATACTTCAAAAAACTGCTCGCTAACAGGAAGAAGCTAGAGGGTCTTGTGACCCTAGGGGAAGAATGCACAGTGGTGACCCATAAAGGGCTACCAAAGAAGGTAGACGATCCGGGCAGCTTCACCTTGCCATGCTCTATAGGACCTCTATCAATCAAGAATGCTCTTGCCGATTTGGGAGCAAGTATCAACCTCATGCCTCTCTCTATGTTCCGTAAACTAGGATATTCCAGATTGAAGCCTACCCGTATGAACATCCAACTAGCCGATAGATCAATCAAATACCCCGAAGGGATATGTGAGAACGTGCTAGTCAAGGTTGGGAAATTCAAATTCCCTGTCGACTTCGTAATCCTGGATATGGAGGAGGACGACGTGGTACCTATCATTTTAGGTAGACCATTTCTTGCTACCGCTCGTGCAGTCATCGATGTCTACGATGGCAAATTGACCTTACGAGTAGGAGACGATAGCACAACCTTCGACATTAAGGATTCTATGGACCTCTCCCTCGAAGCATCCAACCGGCTCTACTTTATCGGGGAAGTAGATGAGCTCACAGATATCATTGATGACTGCATCGATGAACAAATCGATGAAGGCTGGCTACGGGACGAGAGTTTTCTGCCTTTGCTGGAGGTGGAAAAGACGGAGGAAGTTAATGCAGTCTCCTTCTACCCCAGACAAGAGGCAACAGAGCATCTCGAGCTCCGAAAGCCCGAGAACAAGCTCAAACCTTCTATTATCGAGCCCCCTGACGTTGATCTTAAAGAGCTCCCTAATCATTTGGAGTATGCCTTTCTTCAGGAAGAAAACCAACTCCCGGTAATCATAAATTCTTCCTTGGAAAAGGAACAAAAAGTTAAACTCTTAGAGGTCCTGAAGAAATACAAGGGGGTACTCGCATGGAGTGTGGCCGACATTAAGGGGATTGACTCCACTTTTTGCACACATAAGATTCTTATGGAGGAAGATTATAAACCCACTGTGCAACCCCAGAGGCGAGTGAACCCTAACATTAAGGAGGTAGTGAAGAAGGAAGTTATCAAACTTTTGGATGCAGGACTGATTTACCCGATCTCGGATAGCCCATGGGTTAGTCCTGTGCAGGTTATACCTAAAAAGGGTGGAATGACTGTAGTAAAAAATGACAAGGGTGAGATGGTGCCCCAGAGAACTGTCACTGGATGGCGGGTATGCATTGACTATCGAAAGCTCAACGATGCCACGAGGAAAGATCACTTTCCCTTACCATTCATTGATCAGATGTTAGAAAGATTATCTGGAGACGAGTACTATTGCTTCTTAGATGGATTCTCTGGATATTTTCAAATCCCCATAGCACCTGAGGACCAAGAAAAGACCACGTTTACTTGCCCCTATGGAACGTTTGCCTACAAAAGGATGCCTTTTGGGCTATGTAATGCCCCCGCCACTTTCCAACGTTGCATGACCGCAATCTTTCACGAACTCATGGAAGACAGCATGGAAGTATTCATGGATGACTTTTCAGTCTTCGGAAACTCCTTCGACCGCTGTCTTGCTAATTTAGAAAAGATGCTTAAACGTTGCGAGGAAACCAACTTGGTGTTGAACTGGGAAAAGTGTCATTTCATGGTAAAGGAAGGGATTGTGTTGGGCCATAAGATTTCAGGGAACGGGATAGAGGTGGACCAAGCTAAGGTTGAAGCTATATCTGAGTTACCATACCCCACAACTGTTAAGGCAATACGCAGCTTTTTGGGGCACGCCGGATTTTATCGGAGATTCATCAAGGACTTCTCCAAAATTGCCCGGCCAATGACTCAATTGCTTGTGAAGGATGCTTCATTCGATTTTTCCCAAGAATGCAAAGATGCTTTCGACCTCCTAAAAAGGGAACTCACTCAAGCTCCAATCATGATCACACCCAACTGGGAGTTACCATTTGAAATAATGTGTGACGCTAGCGACTTCGCTGTCGGGGCTGTATTAGGTCAGCGATGTGACAAGCTTTTCCAACCTATTTACTACGCTAGCAAAACCATGAATCCCGCCCAAGAGAACTACTCCACCACCGAAAAAGAATTATTAGCCGTAGTGTTTGCATTCGACAAATTCCGACAATATCTTGTCCTTTCAAAGACAGTCGTCTTCACTGACCACTCAGCTCTTAGATATCTGTTTGCGAAACAGGACGCCAAGCCACGACTGATTCGGTGGATCTTGTTGCTACAAGAATTTGATTTTGAGATTCGCGATAAGAGGGGGGCAGAGAATCTAGCCGCCGATCATCTATCTCGCCTGGAAAACCCCTTGGATAAACACGATAGAAGTGAAATTAAGGATTCGTTTCCCGACGAACAACTGATGTCTATCCTTGATTCGGAACCATGGTACGCCGACTTCGCCAATTACTTCGCAAGTAGATGTAGACTTGTTCCTGAACACCTGACTAAATACGAAAGGAAGAGGTTCTTTTCCCAGCTGAAATATTACTTCTGGGATGAACCATTTTTATTCCGAAGGTGTCCTGACCACATTATAAGGCGTTGTGTTTCGGAGAATGAGGCAGTGAAAATCATGAGGGAATGTCACTCCGGTCCCTCTGGAGGGCATCATGGGATAAATGTTACTGCTCGAAAGATTCTCGATGCAGGATTCTATTGGCCCACAATTTTCCTTGATGTAAAAGATATGGTACAAGCGTGTGATGCATGTCAACGGGCTGGAAATATATCACATAGAGATGAGGCATCTCAGAACTTTATACAAGTTTGTGAGGTATTCGATGTTTGGGGGATTGACTTTATGGGACCCTTTCCATCCTCAGGGGGAAACGAGTACATCTTGGTCGCCATTGACTATGTTTCGAAATGGGTTGAAGCACAAGCCCTTAGGACTAATGATGCTAGAGTGGTCATTCATTTCCTGAAAAAGCTTTTCGCAAGATTCGGGATTCCGAAGGCTCTCATCAGTGATAGGGGGACACATTTTTGCAACGCGCAAATGGAAAAGGTCATGAAGAGGTATGGAGTACCCCACCGATTCTCCACCGCCTATCATCCACAGACCAATGGCCAAGTCGAAAACACCAATAGAGCTATTAAAAGAATACTTGAAAAAATGGTTAGTCAAAACAGAAAGGACTGGTCATTCAAACTCGACGAAGCCTTATGGGCATTCCGAACTGCTTACAAAACACCTATTGGAACGACCCCGTTCCGCATGGTGTATGGTAAGGCATGTCACTTACCGGTAGAATTAGAACACAAGGCTTATTGGGCGCTTAAGGCATGCAACTTAGATTACACAACTGCGGGGAACAATAGGTTTTTGCAATTACACGAGCTTGATGAGCTTAGATTAGAAGCCTACGAATCCTCCATCACATATAAAGAGAGAGCTAAAAGATGGCATGATCAAAGAATTAAGAAACCCAAAGAATTTTCAGAAGGAGACAAGGTCCTATTATACAATTCTCGGTTGCGATTATTTCCGGGAAAACTTAAGTCTAGATGGTATGGGCCGTTCACGGTGAAGAATTCCTCTAAATTTGGAGCTGTAGTGTTAGTTGATGATGAGGGTAGGGAATTCACGGTTAACATACAACGTGTAAAACATTACCAAGAAAATAACAATGAAATGATTAATGAGGAGGATGTGATGTTTGATGATGAGATCACGTAGTAACCCACGACTTTGAGTCTAGCTACAAGACTCGTAAATAAAGAAAAGCGCTTCTTGGGAGGCAACCCATGTTTTGTGTGATTTTTATTTGTTTGATTGTTATTTGCTTCCGTATGCATGTTTTATTTTTATTGTTGGTTGATCATGTTTCTCTACTAAAATGTAGAAATACTTTATTATGTTGTTTAGCCTAGTCTTAACTTCAACCTAAAGGTATTTTTGCAAAAGATAAGTGTAAGGGGAAACCCCAAATATGTTTTTAAGAAACAAACCGATCATGATTCTCCACAATATTAAATGAACATGTATATTCGTATTTGTTAGAGTCAAATGCTTGTATTGAGTCATAATGAAGTTTTGCAGGATTTTCCAGGAAGTAGGACAAAGTTTTTCCAGAAATTTTCCGGAAACTTAACATAAGAATTTCTGCAGGTCCATTCTGACGGCGTCAGGGTATTGCTCTTGACGGCGTCAGGAGTTAAAATCTGGAAATTTTACCGGTTTTGTTTTTCTAACGGAGTCTTATGGTTTTTGTGAATTATTAAGTTTTATAATCTCCAGGAAATCTGCAAACTTCATTCCACAAGCATTATATCTTACTTTGTTTTCTAGGATTTAGTAACTTATATAGGATGCCGCCGATTTTACGCGAGGTTGCCTTGTCTACTTTTGTCAGGATTTACAGGTTATTTATGACAAGAAGATGATTTATATTCTGGAAGGGAAGCTTTGATTGTTCATTTTCTTGGAGGAAGATCTAATCTGGCCAACCTAAAATCCATACCGAGCGAATCAGGGGAGTATTTGATTTTATTCTCTTTACTTTTTAACTTTTACATTCTTTACTTGAACATTGGGGACAATGTTCATCTTAAGTGTAAGGGGAGGGTAAAAAGATGATACCTTACATATGCACTTTCGCTTGAGTTTGTTTTGTTTGATAGTAGATGAGTAATAAAACTACGAGAAATACTTGTTAGTGTAATTTTAGCGCCAAATTTAAAATTTTTTACAACATTTAGGAGTGAAACTTTAGCCATAGCAAGCGTCTCATGGATAGGAGGTTGTATGACTAGCACATAACCGTATATTCAGAAAAATTTTCCACCCAAAAATGTGAGGTTCGCCTTTAGATTTGATAGGAAAAGCATTTATTATTGGTGCTTATGAGTGTACCGGTAGCATTTAGATTCTAGAACTTGCGTTAGTGATGCATCCCGAGACCGCTAGTGAGACTACATTCGTGTGGTAGGATTTACTACATGATAAGAGGTATTAGGATCACCCTTGTGTTAAACCCGTATTACAATTACTTGACCATTTAAGTCATATTACTTGGCTAGTTAAGTCAACTAATTTTTCCCACACCCTTAGCGTTGTACTCATTTTTAGTACACGAAACCCCTAGTACACCCCTCCGAGCCTATATTTTCGTTTCTAACTTTAAGCATCTTACTTAAAGGAAGAATTTGTTACACCCCACTTAAATGTACACCCAAATCGCCTTAGCCTTCCGTGTATGCGCTCATTTTTAGTGCATTATTGTTATTTGTTAAACCCTAAGTTAACTTTCTAATTGATTACATGGTTGCTAAGTCGAGTCATATCCTTGTACATATTGTTTTGGGACGATTGGGACTCATGGGTAAGTACTTATTTTATGGAGTAATGGGGAAGAACATCACTTATTACCCCCATATGTACGTTAATCTTAAAAGTGCTCCAAGTGTTTTAATTTTCTTAATTCGAGTCATTAGATTAGTTAATTGTAAAGTATGTAAAGATTCAAGTGTAAGGGGAACGTTCATCCCCTATGATGTATTATTTTGGATGGTAGGGTAAGAGTGTATGTAAAAAAAAAAAAAAAAAAAAAAAAATAGAAAAAATTAAGAAAAAGAAAAAAAAATAGAAAAGAAGAAGAGAAAAAAACATACAGACTACCATCCCGTTTTTATTCTATGTTCATTTTATGTTTTTGTTATTCTTCATTTGTTAGCTTAAGTCGAGTCTAGTCTTGGCTTAGCAACGCCATCTTGTACATGTAATTAACCAAGATTGTTAACTCGCCACCAGTAAAACTTCCTTTATCCAACAAAACCGTGTAATTCATATCCCTATACCTAACGTTATAACCCTTTAAAAGACCTCTTTGATAGTTTATCCTAGGTGCTTACGCCATGTGGTGGAGGTTTGATCCTTTCCCAAGCCTATGGTAATCTATTTTGCTATGACAGGTAGTGAGAGATATCTTCCATTTCCATAATGTTATATTACTTTATTACACCCGAGAGATGTGAGTATCTAAACACTATTTATGAGGTGCTTGTGTATGACCTCCGTGCTTGTCTATTGGTCTTTAGTGGAACGATTATTTGTTGTAATTACTTTTATATTAGTGTTAAATGACCCCTAACTTGTCTTTTGAGTAGAATAAAAGCTCATTTGCTTGAGGACAAGCAAATCTCAAGTGTAAGGGTATATGATGAGGCGAAAAATGATCCATTTTTAGGGGGTCATTTAATCCCGAATCCGACTTTATTTGATCAAATATTGCCCTAAATCGTTCCTTTTGTGATTTTAGGTGTTTGGAGAGTAAATTCTGGAAAAGAAGCTAATTTGGACGTTTTTGGAGCATAAAAGTGAAGAAAACGGCTAAGTACCTAATTTGCATGCTGAAAATACAAGGTGACGATGTCAAGACCAACATCTTGACGGCGTCAGACATGAAGAATTAAACTCCGAAGGTGGTGACGGCGTCAGAAGGACTCGTGACGGCGTCAAAGTGGCAAAATTAATATACCGTGGGTGGTGACGGCGTCACATAGGCCGTCATAAGTGGATCAAGGCCGTCCGAGGAAGTATATGGCGGCGATGTGATGGCGTCAGAAGTTACTCTTGACGCCGTCAGACTGTTTTTCCTATATATAGTTTTCTAGTTTTTTCATTAAAAGAAGAGAAGTTTTGGTGAAACCCTAAAGACGATTTTTGTGCCTCTTTTACAGGTTTTTCAAGGGTTCCAAACCCTTGAGACCTTGCATTGTAATTGAGATAAGTGTACTTTCAATTCAATCAATATGTCTATGTGTTGGTTGTTTATATCTTGTTCTTGTCTCAATTCCATTATGCTAGGCTAGATCTCTCTTGTGTTTGCTTAGATCTAATGAAACCTAGATGTTGATTATGTGTTGATTACTTGTCTATTCTTGTTTTGAATGAATGATTTATATGTTAGGCTTAAGAAAACTGGCAGATCTCCAAATGGTAACATGCTTGAACGTCTTAAGAAACATGAACCGAGGCGTACTAGGTCTTTATTGGTTGTATTTAATGCATGAGCCACTGTTTACAATCCCTATAGTTGTGCTGGGTCATGGTGTAGGAGGAGATAAGAGCTCATAGAGTTGGGGAGTTATGTATGCCACCCCACGAATGGTATTAAGGAATACAATCCGTCATTCATACAAGTGTAACAAGTAATTAACATGTAAAAGATATCTAGGGAGTAGTGAAGTCTAAGTAAACACAATTTCTCCAACCACTGCTCACAACCTTAGTATAATTTAGTTTAATTTCATTTTTATTATTTTATTTTGATTGCATCTTAGCTTTGGGTTAGTTGAATAGCAACTAATTCCGCCCACTCCTTCAAAACCCGAGATTTTACTTGCTTTCATAAAAATATAAAAATACAAAAATAATCATCTCTCACCTCTAGAACTATTAATTAGGTTTTCTAATCCTAGCGACACTATTCCTAAGCTGAACGATCAATCCCCCGGTACTTGTCACTATACTATACTACAACGATC
Organism: Artemisia argyi; assembly: GCA_030686995.1. Classification (NCBI taxonomy): domain Eukaryota; kingdom Viridiplantae; phylum Streptophyta; class Magnoliopsida; order Asterales; family Asteraceae; genus Artemisia; species Artemisia argyi. The sequence goes on from CM060690.1 coordinate 13,710,582, forward strand.
AGGTACACTGCCTGGTGGGGGTTGTAAGCTTCTCGAGATCCCTCGAGAGGTAAAGCAAGGTGCGATTCCCACGTATCACCTTATTTACTTTAAAGACCAACATGTGTCCCTTAATTTTACCTAGTTTTACACTTTCTAGCATTATGTTCTCAAGTGAAGTAAAAAGAAGAAAAGGTGGTGAAAGTGAAACAGAGTAAAGAATATAACTTTCACTATCTTTCCTCCCTTTATATACCCCACTTACTTTCACTTTCATTATTAAAAAACACAACTTTCACTTTAACTATTTTTCCTCCATTTTCACTCTACTCTAAAACACAGTGGGTCAACCTAAGGGGGTGGCAATGTTGCCTAAGCATGACTCAATGTAAAATTTAATTAGTCAATAAAATGATGCCAACACATTTCATACATAACCATGTCTCAATACTTATTTTTAGTGGCAATGTAATGCCTAACCATGCCTCAACATTGTAACACAATTTATGAGGCTAACGGTCAAAAACATTTATTGCCTCTTGCTTTACCGATTCGGTAAAACATACCGAATGGTATGCCGAATCCTCCATGCCGAACTCATGGCAATGGGGATGCCGATTCATGCCGAGCCTTTACCGACTACGTTGCCACCCCTTAACCTATAATTACCAAGATTTTTGGCTCTTAATTCCTGACAATCAACAATGCTTTCCAGCCTATATTTTCAATTTCTTTACCCTCAATCAATCATCAATAACAGTAAAAAAAACATAGAACTTGCCTTATAAACTTTCTTAATGCTTTTATTGAATACAACCAAGAGGTGTTTGTTTAAAGCTTATTTGTCGGCTTATTAGCTTTTGTGATTTCAACTTATATTTTATAAGCTTGAATTTTCTGACTTATTTTGAAATTTATGAACTTAAATAAGTTTATTATTTCATAAGAAACTTATATAAGCTTACAAGTTTCAAAATAAGCAGAAAAATTTAAGGTCATAATGATGAAATGGATGCTTGGATGTTTGGATACTCTTTTTGTGGCTTTAGTAGTATCTTTGGTAGTTTGTATTAAATTTGAATGTTGTAGTTTTTATAATTTGCTATGGTAGTACTATTAGATGTCGGTCCGAACTAGTAGATATTAATGTGATAATGTAATTCATATAGTTTTGGTAAATAATTTAATTCTCTTTTTACATAATATGAAAAAATAAATAAATAAAATTAAGCATATAAAGTATACGCTAAAAATTTAATTAAACTTACAAGCTCAAAAATAAGCTTAAACAAATACCCCTGAATCTCCCGAGTTTTTTACTCCCTCCGTCCCATAAAAACTGTCCAGTTTGACTTTTCAAAGTCAAACTGGTTCAACATTGACCTTAAATATTTTTTATGTTTTATATAATACTTGATGAAAAATTATACCAATTAAAACCACACTTAAAACTCAATCTATTCATATATTTTTCATAAAGTATTATATAATACTCACAAAAATAGATAAGGTCAAAGTTGAACCAGTTTGACTTTGAAAAGTCAAACTGGACAGTTTTTATGGGACGGAGGTAGTACTACGTATCTTATACTCACATATCAGACATGACAATAACATTGATTTTTCATCTTAAAAACTTCTTTGGATGAAAGATCAAGTATACATTAGTTATAAAGACAGTCAACTTAAGACATCCAACACTAATACTTCTAAACTAATACACCAACAAAAGTGCTATGTGCTATGTGGCTCCAATTAGCAAGCAATTACTCATCCTTTTATCACCACATAGAAATGCTTCATCAACTTCTTTATTAATATCCTTACGGTTAATAGTTAAAACAACATCATCTTTCTAATCTTTCTAAGAGCCTTTGCAATGGAGAGCTTGACAAAAAGCTTTTTACTATTTGAAAAATCTTTTCAAAAGCTTTTTAACATTGAGGAGTGTGGCTTTTTAAAATGTTTGAAAGAATAACTTGGTAAACGGTGGAGTTTGAAATATATTGTTATTCTATTCACAATTTGGCTTTTCCTTCTTGTTTGTAGATCATATTTTCCATGGAAAAGCAATTGCAAAAGCTTTTGCATCGGAGTGGTAGGTTTTTTATGGGTTAGAATAAACAGAAAAAATGACATGACAACTTCAAGAAGCTATTGAGATTTTGTGCATTTCAGATGCTCTAAATATACGATAATAACATAAGCATATAATTATTTACTATGGCCTTGACATGTTTTACATGAAATTTACCATGCCGGTCCACGGTTCAACTAATTGATCATAACCGATGGACCAGGACATACAGGATATAAAGCCAATTATAAGCAAGCACTATATTTCTTTTAATTTTGATAAAACAATATCAAACATCAAAATGAAGTTTCATAGCTCATTAAACTTTAAAAAAATAATAATAATAAATAAATAAATAAATAAATAAATAAAACCTCTAGCTTACGTTTTAATGACAACAAGTAGCAATTTCGAAAAAACTAAAAGTTTGTGCCCCAATTATATCACATGTTGTGTGAGAAACTTGTTAATCAAATGGTTGCTTAAGATATGCAAGATGTATTGGTGGTGTACTTTTTGTGAAATTGTTAATTAGCATTAGAAAAATGTAATTTTAATGAAAGTTAAAAACCTACTTAGAGTTCAAATTGAATGTGAAGTAAAGCTATATGGATAAAAAAGACAATATACCAAACTAGACTATGACCAATTAGATAGAGCTCGTGTGCAACGCACGGGTCTAAATTACTCGTTTTAATGAAAGTTAAAAATCTATTAGAGTTCAAATTGAATGTGAAGTAAAGCTATAGGGATAAAAAAGACAATATACCAAACTAGAGAAAACCAAAAACCCGAGAGCCGCCCTTTGAAGAATCCGTCCAGCCAATCAAACTTTCTTAATCGATTTGTACCATCACAAAAGCAAACCAATTCAAGTTGGCTCCCAAAACATAGCGACTACAGAAAAATTAGATTCCTAGTACAAGTTTTCAGTAACTTTCTAAACAAAGGTAAACCAAAACTAATTAGGTCTTGAATGTATATAGCAAAGATGGTCATCATCCAACTTATTACTCTTCAACAGCATATCATATACAAAGTATTATAAATCGTCTCTAGGTCGAATTTGGACTACTCGAGTAGCAAAGCCACTACATTTCGCCTGTGAAATAGCATATTATACTAAGTTATTATAGTTACATTCGACGTGAACTGTTCTAAAGTCATAATATTGATTATTTCTACAAAGTAAAAGAACATCCTATGATAGATTCTTAGTTTGTATCTTCTAACATATCTTTAAAGCCAAGATCTTTCACCAAGGACTTTAAATAGATTAAGTATACCATTTAATATAGAGATAGATCCTGATGCAGATACGATGCTAAGGATATTCTGGAGTAAAAGATACTAAATCTTTGAAAAAGTGTTAGGAATTTGGTATCGCTACATATTCCTTATTAATTTGTACTTGCACCTACATAGACTGCTTCAAGATTTTCATGTATTGAATCAAAGAACAAATGTGTTTAATTCAAATGAAAATTATTAAAGTGTAAAAGTTACAAGTAAATAAAAAAGAGATCAGGAATACTACATACATTTCAAAGTAGTTTATATATATTTCTGTAAGAAAGACTAATAACTAAAATACATACATATATATTGATACATCACACAATTATCAGAGAAGCTTTTAAAACAAATACACTGGCTGCAACTATAAACCAAACACAGCACAAGATATAGTGCATACTTGACCCCCTGATAAATTCAAGATTGAATTTTTACATCCAATTAGTTTTCCCGTCTCAATTCCTTATAGAACTTCATTATGAACTTTTCAGCAGCCTCATCCACACTATCTTCCTCGCCGTTACTTAATGGAAAAGGTGAGTCCGTTATCCTTAACTGCCTAACCATTGGGCTCTTCCCGAATCCAGGAAGAGCTGGAGATGCAGTGGCGCTAGTCAGCATTTCCAGCGCCTTGAGGATTACTGCGTCCACATATATTTCTTCATGATCCTCTTTAATTGCGGATTTCTTTTGTGATTTCTTTTTGTAGTTGTGCTTCTTGTGGCTTGAGAATAAAGAGAGTGGATAAACTGGGCTATTGCTACAGCTAAATTCATAGTCTTCAGTTCGTGGAGGAGGGATGGTAAAATTGGACGACTCGTGTGAGCGACCCTTAAATGAGGAAGACGAGAAATTATGATGGTGGTGGAACATGAGGTTTTGTAAGGCTTTTCCCGCTAATTTGCCACGCTTCATCAACATGTTGAGATCGAGCAATAGTTTTCGCTTTGAGATGTTTTTTCTTAGCATGAAGAGCATCACACGTACCAAACTCCATACTTTCTTTGCAACTAGTGGTAAATTTTGTTCCATTTTTTTATATGTTTGAGTTTAGAGTTTTGCTTGAGTGTGTGTAGTAGATAGTGAAGATGTGTGTTTATGATGTTGTGGTATGAGGAGGATGTGTAGAGGGCTATTTAAAGGCAGGAAATTTAGTGTGTGTATTTTGATGTTAAGTTAAAGGGACATGCTCCTGTGCCACTTATTTCTTCTTTGCTTTTCATTTTGAATTTCTCATATTTCACTTATTTTTATAAAATAAAATTTCAAGTATTCTTTTGCCAAATAGTTTCACCAGAAAAAAGTGATCATAAACAGGACATTTAAAGAAATATCTCTAAACAAACTATTCTAATCAAACTTTTGTATCACAAGAAATTTTAGTTGGTATTAGAAATATCGGAAAATATTTTACCGAACCTTCATAAAATTTTAGTTGTACGTACTGAATGTTAACTATAAGTCTAAAGGATCTTATTAGCCAAACCATATTCATAAAATTAAAATCATGATGTTAAAAGATTAATATGTGGCCGTGAGAGTATTTCGTTTCCGAGCAAGAGGCGACTAGGACATGCATAACCAACGTAGACAACCAAATTAAATTCATCCAGGAATTAAAAGAAAATCGATCCTGCTTTTACTATCATATCAATTTTTTCTAAAAGTTTATTAAGATATCAACCTTTCTTTCAATTTCGTATCTACTTTTCCTTATAAATAAACTGAAATCTTTTAACACAAATGTTACAACCTTGTATCGTTAGGTTGGATTCTTAATGTTACTCATTGTAAATCGGTGTCTGATTAAATAAATGAAAAGGTCAAACTCGCGATTGGTACATACATGTGTACTATGGTCATTTGGTAATTAAGAGGAACCACAAATCTGCTTTGATGTGAAATCACTTTGTGAAATAAGTCTGGTGGTGTTTAAGGAAAAGTGAAATCTATAATTTTCCAAATTATTACGAGGTTCTTACTTTAGCAGTCTGCATCGTATTATCGTTTAGATACATCTTAATTATTTAGAAGAAAAATCAACAGCCACTACGACAAAGATTGTTCTTAAAAACAGTCAATCGATAACATATTCCGCATCCAATATGTGAACAAAACCATTAGAAGATGGATCTTACCGCTAAAAGATCAATTGCGGTCCCTGGACTATACAAACATTAATCACTATTCCTATATTCATATACTGCCCACCAAACTCACTTACCCTTCGCACAGTGGAAACCTACTTTATGAAACTCAATGAACTGTTGTCTAAAAAACTGTCAAAACAGTCCACAGTTACCTAAGAATGGCCTATTGAGAGACAGTCTTGAAGCTTTACAGAAAGACAGCTTAAAGAGTTCCAAGATACAAGGCCATCGGTGTGTAGTGAGTTTTAAGCATAGACTCAAGAATCTAATAAGAGAGATCTGAGTCTATTAGAGAAAACAAAGAGTTTCAATTTTAAGATGTTAAGCTTGAACTAACACCAATCATACAAAGTTTAAGAAAAAGCTTCTTCATTGGATGGAAATGAATCATTTATTCATGAATTTAGCAATCATAATAACAAGGATTTAATTAGACATTCATCATGATGGACGAGTGTGTTTTCATTCGTATGCTAGCATGCTACCCAAGGCGTAATCTGTGACCATATATAACCGAAAAATTTATGTATTTCTATTTGCAATTTAGCATAATAACGATACTTTTATTCCGTAAAACAAAGAGATGCCATCGAAACAGTAACATACAAGGCTTGTAACTTTTTATCAAAGGTCATTCTTTCAAGCCTCTATTATTGGTATAAACAACATCACAGTGTATTTAACTTATAAGTTTATTTTTGCAAATTTGTGTATAGATACAAGAAGCTTGAAATGTACACCCCACAATCTATATTGCCAATAACTTTTACAAGCTCTATCTAAAATTCACTTGTAACATGAAACTAAAAGAAAATAAGCAAATCCTACATCTATTTTAATTTACTTACACAAAACAGAAGTAACATCATAGTTTATAAGAAACACATTGCCCGCTGGCCTTCATTTACAATGAATCAAACGAAGCCGTAGTATTCTGCATCCGCAAATCTTTGTAAAACCGGTTTATAAACACCTCAGCCGCCTCGTCCACAACGTGACTGTCCTCATCATCCACGCTACTGATCAATGGAAAAGGAGAGTCAGTGACTCTCAGTTGCCTACCAGTTGGACTCCTCTCAAACCCTGGGAGCACGGGTGATGCATTCTCGCTGTGAATCAACGCCATAGCCTTCATAAGCACGGCATTAATAGCCATTATGTCAACTTCTTCGACTTTTTTATTTTTGGAGTTATGTTTTTTGTGAGCGGAAAATAAAGAAAATGTGTTGGTACTAGTAGCAGGGCTATTGGTGCAGCTGAGCTCATATTCGCTACGTGGTGGGGAAGGGAATGAGAGGTGGACGGAGTCGTGTGAGTGGTGCTTTGTGGTGAATTTATGGTTGTGAAACATAAGGTTTTGCATGGCCTTACCAGCGATCTTGCCACGCTTAACCATCATGTTGAGGTCTAGCAATAGTTTTCGTTTTGATATGCCTTTGCGTAACATATAGTAAGCCACACGAACCATGCTCCAAACTTTCTTGGCTAGAACCGATTGATTTTGTTCCATTTTTTCGGGTTTTTCGTGTCGTGAACTATGTGTGTTACAAATAGATTGTAGATGCTTGATAGAATTGAAATTGTTAAGTTGATGAAGTGAGGTATGTGCTAGAAGGGTATTTAAAGGGAAGAATCATACACGTTGGTTGCACTTTAATGTAAAGTTAACGTGACTTGGTGGTTATTTCATTATTATAAATTTTGTTAGTTTTTTAACATCTATTTGAAATTTAGTGTGCATTGCTTTAGTGCTTTTGTTTTTCTCTTTATTACATCTGTTTTCTTCTCATAAACTATTTATGGGTTACATTGGCAATTATTGATGGCAGAGTTAGGATTGGATAAGATTATGGTCATGTGAGATTAGATTAATGTTTACCTTGATTCATTTAAGGGAAACATGTTCTTTATAGCTGTGATACATATGGTTGTACTTTATATTGTACATACCAGATGATACCAAATCCAATCTTATCGTTTGATAAATGATGATATTTCTTTGACATTCTCTTTTGATAAAAAGCCTAGCAACAAGCTTTCAGCTTTATGAATTGGATAAGGGTAAAAACAAACATTGTGTTAAAAAAAGTAACAATGTTACACAAAAGTGGTGAATATTTTATAAACAAGACTAAGGTAAGTAAGCAAGTACGTGTTTACATTTCTAGTGTTTGCAATCTTGCATTTGAAAATATTTATCTAATAGTATAGTTTTCTTAACATGTTACCAAGGTAACTAAGGTAAGGTGAAATCATCAAGTGTTGACATTTCTAGCTCGCATTTGAAAAGCTTTATGTGCATAATACATATCTTTCTCAACAATAGTTGTCTATTATTGCAATGGTGAGTAAACTCTGGTGGAGCTTGAGATTGTTATCGTTGTTACGAACAAGGTTTTGAAACCCGGGTCGACTCGGCCGGGTTAACCGGTTCAACCGGTTCCGGCCGAAAAAACGGGTCAAAACAACCCAAGTTTCTAAAACCGGGTTAACCGATTTGACCCGCCGGGTTTTGAGTGACCCGGGTCAACCCGGTTCTCGAAATCCGGTCGGGTTTCATTTTTTCAAAATATTTTAATAAAAACCCGGGGTTGACCTGATGGTCGACCCAGTTGACCCGGCGGTCGAACCGGTCAAAAAAATACAAAAATAATAAATTGAAAACCGGGTTGACCCGGCGGTCTAACCGGTCGAACCGGTTGACCCGGTGCCCGGTGACTCGACCGGGTCGATTTCCAACCCAGTTTTTAAAACATTGGTTACGAATGTAACAAGTATACAACTTAATTTCGTGTCACTATTATCAAAAAGTAGTCATATTTTGGTGGGGTCAGTTGTAACTTCTTGGCGTACAAGCTAGAGGAGCATGTTAAAAAGGTGATTACTTAGCAAGAGAGGTTTTCTGACCACTAATGAACAGCCACGTCTACACCTGCCTCGTCATTCTCAAAACGCCGTTATATCAATAAGCTTCTTACCAATAATTTACAAGTGGATAATAAATAAGAGTCAAGTTATTCCACAAATCAAGCATTCTTCACATATCAAGTGATTTATTCTCACAATTTATCTAAAACGGAAATCAATAGTTGAGATTAAAAACATTTTAATATTTCACTCATTTTTTGTAATTTAAATATCTCTTAAACCGTTAATCGTTAAGCGAAAACAATTACACCATCGTGACGGGCATTTAATTATCTTTCTATAGATGAGCACTTTGATATACTTTCGAAAAATAAAAAAAAAATCGTTTTTTTCACGTTTTTTTTTTCTGACCGAAAAAATATCATATATGATATTACATATCGTATATGATATGTAATATCATATATGATAGTACATATCATATCATATATGATATTACATATCATATATGATATGATATGTAATATCATATATGATTTTTTCGGCCAAAAAAAAAAAAAAAACGTGAGAAGAATGAAAAAAAAAACATTTGTCGAAAATATGTCAAAGTGCCTATCTATAGAAAGATAATTGAATGTCCGACGTAACGGTATATTTTTTTTTCGCTTAACGATTAACGGTTCGAAAGATATTAATATTTGAAAAAAAAATGATGAAAGTGGGTTTTTTAAATTGTTGGGATTAATCTCATCCATTAGATCAAATAAAGATGGAGGAAAGATGAAGGGTTGAAATTAGTCCCCTGATATGTAAAAAAAGTTTGATACTCAAATAATCTTATATCAATAAATAATAAATACACAAAGTCTAGTGTATTAATTCGTTAAGTTGGTTTTAGGATTTTATATACAATATACATACAAAATTTTAATTATAAGTCCTAGTTGAATTGTTCAAGCTAGTTACCATCCATCAAAACTTTAAGTATTATTATTTATATCTTCATGACTCTTTCATCTAAGTTCTCTTTGGACTTTGTCCTTTTACTTTTTAACTGTAAAGTTTGTGTACCAAGTCTAACCAAGAAGGAAAGGAATTCCCTTGTCCACCTTATTATCTTTTCTCGACCCGAATGAAATTTATACCAACTTTTACCACTCCATAAATTTTCGCCATATAGCATTGTATCTTCTTGCATATTCCCGAAGAATATATTTAACTATTTGTGGCACATTTGAGTAGTTGTGGATCAAAAAGATAAATGCCAAACAACCGAAATCATAAGTATTAGAAACATGCAAGCCGTATATAACATGTGTTTGTAGGTGATTAATATCTAATTAACGAAAAAAGTGCTGTGGCAAAGATGGGTTTGGTTAATCGCCTTTTTCAAGACGGTGTTTCTTGCACATTATTTGTACTTGTTTCTATCTTTTCGTAAAAGTTGGCCAGCCTAGTTCGCTTTCTAGACAAAGTTGTGTACTTGATGATGATAACTAATTACTGGTACATGACCACGTACAAGTTTTTGGAGTGTGGGTATCATGAAGCTAGTTAGTCAAATCATATCTTGAAGACATAGAGAAGATCAAAACGACGATGTTCTTCTAAAGTGTTATTTGGTTCATGCAAGTCGTAATGCTAATTATCTATATGGTTGTCCAGCATCAACTTTTGCTAATCCAACGATCTTAAGTTTTGCTAATGTGACTGGTTTTTATGTGAAATATTTTGGTTAAAGTTCCAACAATTTTCGTAGGCAGCTTGCAATGTACGTAGTATATGTACGTGTGTTATATGTTGATTGAAAACACAAGTAACTAATTAAAAGCACGTACGGATACCATGAAAGAAGTACGTGAACATAATATGCTGATAAAACTTTATATACTCCGTATATGATTTCAGAGAATTCAATCCGTAAGTCATTCATACAAGGTTTCAGTATTCAACTTAAGGATTCAAACTAAATGATCCACTTACCTAATTACCTAATTGAGCACTTCTTGAATAAAGAAACAACCCACAGAGAAAAATACATTACAAACTACATTTTGGGCACACAGAATTCAGTATTTTGTGGGTAAATCCCCACTATTACTATATACTTGGTTACGACTACTTCAAAAGTTGCTTAAAATATCAGAAATAATTAGATATTTCATACTTGTTTTTAATCGGGTGTGCATGCCTACTGGTAACTCTTTTTGCAACAGAAAAGTATGTAATGTCCTTCATTGTTTGAGCTAAGATACTTAGCAGTATGCTTACTTGTAATACTATATAATATTAGGAATATCAACTTTCCATCCTTTTAATTAATGTAAAGTGAAAAAAGAACATCCATAAAATATTACTAGGTAATATGTATGTTCACTGTGACTCGATCACTCACTCCAGATATTTTTGGCCAAATGGAACTTGACAAGGCAAGATATTTTGGAGCTCAGGGAGGTGTGAAATATGACAGGTAAGAGTGTATATATAACGCTATAACCATATAATGGGTTGAAATAGGCTCAGGTTTTAAGCAAAGTGTAAAACGTGCGCTTTCGCCAAGGTAGGCAGTTTTATGGTTTCTATATATCGGGTGGATCAAACTAGTATCGAGTCCGCAGTTGCATGTGCTATAGGGCAATTTACTGGACAAAGTGTTTCAAACAATACTCTCACGCCCGCCACATAATGGTGCCATCTCTACCGAGTGAAATGTTGAGAGACATTGCACTGAATATTAATTATAAGTCTAAAGGATCTTATTAGCCAAACCATATTCATAAAATTAAAATCATGATGTTAAAAGATAAATATGAGGCCGTGAGATTATTTCATTCCTTAAAACTTTTTCATTTAGAAATGACCGACCACACCTAGCAAGAGGCGACTAGGACATGCATAACCAACGAAGACAACTAAATTAAAATCATCCAGGAATTAAAAGGAAATCGATCCTGCTTTTACTATGATATCAATTTTTTTCTAAAAGTTTATTAAGACATCAACCTTTCTATCAATTTTGTATCTACTTTTCTTTATGAACAAACTGAAAATCTTTAAGCACAATGTTACAACCTTGTATCCTTATGTTGAATTCTTATGTTACCCATAATTGTCATGAAACTAACAAAACAAATAAAAAAAAGGTCGAATTTTCTAGTGGTACATACATGTGTACTATGGTCATTTGGTAATTAGGAGGAACAACAAATCTGCTTTGATGTGAAATCACTTTGTTAAACAAATTCCGGTGGTTTTTAATGAAAAGTGAATGCTAAAATTTTCCAAATTATTTAGAGGTTCTTACTTTAGCAGTCTGCATCGTATTATAGTTAAGATACATCTTAATTATTTAGAAGAAAAATCAACAGCCACTATGACAAAGATTGTTCTGCTTAAAAACAGCCAATCAATAACATATTCCGCATCCAATATGTGATCAAAGCCATTAGAAAATGGATCTTACCGCCAGGACGGAGCCAGGGGTTCCCGCGGGTGCTCGTGCACCCCATGAAATTTTTCGATATAGTGTTAATTTTTGAAAAAAACACCGTTTTTTTCTAAAGTCATCTTAAGTGCACCCGGTTTATCGAAATGTGTTTCTAGTATTATTGTTCAAATTTTTTTGTGCACCGGGTCATATTTAGTCGTGGCTCCGTCCCTGCTTACCGCTAAAAGATCAATTGCGGTCCCTGGACTATATAAACATTAATCACTACTCCTATATTCATACACTGCCCACCAAACTCATTTACTCTTCGCACTGTGGAAACCTACTTTATGAAACTCAATGAACTTTTATCTAAAAAACTGTCAAAACAGTCCACAATTACCTAACAATGGCCTATTGAGAGACAGTCTTGAAGCTTTATAGAACGACAGCTTAAAGAGTTCCATGATACAAGGCCATCGGTGTGTAGTGAGTTTTAAGCACAGACTCGAGAATCTATAAAGAGAGATCTAAGTCTATTAAAGAAAACATGAGTTTCAAATTTAAGATGTTAAGCTTGAACTAACACCAATCATACCAAGTTTAAGAAAAAGATTCTGCATTGGATGGAAATGAATCATTAATTTATTCATGAATTTAGCAATCATAATAACAAGGATTTAATTAGACATTCATCATGATGGACGGGTGTATGTTTTCATTCGTATGCTAGCATGCTACCCAAGGCGTAATCTGTGACCATATAATAACCGAAAAATGTTCTCAGTTGATCAACAATTTATGTATTTCTATTTGCAATTTTGCATAATAACGATACTTTAATTCCGTAAAACTAAGAGATGCCATTGAAACAGTAACATACAAGGCTTGGAACTTTTTATCAAAGGTCATTGTTTTTTTTTTTTTTTGGGTAAAAGGTCAGCGACCCGGTAAATGTATTACTCCAAAAAACGTTTAAGTACAATGGATTTGGGTGAATCCCAAATCTCAGCCCGTTACATAGGCGAGAGCTTACATAACAAGATACTTCCTATTTTCTAAAAAGAAAACAAACCACTACTCACATGATAACACACTACATTGACAAAGATGAAAAACTACTTCCTACGAGCTTGGAGTTTAGTGCCATACATGGCATTAAAAGCATCCAAATTCCCTGGGAGATCATAAACTTTCTTAGAATAATCATCATAGTTATCATACTCATCCTCACGGTCATGACCACCACCAAATAGGTTTCTTGTCTCATCGAACATGTCCACAACCTCCTCGTCGTCAGTATCGGATACCACGACCTCGCCCACTTTAGAAAATGGGTTAGACCTCTTAGAAGAAGAAGTAACCTTCTGAATAGGATGATCATCATCATCCACAAGAGTCGCTTTCCCTTCAATAATTAGCTTTTCAAGCTCCCCAATTTTCTTAACAATAGGAGTAGAATCAACATAGTGTTCCTTTTCTTGAATATTACTCACAAAAGTACCTTGCGACGCATTACCAGCCTTAAGAGACTCATCCTCATTAGCTTCCATAAAACAACCCGATTCCACATCCTTGTTGGTCTCATTAGTGGGAATACCAAAGGTATCCGTATCATCCATATTAAGAGCATCAAACTGATTAGAAGTCACAATCTTGGTACCACTTGTACTAGTCACATCCACATTAATAGGTTTCGTGGTATCCACTATCTTAGGTGCCGAGGGAGTCTTCTTGGGTTGATAATGAAATTGCTTACCCACAACAGGTTTAAAAAACCCTCCCTTACTCGTAGTATTAGTAGCACCCTTCTTACCCTTTTTCTTGTTGTTCGCAGGTTGAAAGCCATCACTAACAGTAACACTCGGTGTAGGCTTAGTAGTAGAAGCAACAACTTTAGGACATTCATTAAGAGTATGACCAAAAAGCTTACATGTATCACACAGAGGTGGCTTCCATTCATATTCAACCCTGATTGTTTCAATAGTAAAGCCAGTCCCATCAAGCAAAGGAATCTCAACAGTGAGACTTTTCTTAAGCACCACATCCGATTTCACTTCAATCATACATCTAGCAAAACTACTCCGGCCCCACGATTCCTTGCACATTTGACTAGTAAAAGCATCTAACCTTTTGGGCGTTCCAATCAATGTGGCAAGAAGGCTAAGACTATCATCCGAAAACATAGCAAGGGGAACATCATAGAATTTGACCCATACAGGGATATTAGTCAAATCCTCTTTTAGTAAATTAGTGTTCAAAGACCATGGTTTAAGAATAATAGGTACATTACGAATTAACCACGGTCCATTTTTAAGAACATCATCAACACCTTTCTTCGAATTGAACTTAAAAAAGAAGAATCCCTTTGCATTCATCATTACCTTTTGGATCCCATACTTAGCCCACGTATTACGAACATAGTAATCTACCACAGGAAAAGCAAGACGTTGACCAAGGAAATACCCATAGAGAGTATTCTCAAAACGGAGATTAACCTCTTCCGCAACTTTCATGGGAATAGAAAGATCAACATCGGATCTCTTTTTGCTACATTCCAACCTGCGAAAGTTAGGGATATGCTTCTGAGAATCGTTAGATGTAGCACCTGCATAAGATGTCGATTTCACTCCATTACCACTCATACTATTAGGCTGACCTAACCCACTAGGGCTGTTGGCCTTCGGAATAGTCTCCTTATTACTAGCAATCTCAGCTTGCACATCATTCATAGTTGCATCAAACTTTTTACGCACATTAGACAAAAGTTGTGCAACATTAGGTTCATTCATCTCACAACTAGCAGCACCAAGTGAAACCGGCTTCACTTGATTTGGTGTAGCATCACATGTAACATTCATAGGAATGTCACTAGAAGCAAATTTAACATTGCTAGATGTTGTATCACGTACAGAATCAGCAACATACGTACCCCCATCATTCTCACTATGACCATCAGCCTCATTAGCTGACAATGGTTGTGAGAAACCACTGACATTAGCACTCAGATTCTCTAAGATCACGTTCCCACTAGCATCAGTATCCACCTTGTTAAGCATCTCTTGCAAACCACTAGTTTCATTAGCCAAACTATATGAATCATCATCATGTCGCCCCCTGTCTTAGCCCCCTTCGTACCACTACTAGCTTTCAAGAAGCCCTTATTAATCACTAAAAAACGCCACAATACAATCACCCAACCGCGTCACAAGCATGAAAGCAAAACCCAGCAGAAAAATAAAACCCTAATCGAAAGATTAGGGTTTAAAGCAATAACCGTACAACACTAACCAGCAGGCATCATAAAATCAACTTGAATGAATCAGGTAATAAACAATTAATAAACAGATCGATTAATAAAAATCGACAAGATAAATCCCTAAGAAAACGATTAGTAATAAATAAGAATCCCTAAAAAAATCGATTATAAACAGTCCACAACTACGTGAGATCAAAGTAAGAATCAATTCAAGAATCAAGGATACGAGAATCACACGATTGTGGAAGGTTTTGATGAAACGATGAGGGGTTTTTTTTAGGGATTGAATCGCCAGGGGGTTTTTAGAGATATCAAAGGTCATTCTTTCAAGCCTCTATTATTGGTATAAACAACATCGCAGTGTATTTAACTTATAAGTTTATTTTTGCAAATGTGTGTATAGATACAAGAAGCTTGAAATGTACACCCCACAATCTATATTGCCAATAACTTTTACAAGCTCTATCTAAAATTCACTTGTAACATGAAACTAAAAGAAAATAAGCAAATCCTACATCTATTTTAATTTACTTACACAAAACAGAAGTAATATCATAGTTTATATGAAACACATTGCTCGCTGGCCTTCATTTACAATGAATCAAACGACGCCTTAGTATTCTGGCTCCGCAAATCATTGTAAAACCGGTTTATAAACTTTTCAGCCTCTTCGTCCACAACGTGACTGTCCTCATCATCCACACTACTCAATGGAAACGGAGAGTCAGTGACTCTCAGTTGCCTACCAATTGGACTCCTCCCAAACCCTGGGACCGCGGGTGATGCATTCTCGCTATCAATCAACGCCATAGCTTTCATAAGCACGGCGTTGATAGCCATTATGTCAAGATCTTCGACCTTTTTGTTGTTGGAGTTATGTTTTTTGTGAGCGGAAAATAAAGAAAACACATTGTTACTAGTAGCAGGGCTATTGGTGCAGCTGAGCTCGTATTCTCTACGTGGTGGGGAAGGATATGAGAGATGGTTGGAGTCGTTTGTTGAGTGGTGCTTTGTGGTGAATTTATGGTTGTGAAACATAAGGTTTTGCATGGCCTTACCAGCGATCTTGCCACGCTTAACCATCATGTTGAGGTCTAGCAATAGTTTTCGCTTTGATATGCCTTTGCGTAACATATAGTAAGCCACACGAACCATGCTCCAAACTTTCTTGGCTAGAACCGATTGATTTTGTTCCATTTTTTCGGGTTTTTCGTGTCGTGAACTATGTGTGTTACAAATAGATTGTAGATGCTTGATAGAATTGAAATTGTTAAGTTGATGAAATGAGGTATGTGCTAGAAGGGTATTTAAAGGGAAGAATCATACACGTTGGTTGCACTTTAATGTAAGTTAACGTGACTTGGTGGTTATTTCATTATTATAAATTTTGTTAGTTTTTTAATATCTATTTGATATTTAGTGTGCATTGCTTTAGTGCTTTTGTTTTTCTCTTTATTACATCTGTTTTCTTCTCATAAACTATTTATGGGTTACATTGGCAATTATTGATGGCAGTGTTAGGATTGGATAAGATTATGGTCATGTGAGATTAGATTAATGTTTACCTTGATTCATTTAAGAGAAACATGTTCTTTATAGCTGTGATACATAAGGTTGTACTATATATTGTACATATCAGATGATACCAAATCCAATCTTATCGTTTGATAAATGATGATATTTCTTTAACATTCTCTTTGGATAAAAAGCCTAGCAACAAGCTTTCAGCTTTATGATTTGGATAAGAGTAAATACCAACATTGTGTTAAAAAAAGTAACAATGTTACACAAAAGTGGTGAATATTTTATAAACAAGACTAAGGTAAGTAAGCAAGTGTTTACATTTCTAGTGTTTACAATCTTGCATTAGAAAAGACTAAGGCGAAATAACCAAGTGTTTACATTTCTAGCTCGCATTTGAAAAGCTTTATGTGCAGTAATACATATCTTTCTCAACTATAGTTGTCTGTTATTGTAATGGTGAGTAAACTTTGGTGGAGCTTGAGATTGTTATCATTGTTACAAATGTAACAAGTATAAAACTCAATTTGGTGTCACTATTATCAAAAAGTAGTCCTATTTTTGTGGGGTCAGTTAGTTAACTTCTTGGCGTATAAGCTAGAGGAATATGTTAAAAAAGGTCATTACTTAGCAATAGAGGTTTTGTGGCCACTGCTGAACTGCCACGTCAATACCTGCCTCGTCATTCTCAAAATGCCGTTATATCAATAAGCTTACCAATAATTTACAAGTGGATTATAAATAAATACTCAATATATATACACTACTTTTAGGAGTTTATATACAATATACACAACTTCATTTCACGGATAAATTTACCTCGCGGGTATATATTTATTATTGTTTATGTCTTCATGACTTTCATGGAAGTTCTCTTGGACTTTGTCTTTTCACTTTTTAACTGTAAAGTTTGGGTACCACCAAGTCTAACCAAGAAGGAAAGGAATTCCCTTGTCCACTTTATTATTTTTCTCACCCCGAATGAAATTTAAACCAACTTTTACCACTACGTAAATTTTCGCCGTATAGCATTGTTTCTTCTTGCATATTCAAGAAGAATGTATTTAACTAAATGCCAAACAACCTAAATCATAAGTATTAGAAACATGCAGTGTATGATACTCCGGGAACCAGATGCTGGCAAGCCGCGCGTATATAACATGTGTTTGTAGGTGATTAATATCTAATTAACGAAAAAAAAGCTGTGACTAAGATGGGTTTGGTTAATCGCCTTTTTCAAGATGGTGTTTCTTGCACATTATTTGTACTTGTTTTTATCTTTTCGTAAAAGTTGGCCGGCATAGTTCACTTTCTAGACAAAGTCTTGTACTTGATGATGATAACTAATTACTGGTACATGACCACGTACAAGTTTTTGGAGTGTGGGAATGAAGCTAGTTAATCAAGACATAGAGAAGATCAAAACGACGACGATGTTCTTCTAAAGTGCTATTTGGTTCATGCAAGTCGTAATGCTAATTATCTATATGGCGGTCCAGTATCAACTTTTTGCTATTACAACGATATTAAGTTTTGCTAATGTGACTTGTTTTTATGTGAAATATTTTGTTTAAAGTTCCAACAATTTCGTAGGCGGCATGCAATGTACGTGGTACGAGTGTTATATATGTTGATTGAAAACACAAATAACTAATTAAAAGCACGTGAACATAATATGTTTAAGCAACATTTATATTAAAGTTCATGCTTAGACATCCAGATAACACCATAACAACAACGATGAAACTTAATATGATTTCATAGAATTCAATCCGTAAGTCATTCATACAACTTTCAGTATCTTTTTGTGTTAACGTTGTTCAAATAATGAATTTGCACGTGTAAATCGAGTTAAAGAAAGAACCCATACGATCACTCAGACAACTATAATCCACTTTCCTAATTACCTAATTGAGCACTTCTTGTTTTACCCAAAAAAATAATTGAGCACTTCTTGAATAAAGAAACAACCCACGGAATTCAATATTTTGTGGGTAAATCCCCACTATTATTATATACTTGGTTACAACTACTTCAAAAGTTGCTTAAAATATCAGAAATAAATAGATATTTCCTACTTGTTTGTAATCGGGTGTGCATGCCTACTAGCTAGACCTTTGGCCATAAAATATCTAATATGTACGTTACCTGTGACTCGATCACTGACTCCAGATATTTTTGGCCAAGTGGAACTTGACGAGACACGATATTTTGGAGCTCAAGGATGTGCCGAATATGAAAGGTAAGAGTGTATATATAACGCTCTAACCATATAATGGGTTGAAAGGTGTTAAGCAAAGTGTAAATTGCGCACTTTTGAGGCATGGTAGGCAGGTTTCTGGCTTCTAAAAATTGGGCGGATCAAACTAGTATCGAGTCCCCACTTGCATGTGCTACAGGGCAATTTCTTAGACAAAGTGTTCAAACAGTACTCTTGCCCCCGACACCTAATGGTGCCATCTCTACCGAGTGAAATGTTGAGAAACCTCTTTTCATCCATGTTGAGTTGTTGACAGAGATCCCAATGGACTAAATTATTTAAGAAATTAGTTACTATAGTGGCCTATAGCTAGTTGTAAGTCGGGTGTAAGCGAGCCGAGTTTTTGTCAAGTAACTCGAACTTGTTTGAGACGAGTTTTATCAAGTCTCGAGTTCAAAATCGAGCCGAGAAAATAGGCTCGAAACGATTACCAAATCGAGCTTAATGACCATATACAGAATTGACTCAAGTTATTATTGAGTTTTTTGAACTTTTAAGTAACATATATGATTTTTATGTATATTTTAAGGGCTTGTATAAAAATACACTGGTGCGAACTTTTAAGTTATTATTGAGTTTTTCGAACTTATACAGAATTGACTCAAGCTATCGAGCAGAGCTCAAGCCGAACGTAATAATGTCGAGTCAAGCTATGTCGTAATTCAACTCGATTCAGCTTGTTTACGACCTTAATCATTTACTCTTTAATTTTTTATTTTGTTTTTGGTTGACGATGTTAAATGTAGAATCGACCTTTTAAATATAATAAGTGTCTTCATGACTACATATATACCAAATATAAAATAAACACAATTACACATACACTTGTTAACTACTAACCATCTCGTTTCTACGTTGATTACAATAATAATAATAATAATAATAATAATAATAATAATAATAATAATAATAATAATAATAATAATAAAATGATGATGAACTGAAGTCACCCAAAAAAAATGCTTGAAAAGTTAAAGATGCACGAAATATGTCCTAAGTACAGCAAGTGATTGTAGTGACCAAAATAAGTCATGAATGGACCAAAAATAACTATTGCTCGATTGATAGAAAGAAACATCATAATGCTTTACCTAATTATTGCTTATTTCATATGTCCCATTTTTTTATTTTAGAATATTATTTTAATTGAATATGTATAAAAAAAAATCTAGGCTGAAGAAGAAGTACATGAAACCAGTCAGGTGTCACATTGATAAAAGAGTTAGAGGTGCTACAGTGATAAAATACTTAAAACTAACATCAGTAAAATATGTGAAGTATCAAGTTCAATTATTTATTGATACAAACAACTTGAAGTTGACATGTCAAACTTTTTGAAAAATGAGAGCTTTACTTGATTTGAATATGTGTGATAATAAGTTCAAATCTCATGAATTAGTAGGTCGACAAAAAGTCAAAAAACATAGGTACCAAAAAAACACTTACCCGAACAATGCATAGCAAAATGAGTAATCGATAATTCAATTTTAAAATCAAAAGCAAGACAATTTTTTTTTTTTTTTTTTTTTAACCGTAAGACACTTAATAAACATGATTGTGGGTTGTGCAAAAGTATGGTGTCCACACCATTATGTTATCCAAATACAATCTTAATTTTCGATTGTTTCTGATAAATCTATTCACACTCTAGATATTAGAAACATAACTGATAAGTCACTTTACTAAAAGAAAAAGCAATGACCACAATACATTGGTGATCGATTCTTGACACAAGAATTTCATATAAGTACGTAAAGATCAATATTTTCATCTTTATTGTCTTCTTATTGTCTTGAATCATAGGACAACTGTTTCGCCGTAGCTAATCTGCTTCTGACGCCTTAAATCGTTATAAAACCGGGTTATAAACTCTTCTGCAGCATCATCCACGTGGCTATCTTCATCCACGTTGCTCAATGGAAACGGAGAGTCAGTAACCCTAAGTTGCCTAACCATCGGACTCCTCCCAAACCCTGGGAGCGCAGGCGACACATTCTCACTATGAATCATCTCCATAGCCTTCAGCACAGCTGCATTAAAAGCCACAACGTCGAAAACCTCGTTTTCTTGCTTGTTTGCATGTTGCTTTTTGTGAAATGGAAATATAGAGAAATTAGGGTTTTTGCTCTTGCTAGGGCTAGTAGTGCAACTAAACTCGTATTCGCCAACTGGAGGTGAGCTGGCGAATGCGAGGTGGTGTGTCGGGTGGTGGATTGTGAACGCGGCCCAATTGTGATGGTGGTGAAATATAAGGTTTTGTAAAGCCTTGCCCTTGATTTTGGCACGTTTCATCATCATGTTGAGGTCTAGCCATAGCTTGTTCTTGCATAGGCCTTTACGTACCATGTAGTAGAATACACGAAGCATGCTCCATACTTTTTTTGGTAAAATTTGTTTGTTTTGTTCCATTTTTTATTATAGGTTGATTTTGTTTTCTTGCTCAATGAGAGAAAGATATATGAAAGCTGAACGAACAAATGGAGGATGAGAATGAGTGGTATTTAAAGGGCTAGATGGAGGCCCAAAACTTTTTCTAACTACAATAAAGCTAAACAAATTTCAAAATTGGTGGTTCGATTGATGTTTATTGAATTATATTTTACTTTAAGGGTAAGGATCCAGTGAGAAGAAAACTTAAAATGAGAAGGATGAGAAATAACTATAACCACATATTTGAGATGCATCGACTTGATTTAGATGCATATCTATTCATTTAGATACATCCCAATTAGTTCCGAAAAGTGATTTGAAGTGAAAACGATGTAAAGTAGTACTAACAACAAATTTGACCCGCAGAGGACGAAAAATGTATAGGATTTATCTAACTTGATGAAATGCATCTAATATATGTATATGCATCTAATTTTTTGCTAGAAAATATATTATGGTACATCTAAAAGATTAAGGATGCATCTAATTTAAGTCGATACATCTTAAATATTTGATTATAGTTATTTCTCATCTTTCTCATTTTAAGTTTTCTTCTCACTTGATCCTAAGTCTTTACTTCAATAAAAAGTTACTTACTTCTTACTTTTATAGAATGTAACCAAATGATAAAAATCAGAAACTACAATAATATGATTTTACATGCATTTAGCTTAAAAATTGTAATTGTTTTACTGTAATATATTATCACCACATAAGAAAGACGCTCCAGTACCGTTAGAGATCTAAGAAATTTATGTGTTCAGCTAACTTTTAGATTATGGATGGAGTAATAAAAAATGAAAAGCTTGTTAATAACATATTCATGAAACAAAATAAAACTTTATTACGTTAAACTGTAGTATAATATAGTTTACAAAAGATGGTAGACAAAAAAAATCTCGAGCACGAAAAACACTCATTATGAATTGAAGTTGAAAGTCAAAAAAGTGATTACTTAGCCAGGGAGGTTTTGTGAGCAGCACTACTTTGTCACCTGCCTCGTTATCTTCCTATATTTCCGTTAAAACGTCCTATGTTAAAGTGGATATTCTTTATGAAGATACTCCTACGAAGTGACATTTGCTAATCAAAACCATACTACTTAAGATTCCGATCCCGATCTTAAGATCTTATTATACTGCAAAATAAAAATAATTACAAATTTACAATCTTACGTAGAATCTTATAAGCTTAAGACCAAATAAAATCCCTATTTTAACCATATAATCTTAATATCTATTCCGATCCGATCTTACTTTTCTCTAACAATTAACAAACTAAAAATCTACAAATTTACGAATTGTGTTTTGTAGAATTTAAAAAAGAACATGTTAATCTTCTTAAATATTTCATAATCTTAATTTAGAAAAATATTTCTATGAAACATTAATATAATTTAGTGTTTATAATATTTAATAATTTGTAGATTTGTATAATATTACAAAAACTATTAAGAAAATTGCATTATAGTACAATCCTAAAATCTTGATCCGATCTTGCATGCGATGTCAATCTAGTAAAGACGAAAACGATTTCGAGTATAATCCCGATCTTGAAAACTTTGATCAAAACACCTGATTTGCTAATTTAAATGTGCTGAGATTCTATATTAGTTGGTCTAAATTTGCTCATCATTTTGGATGGTGTTAAGTTCATATAATAGTAACCAATTTTCAAAAATATACAAATATCATACACGAATTTTAAAGACAGCTAACATTGTAAATGTAATTTTAAATTTCATTCGTTTCAATATCATACGTAACTTATTTTTATCATGCATCTTCTATGTGTACATGCCACGTATGAGTTTGTTTAGTATATAGTTAGAATAATTGCTTCATCCTTTACTCGGGTTACTGAAAGGCGTTTCTTTCTCTTTTCACAAGGACCGGAAATGTATTCCTTCTAATGTTTTGGAAATTTGTTTTTATTTCAATGCACATACATATTGTTCGATAGAATAGGAGTTAATTTACATACATGATACAATTGTTCTGTCTTTTCTTTAATTTTTTGTTCGCGTCAATTTATG
This sequence comes from Artemisia argyi, assembly GCA_030686995.1. Taxonomy (NCBI): domain Eukaryota; kingdom Viridiplantae; phylum Streptophyta; class Magnoliopsida; order Asterales; family Asteraceae; genus Artemisia; species Artemisia argyi. Next base: position 13,733,884 of record CM060690.1, read on the forward strand.
ATGATTAGGGATTTATCGTTAATGTGTATGTGTTTATAACAATGTTAAAATTATAAGTCTGGCATGCATATAATAAATAAATATTTCGACAAACCTCTATGGCATCAATAAAAATAATTATAAAAAATAATAATACTACGAATTTAGCCTGTAATAAGTCATGCCATGTCATCTAAGGTGATACTGGAATGAAATTTAAAAGTATTTATACGATGTAGGTACTTTTTAAAGTTTACGTATAATATTTGTATGTTTTCAAAAGTATGTTACTATTTGATAGACTTAACCTTACGGATACGATAACCTTAATCTAATTATTTAGAACTATTTTTAGCCAATTGCATGTTAAATGTTAGGGTCAGGGACGGAACTTACAAGGGACCGAGGGGGGTTGTGACCCCCCCCCCCCCCCCCCTTTCAAATTTTTTGACTTTATGTACATTTTATAGCTTTCTATATATAATTTTAGTTACTTTTAATACAAAAATTTCAGCATAGTGTATATTTACAAAAATTTTAACACAGTGTATATTTTGCCTTTCTAAAATAAATAATTTTCAATTTATCCCCTTCATTAATAAAGTGCAAGTTCCATCCCTGGTTAGAGTACCGTTAATATTACTTCAAAATCTAGACTATTTTAAGATATTTCAAGTCATTGGAACAAAATTTTGTTTATTGTTCATAACAAAAGAACATGCGATTTTTATAAACAGAATTTGCCATCCATGACCTAACCCACTACAGCTTCATTTACTCCGTATGTTTTTAGCTGTATCATTTTATTGTGAGTTAAAAAGAATTAATCTTATATACTAAAAGATTAAGTAGTGTTATCAATGTAAAATGGTCATCATAAATGTTCCATGCATTGATTGTGATATGTGTATGCTTCATGTGTAAATACCTTGGTTTGAGTTTCATGCTTAAGTTGTAAGTACATATCTTATCATATCTATTATATCTAATAGTTGAACCCCTTAATTTAATGTGCAAGAAGGTTTGTGCACAAAAAAAAGTACGGTACAACCTCCTTCAAGCACCCCCTCAAAGCTCTTTTCAATACATAATACAAAGAGTGTTGATATATAAGCCTAACAAGTAGACCTAAAGTTAGACCTAATCTATTCATTTAATGACAAGTGTAATACATTTCTTCTCTCTCATACTTTTACACTAACCATTTTTTCAAATGCACCAATCAAATTCTTAGGTCTAAATTTAGGTTCTTATTTTAAGCACACAAATCATTTTTCTAATACAAACGAGGGTATACCAAGAGCAACAATTAAGATGAAATGAAGGGAAGAATACTAAAAGTTTGGGAGTTTACATTATCTATATTCCGTCTTAATGATTTATAAAATAAATTGAGTTCTACTTTCATCATAAAAACACTAACCTTTCATTTGGTTCTCAACCATTCATTAGCTTTTCATATTAATGTGAGACCAGTTACAACCACGATCCAACTATAAATTGCCACATTGTTGTGTATGTGCCGGAACCACCCATCTCACACAAACACAACAATCAAGACAAGACCAGATTCACAAATAATCCCTATATCCATCTCAGTCAACAAATCCAACAAACAATTTACAAAAAAATAACATCAAAGAAACAATACACGAAAATACAAAGTAATCTCAGATTCGGTTCAACATTTTTCTAATCTTTTAAAGATTTTTTTGTATGAACCCATATCCTCATAGATCTACAAAACGAGAATCACAACAAGAACCTACCCGAGACCTCATATGAGATCTTGAAGCCGAAACTCTTGCTACCACTTTTGTCAGTCAGGAAAAAAAATTAGAACCGTTGGTGAATTTTTGTGCGTGAAAGATTTGTTCTTCGGGTTGGGATTGAAGAAATACGAAAGGAGTATGGGTTATGGTTTGTGGGTATATTGTGATATGGAAATGGTGGATGCAAGGATGAATAGCCCGTTTTTGTTGTTGGGATGGATGATAGTGATGGCGGTTTGATGTAGATGAGAGAATACATCTCCTGCTTAGCAAAGAATGAAGGTTTTTGGAATATGAGAAAAAGTTAGGAAGATATTTTTTATAAAAAATATGAATGGGTGACCGGTTGAGAGTCATTAAGAGATTTAAATTACTACATCGTTACTATATTGTAAATGACAAACGTGTATCCATTCATCCATATTAAATACTTACCTTTTTCTTTGTTGCACAGTTAGTATACGATAGGTATAGTTCTGTATTCTTCAACGTTTCGTGCTGTTGGGTGGATGTGGGATGCTCGCATCTCATGTTTGTCTTGTTATTATACCTAGTTTGATACTTTGTAATTAGCTAGGTTTGGTTTGTGTTTATGGCCTGTCATAAACACTTGTTTATCAAGCGCATGTGCTTGAGGTTAATGTGGTATTTCAGCTACATTCCATTTGTACTTAAACGTTTTTTGGATAATATATTTACCGAGTCGTTGACCTTTTACCAAAAAAAAAAGGTATAGTTCTGTATTTTCAGTTTTGGGAAGGCCTACAAAAAAGCACCACCGTCCTATACAAAAGACCATTTTATAATCTTTTTAGACATGATTTGATGAATAAATCAAATAGAGATTGCTTGATGATCTCAATGCATTCTAAAAACACTGACTTGATTTAGAACTTTACAAACATAAACATACGAGAGTTAACAAAATTAATGCGCGCTTAATATAATAACAATTGACCAATTTAAATTAAGAAACTTGCAACAATTAATTATCAAGTTAATGCTTTAATGTTTACATTGACACTGAAATATTTCATTGTTTTTGTATTGTTGTAATGGATTTTTGTAATCTTTGTGACAAATTATAATACACTAGATAATATATGATATTCAAACTAAGTTTGTGTGGTTGCTAACTTGATGTATTAACAATAGGATAGAAATGGATTATGATAGATAATAAATTGGGTTCTAAAATAAGTATTGCATAAAATGATTTAAAAATCACTTTGTTTCATTTAAGATGTAAACAATAAATAGGTATGAATGTATAATAGTTATGTCTGCAATTTTTATGAGTTATGATATCGGGTCTCAACCAACATCAACCAATGTAAATATATGGATTCTCAATTTTTGTTGACAATTATTATTGAGTTGCATTATTACTCATATAATACAAATATCATGTGTTGAGCTTTTGTATAACTTCTACTTTTTTCACTAATGATGAATTTAATAGATCAAAATGTTTGAGTGATACTTAACAACTTAACTTGCTCATTCTTTCTTAAGCGCCGTCTCATGTTTCGTATATAAGTGAGGTTATTTGCCTTTGAAAAATCTCTATTTAGAAGCCTAAAATTCTAACAAGTCATGTTAGTAAATTTCAACCTCAAATAAAAATAAACACAAATAAATACCTATCTTACGGTTATACATTGTCGTATATTTTAGCTTCGCCATCATGGTAACAACTCAACAATTTACTAAGCTATGAACATTTAGATACAATCGGTGCAACGCACAGCTTAGGTAAAGACCATATGAACTTTGAAAACATATTTTTCCTACCGGCTTTGATTGATTATTAATCCATTTAGATGAAACTTTAAATACGCTATGACTTCATTTGCAAAAAATGTTTGGTGTTGAGAAGTTTGATTTACTCCTAATTAAACTATTTTCTCTCAAATTAGTTTGCAATTTATTTACTCCTTATACGGAGACAACTATCGTCTTATCATGCTAAGTTTGACCTCACTAATGACAATTGTAGTTGCAATAAGCCAAATAAGTGCCGAATATTACGCTATGAACACTTACATACAGCTCTATGCAACGCACGGGTCTTCATGACTATATATTAAAAGACAAGAATACATTATCAACAATCACATTCAGTACATATGTTTTATGTAAAAAAACCTATCACCTACACACGTTATTTTCAACATAAAAAACACGTACATAAACAAAGTTCAAAACCTAAACAGAAAATTTAAGAATAAACTAATTAAACATATTCATCTTAATAGCCTACGCTTCTTATTCGCGAACAACATCTTTCATTAACAAGCCATAAGATATTAAGAAAAATCATAATAACGCGAAAATAAGTAATGACGAGAATGACTGCCAAAAAATACATTATCAACAATTACATTCAGTCCCTGTGCATCGCACTGGTCTTCATTACTAGTAGGAAATTAAAGCTCAACTATACGTACGTTCTCCAGTTATTATCATGACAGTCTACATAAAACATAAGCCAATATCTTTAAAGAGACACAATCTTTAATAACCTTTACATTGTGCCGAGCACAAAACAAAACAAAAAAAAAAAAAAATTGCTAATTAGATAAGCTACGAAGTCTTATCTTACTCCAATTTATACTATCTTATAATACATCTTTGATCCTTTCTCATATTAATTTATGAAAACTACCAAAAATAATTTTTTAAGCAAATACAAATGATAAAAATAAAATAAAATAATTTACAAGCATTTAAAGCAAAAAAAAAATAAAAAAATTTCAGCACCTCAAAACAAATAAGATTTGTTCGCCTGAAAATTTAGTCACAAATTACTTGTTGCGGCATCGCGCGAATACCTTGCTAGTACTATTTAATACACACATAATTTTGTCTTAAAAGTTTAAGAGGTTCTACGTTTGAAGCAATCATTACAATCATTTTAGATTTTTAGTCATGTAAATCCTTAAACCTCACACTGAAACATTTATATAAGTAGTAGTAAATTTTCCCTTACAAACTTTATAATAAACATTGACAACATTTTAATGTATTTCATTTACATTTTTAACTCCAATTATTAACGTGCTTGAATTTATATGAAATGTGTTTAATATAATACTATCAATATTTTAATAGGCTGTCATAAATATTTTTGTGTTTATTTATATGATGAAATTATAAGCAAAAATTAATTTTAAATCGAATAAAAATTGAAAATTAACACTGCAAAGCGCGAATATATACACGGCTCGTCTATGATAAGTTGATTTAAGCTTGGCATACTTTCACTTTAAGTAAACAACGACAAACATGCATATATATTTTTACTTGTTTATGTTATTTGAGAAGAACGAGTATTTTGATTAAATATCATATAAGGTGGCATAAGAGAGAATTTTCTTGAGTGGGGTTTCTCCAATTTTTCTCCTTCCAAGAAAATTCTCTTATATTATTTACTTTCTTTCCGCTAGAAAATTTTCTTGAATGAGGCTTTTAAGTTCTAACCTTTGTGGTAAAAGGAATTAAAAGCAAGCCACCCAAATTTCATGGTCACAGCTGTTGGCAACAAATAATCCAAGTTGTTTAGAGTGATCAACGTCAAGTTAATAATTAATTGAATAAGATATATATGGTCGACCATGCGTAAGTTGCTACCATATTGGGTTTGGTTGCTTTTTGCAAGATGGTGTTTCTTCTAAAGCACTATGCATTTTATCGACGTTTCTCGAACGCTAGTTGGATGTGTCTTTTCACTTTTCTCCAAAGTGGTTCGCTATAGTACGTTTTCTTAAAGGTAATCAAAGACCATGTGACGATAATCAATTAAGCATGCTTTAATTATGCATGTTTTTTAAGTGACGGACGTGCTATGGGGTAAACCGATCATAACCTTGATTCAAATGAATGTTTGCAATTTTACTAGAGGTTCATACTTCATAAGTCCTTTCTTTTTATAGCTAGGGTGGGATTTTGAATGGTTAAGCGATTGACAATGAGCATACACATGTTTTTACGTTCATGTTAAAAAATGCTTAAGGATGTTTTAACACTGCGTTACGTTCTGAAAGGGTATGTTTAACAAAAGTCTCAACAAATCGAGATTGTAGATGCTAATTAATCTCGACTTGAAATACAACAATATATGAGATAAGCACATTCAAATGTGATGTCAATAAGCCACACTGATTATCAGGATAGTGGATTCTTTTATGTAATACAAATAAGCATATATAGAAATGATTCAACAAAGTAGCTATGAGTGAATCATGCCACAATGTTTTCAAAAGCCACATTATTCTCCTCCTATACGCCAATATAGCAGTCAAAAATACAATGTCATTATTTATTTCAAGTACAAATATAACATACTATATAACTATGTATAAAGTGTTAGTTTGAGAAAAGCAAACATAAAGCATACACTCAGCAGTATATAAAAAACCTATTAGTAACATAAATAAACACCACTTGAAGACATAATGGAAATAAGTCTTTTGTAAAGTTTGATTACAATAATAATGACAAAATATATTATAATTTGTATACATTGCAACTAATACATGTAAAATGCATAAATAAGGAACGTCGTACCATAGGTACACCAACAAACAAATCCAACTTACGAGTACGTACTAGCTATAAATTTAATCAATTATCTACAAATAAATTATGATAGTAGAAAAAGAAGAAGAAAAGATTCCAGGAAACTAGATAGAGGACAATATAGATACATCCGAATTCCTTTCAGTTTTTCTAAAAGCTCATGGAAAATAGAAAATAGCTGAATGGCTATCCACTGGAACACGTCAATTAAACTAATGGCTTTATAGGTTGTATGTATAAGTGTATAACAACTTGCGCTGGGTGGTGTATTCTTCATCGTATTTGTTACTATACATGCATTCAATTTGTATTTTAAATTTAGTTTCCTAGAGTTTTAGCAAACATTGGTAAACAACATTAAGAATACGATGAATTCAAGACTTTGCCGAAATTTCGTATTAAGATATTTAAGAAGTATTCTTAGTTCATTAAGAATACCTCTTTTGTCATGTGTTGACATCTGTGCAGTTTGCTAAATACTGGTGCTTGATTAGCGATCAAAAACCTTTTGATCGCTTAAATCATTGCACGAGATCATGTTTCAAAACATCCTCTAAGAGCCATGAAAGCGTTTTTTTCTTCTAGAAACTCCTTCGTTCCACATCTTCTTCATCTTTCTTCAAAAGAAAAATCAAGAAATCAAGCCACCTTTACACTTTGAAGCTTTTGTTGTTACGAACCAATTACCGACCTCGTTTTTCTCATGCAAACGTTGCTTTCTCACTCTTGAGGTTTCATCGATGAGTAAAAACGAAGTTGATATATTATTACATCACATGCATTGCATTAAGAATAAAATGAAGTTGATCAATATAGCGTGGTAATTATTTCTTACACTAGAAACATGCTAAGCGGAATACACATAACATAAATGAGTAAAAATCAATGCATATGTTATGGTAACTAAATTCTTTTTTACATGTATTTATATCTTACATGTTCGTTTAACGATTTTTAACATTTCAATTTATGCATGTTTTTTTTTTTATGTCTAAACTTATTGAATACTTTTCATTCCCGGTTTTCTTTTTAGAAAGGGCACTAGCGGTAAATGTGAGAAGACGAGAGGGAGCATAAATATAAAAGCAACCGTAACTAATTTGGAAATCCAACCACAGCTGTTTGCAACATCAACCACTTTTCATTTTCTAATATTACTTTAAAATTCTAACTTATAATTTAGCTAAGTAAACAAAGGCTTTTCTTACTCTATTGGGTTTGGTTGCTTTTAGCAATATTTTCTTTCTTCCATATTTGTTTAATTTTCATTTTATTTTATCTAAAGTTTTTCTTCTTTTCATTAACTTTCCGTTTTTATATTAAACCCGTGAACATGTTTTTGTTAGTGTGGGTATTAAGTATTAACTACTAACCAGACTCGATCGGCTCATAATCAAGCTTCGATATAAACACTTTCAAGGTTAGACTGCACGTTGTATGTTTTTTGTTACCAGATACAAGGATCAACATATTCTTTAAAAGAACTTGCTCTAGAGATCTGATTAAAATAAGTTTTAACTTAATATAAGTTCGATCAAACCTAAGAAATGAAAATGTTTGGGAAAAGCAAACAAAAAGTGATTGCACCATAATTAAAATGCAATAAACATAGAACATAAACAATATATTTATAACCCACTTAACATATTGGAAACACTAGTTTTCAAAGTGTGTTTATAATAATATTACCTTTAAAAGTAACCAAACCATTGGAGCAAAACCATTTAAGAAAGGACTAGCACCTTTGAGAAAATTATGTTGGAAATTTTAACACATCCACATTAAAATGTTAAATATAATTATAAAACCTAAACATGTGCATTGAAATTTACCTCATTTAGTCTACAAATCAGTTTAACTTTATCGCAATGTCATTTCAATTGAATCTCGTTTGTCATAGACTAAGTCAATTTATCATGTCATTTCAAAGATTCTCTGAACAATTTGTTATGCTTTGACTTGAAAAATAACTGGTACTTGAATATTTTCGTAGCAATAAAAATTGATTAAATTCCCTTTTTGTTATGTTACAGTAGATAAAAACCAAAGGAAAAAATATGTGGACTCGATAACAAGGACAGTGTAAGAACTAAGAAACAATGTAAAACTATTGCTATAACATGTAACGCAGAATTATTGTATTTTCTAAATCGGGAAACAAACATTCTATACACACGTACTAAGCTAAACAATAAAAGAAACTAATCAATGTCATGCAGTTTACAAGTGCATCCTCCAACAATTTTTGTTGACATATTCAAATTCAGCATTGCTTCTGCCGTTGCAAATCATTGTAAAATCGGTTTATAAACTGCTCGGCCGCCTCATCACGACGTGACTGTCCTCATCCACGCTACTCAATGGAAACGGGGAGTCAGTAACCCTCAGTTGCCTAACCATTGGACTCCTCCCAAACCCTGGGAGAGCGGGTGATGCATTCTCGCTATGAATGATTTCCATAGCCTTTTAAACCGCAGCGTTGACAGCCATCGTGTCAAGATCCTTTGTATGTCGATTGTTGGAATGATGCTTCTTGTGGAATAAAGAGAATGGATGGTTATGTGTAGAAGGACTACTACTACAACTAAACTCGTATTCACCGGGTGGTGGGTAGACATTTGTCTCGAAATTAGCAGCCCAATTGTTGTGTTGGTGATGGTTGTGGAACATAAGGTTGTGTAAGGATTTACTCGCGATTTTACCACACTTCATCATTCGATTGAGGTCGAATAGCAGCGTGCTCTTGGATATGCCTTTGCGTAGCATGAAGCACAAGACTCGTATAAATTTCTTAACTTTCTTTGTGAAAACTGGTAGGTTTTGTTCCATTGTTTTTGTAAGTGTGTAAAGTCTTTGTATAGTAGCTAGAGAGAGATATGGAAATTGATGAGAGGAATTGTTTGAAGAAATGGAGGGTGGAATGGAGGCGTATTTATATAGTTGGAAAGTGAGGAAAAATTTGGTGACTCATATCATACAACCTTTGCATGTTAAGTTAACTCGATTTGTTTTTGTTTTATATATATATATATATATATATATATATATATATATATATATATATATATATATATATATATATATATATATATAGTGTAGTATTCCATGCAGTACCAATATTAGATACAGTACTTTACAGTACCACTAAAATGAATCTAGGCCATTAGATGAGTTTGATCAAAGGTTAAGATTAAAAGTGCAAAGATTGTAATTAAACAAAAGATAAAGGTTTATTTTTTAATTAAACAAAAGTCTGAAAGGGTAATAAAGGAATTTCAATAAACTGATCCTGGCATATTATTAGGTCAGATTTAAAAAAAGAAAAAGAAAACACAGATCTCTCTCTATTTCTTTTACAACCGCCTCTCTTCATCTTCATAACTTGTCTTCTTGATCTAATTTAAGGAGAGATCGCAACCCACGAACCACCGCCCAATTGACACCTTCGATTTGTGTAACCGATCCCCAAACCCCTATTCTATTATGCTGTGGTGGTTCGTTTTCATGCATCCGTGATAAAGAAAAGGGGCTCCATATGTCTCTGGTGTCGCCTCTCATGGTGGATCCGGATCAGAAAATAAAAGACCAGGTTTATTAATTTTTGTAATTATTTTGAAATAGGTTTTATAGGTTCTTAGTTATTATTGTAGTGGTTATTTTTGGGGTGGCGTTCAGTTATTGTTGCTACAGGGTATGGGGTGAGATTGGTAGATTAGTGGTGGTGAAGAATATAAAGAAGAATTTAGGGAGGGGTTGGTAAAGTGGATGGAATTATTAACCGGATCTTTTTCGCTTATTTTTTGTAGTAATTTATTACTCAGTACATGTAATCTAATAAATCTGAAATGTGATAGTGATACTGATATGTCAAACACTGAAAAGTCTTGGGGAGGGAAGCGTTCTTCTTTGTTTAAATTTAATGTCAGATTCGTCTTGATCTTTAAAGTTCACATGCGTCTGTCCATTCACTTTACCTCTATCATTTAGTGGTTTTTTAGATTAATGGTTTTTTTGGTTACTCTATTTAATGATTTAAAAATTCATTTTTCAAGAAAAAATCCAAATGTGTTACGTAGTGGTAGGATACATATATTCCTTTGTATAGATTTTTTTTTGCTTGATTGAATGAGTGTGTGCTATATAATATGTAGTACATGTTAAGTGTTTTAGTTTTGGTTGTGTTATTGGAGCATATGTGTTATCTAGTTATGTTTAAAAAATGATATAACTATAATAATCATGTATGTTTTCTTTAATATGCAGTTAAAGCAAGATCCATGCATCGTGCACGTATGTTTTTGGAAAGCGTGCATATATGTTCTAATAAATTTGACGAGAAAACGCAACTTGGATGCCACAAACATACATGTTTTTGGAAGACATGCACATATGTTCAATAAATTTGATGAGAAAGGCCCGTGTGTACATACATTATTGGAAAGCGTGCACATATGTTCTAATGAATTTGATGAGAAAGTGAAGAGTGCACATATATTTTTAAATGACGTCCACATTTATATTTAACAAGATCTTGTATATGTGTTGTATTTTATTTGATATTGAATTTTATGTATATTATTTATATTCTTGGTTTGTTATTAAATTTTTAGCGGTTACATGTATATGTTTTTGGTTTTTGTCATAAATATCGAAGATCAAAGAATGTACACTAAAAACATATGTGCAATTACCATTTTAAACAAAATAAGTTTGACATCGAAATAATTAAACGCAAGAAATATATGTAAGTATACAATAATTAAGAAAAACACATGCATTTGATTTTTTTTGAAAACACGTTTGCAAAAAAAATTATAAACCTAAAAAAAAAAGAAAAAAAAAAAAAAGGCTTAGAAAAACGTTTCTAATTAAAAAAAATATATAAAATGAAAGTAAAAAATGTATTTTACTATTTTACCCTTTTGAATTAATTAAAAAGATTTAATATTACTAAATTACTATTGGTCTAAATGAGTACTGTAAAGTACTATATTTAATATTGGTACTGCATATAACGCGCCCCTATATATATATATATATATATATATATATATATATATATATATATATATATATATATATATATATATATATATATATATATTACGTCACGATAAAAATATATTGAAGGATGTTTTAACAATGCGTTACGCTCTGAAAGGGTATGTTTAACAAAAATATAACCATATCAAGATTGTAGATGCCAATTAGTTTCGACTTGAAACACAACAATGATGAGATAAGCACTTTCAAATGTGATGTCAAAAAGCCACACTTATTATCTGGATAGTGGATTCTTTAATGTAATACTTAAATGTGTAGAGGATTCTATTTATTGGCTTTTAATGACTTAAAAATACGAATAAGCATACATAGAAATGATTCAACAAAGTGGCTACGAGTGAATCATGCCGCAATGTTTTCAAAAGCCACCTTCTCCTCCGATATATATACAGCTATATAAGCCTATAAGGCAATATAGCAGTCAAAAATACAATGTCGTTATTTATTTCAAGTACAAATATAACATACTATTATAACTATGTATAAAGTGTTCGAGAAAAGCAAAACATAAAGCATACACTCAGCAATATATTAAAAACCTATTAACATAAAACAAAACACTCAAAAACACAACATAAATAAATACCACTTGAAGACATATTGGAAATAAGTCTTTTATAAAGTTTGATTATAATAATAATGAGAAAATATATTATAATTTGTATACATTGCAGCTAATACATGTACAATACATAAATATATAAGGGACGTCGTACCATAGGTACACCAACAAACAAATCTAACTTACGAGTACTAGCTATTAATTAATCAATTATCTACAAATAAATTATGATATTAGAAAAAGAAGAAGAAAAAAATATTCCAGGAAACTAGATACAGGACAATATATATATATCCGAATCCTAAAAGTTTATGATGAAAATAAAAAATAAATAAATAAATAAATAAATAAATAAATAAATAAATAAATAAAAAATCAGAATGGCTATCCATTGGAACACGTCAATTAAACTAATGGCTTTATAGGTTGTATGTATAACAACTTGTGCTCGTGGGTGGTGTGTTGTTCATCGTATTTGTTAATAACTAATGCCTTCAATTTGTATTTTAAATTTAGTTTTCTATACTTATAGCAAACATTGGTAAACAACATTAAGAATACTTCTTAAAAATCTCGAATTCACACTCTTTTGCCATGCGTTGATATCAGCTCTGTTTACTAGATGTGGAATATATTCATTTGATTTTTTAGTAAGGTTATATATGATGGCAACAAAAAATAATAATAATAATAAAAAAAAAAAAAAAAAAAAAAAAAAAAAAAAAAAAATCCCATGAACTTGATGGACAAAACAATGCGTTACCCCAACTCTTTAGATGAGGCAGAGAAGGCTTGTCGTGTTTAAGTTTCTTGACGGAGATTTTTATTGAACTCGGGTAAAAAATGCAGAACAACATCCCCGCTTCATGCGAAACGATGTATCCATCTATATATATGAAAATATATTTAAAGAACAAAAATATGATCCCCTAATTTTTGTTTAGTTGGTTCTCTTTGAAGATTGTAAGCTGCATCATCGGACGTTTGTCTTGCGTCGATCTCCTAACTCCTGAGAGTGGTTGTGGCTTGTAACGGGGAGTGTAAAAACTATCGGAATTAAGAGAATTTTAATACTGGTGCTTGATTAGCGATCAATAGGTTTCTGATCGCTTAAATCGTTGCATGAAATCATGTTTCAAAACGACCTCTAAGAGTCACGAAAGCCCTTTTTTTTTCTTTTTTTTTTCTTTTTTTTTTTTTTTTTTTTTTGAAATCAAGAACCTCCTTTACACTTTGAAGCTTTTGTGTTACAACTCCAACCCAGAACCAATCACCGAACCTCCTTTTTTCTCATGCAAACGTTACTCTCTCACTCTTGAGGTTCATCGATCATTAAATCGAGTTAAACGTGTAACATTGTATATTTAGTACGTGCATATATTGCATTAATAATAAAATGAAGTTGATCTATATAGCGTGGTAAATATTTCCTACACTAGACATCAGGGGCGGAACTAGGAGCCAAGTTTAGGGGTAGCGAAATACGAAAATTTGTTTAGGGGTAGCGAAAATTTGTTTCAGGGGTCGCGAAATCGCCAAAAAATGGCCAAAAATCGCCAAAAATTCCACTGCCGGGTAAAAGTTCAGGGGTAGCGACCGCTACCCCTGAACTACATGTACATCCGCCCCTGCTAGACATGCTAAGCGGAATACACATAAGATAAATGAGTAAAAATCAATCCATATATGTTATGGTAACTAAATTCTTTTTACATGTGTTTATATCTTACATGTTCGTTTAACGAATTTTAATTTAACATGCAGTTCAATTTATGCATGTTTTCATTATGTCTAAACTTATTGCACGCTTTTCATTCGCGCTTTTCTTTTTAGAAAGGGCACTAGTGGTAAATGTGAGATGAAGGAGAATAAAATATCAAAGCAACTGTAACTAATTTGGAAACCACAGCTGTTGGCAACAAACAAGTGAACATACTCATTAGTCATTAACTACTTTTCATTTTTTAAATATTACTTTGAAATTCTAACTTATAATTGAGCAAGCAAAAATGGCTTTTCTTACTCTATTGGGTTTGGTTGCCTTTAGCAATGTTGTCTTTCTTCTATATTTGTTTTATTTTTTTATCTAAAGTTTTTCTTCTTTTCACTAACTTACCGTTTATATACATATTAAACCCGTGGACCATATGATCACGATTAACCCATATATGCACATTGACACGTTTTTGTCATAACTCATAACAACTTAGATATAAACGGTTTCGAAGTTATGTTTGTTTTGTGTTACAAAATACGAAGGATTGCATATAATATGGATGAACTTGTCAATCTAAGTGATCTAATTAAAACGAGTTTGTACTTAATACAAGTTGGACCGCGTGCGTAAAGGGAAGAGTGTCATTGCCTTTCGGGCTAGACCCAACCTGGTTATGTGAGCTCGCTACGCCTTCTGGCCTAAGAGCCATGTAACCACAATTTCCGGTCAAAAAAAAAACTTAATACAAGTTGGAATAAAGTTAAGAAATGAAAATGTTTGGGAAAACCAAACAAAAAGTGAATGCACTGTAATTAAAATGCAATAAACATAGAACGTAAACAACATAAATATTACCCACTTAACACATATTGGAAACACTACTTTTCAATGTGTGTTTATAATATTTAGACCACATTAACATTTGTTTTAGATTTTAGGTATTGGCTAACCCTACCTCTAAAAGTACACAAACCATTAGAGCAAAAGCCAATTAGGAGAAGATTATTCGAGAAAATTGAATGTATTAGGAATTATGTGTATGCTTTTTGCTATCCTTATATTCATTTATACTTTATATGAAATTTGGTTTCCTATATATGAATTTGCTCCTTAGTCACACTTCTTCGTTATATAACCTCTATGAAGTTGAATCAGACATTAACTTTCAATTATGAAAGTTAAGTCAGATTACTAACATCAAATTGCAAAAACACTGTTGGTCGTAATTTTGGTACCATAATGTATATGAAATCTGCATCTTATACTTCTATAGGTTCGACGTGAAAATAGTATATCGTATCTTTTGTTTTCTCTTACATACCTTACCCTTTTGTGTTTTGCTTTATGCTATAGATAGTATAGACATTGTTTGTTTCTTTGTGAAAAAGGGGAAGAAAATGGACATGTTTAAAATAAAATGATGGTTCAGTGAATTAAGCTTAAATTTGTACTCCGTAATCATCATGTCATTATACAATAGTTTTATTTTACTATTTTCTCCCTTGATAGGCATTTCAGTTTTATAAATACAACGATATCCCCATTGCAAATCCATTTTTTGTGTATCCTACAGCGAAGTTAGCTTGGCATGAAATGAGAAGAGCATGAAAATAGTAAAGCAACTGTTATGAGGTTTGACTTTTGACTTTTTGTTATTCCATTTTGATATGCGAGTCCCACTTGTTAATGAGATAAGAAAAGAAAAAAAAAAAAAAGACACGACTTGCAAATGAAAATAAAATTCTATGATTAATAAGTTGTCTAATGAGTCGGTTTTTTATATGTTATGATACATTTGGACAACAAGTTTTGAAGATTTGCTCGCATCTGGTGAACCATTTCCTGAGCCAATTTCATTAGTTGTATGTTCTCCTTCAATTCTCCATGTTCTATATGCGCTACTTTAGACAACCGTTTGTTTGCTAAATGAAGGTTACCTTTTGCAGGATGTTGTGGACCTTTTAGTAGACATTTGGATTGAGGAATGCAACTAATTAAATTGCTGAAGACTTTAATGTTACTCATCGTTCCATTGAAACAATAGTCTCATACAAAGATAAATAGCCTGAAGTCATTACTAATCATTGTAACGAATGTTATATACATTAATTATTCTTATTCTTGTGGAGTATATACGTACAACTTTAGATACCAAAATTTTGCAGTCGTATTAGCGGCTACTTTTGTTTTCGTGATCCTTGTCTAGGTTCCTTATGTAACTTTTTTCAATTTTGTATTGCTGTTGCAGTGTTACATGTAATATTTTACAATAATTTTCACTAAACAAATTAACACAAAGTTAGAAATTAAGGAGATATTATCTGTAAATTATATTTGTAGTGATACGCTCCAATGGGTACGTTGTCACATGTTAGCTTGCTATTTTCAGTATATGTAACTAACAGCCCATACGTGTATTAGCTTCTATGTGGGCAAAGTCTATATTTGTTAACATTCTAACAAACTAAAATTATAAAATTATATTAAAAAATAAAGATAAATTAGAATCCTTTTTCCGAAGGCCAAGTAGGAAAATTTTGGCTCTATATCATATATTAGTTGTGAAGAAAGAAGCCGAAAAAATCTTTTGGATCAATAATATGTACAAGTCGGTTTTATAAAGTACAAACTATATGTTCAAGCTAGAAGTGACTTTACTATTGTTGTTAATTCGTACAGATTTTATAGTTATATTCATTCTAATATAAATTGAACTGAGCTCTCAGGTACGTAATTTGATATCATAATTAGCATAAGTTAAGTGTATTCAAAGAGTAACTTTGAGGTTCTCAAACAATCATGCGTGAGATCGAAGTGCAAAGCATATGGGCTGGATGTGTTTGGTGGCAATATATAGTATGTTTTGTGCTCATTACGTATTTCTTTTTCAATTGCACATGCTAATTTTCCTTAATTAACTCAAACGAGGTAATACACGGCGGTTTTTTTCATTCTATTTTTATGCTATATGTGTGGTGTGTGAATTGTGTGCTAAAATCTTTGGTAGGAAAACTGAAATTCAATCATGATGGTATATGTAGAGTTATCACCGGCATCCTGCTATTGGATCCATATATTTTTTGGGTAAAGGGCATTCCACCCGGTAAAATATATTACTCCAAAAAACCGTTTAAGTATAATGGAATGTGGCTGATGTACCACATTAACCTCAAGGAATCGCTTGACACAACCACTAAATCATTTATGACATGCCATAAATGACAACTAGCTACAGCCAATAAGACTACTAAACCAAAACCAGCATAAAATAATATACATCAGAAAATTTTATGCAAAAATATAAAACAACCTAGTTAAGACAAAAGTCTTGAATTCCAGCAGACTTTAATTGTGCAGGAGAGAGGCTAAAATCATCATCATCATAATTATTACCGTCACCCGTATCCGCTTTCCATTGCTTATAAAGACTCTGCTCCTTACGTCCACTACCAGAATACAACGTCCCAATGTGATCATCAAACACTTCATCATCATCGCTGTCAGAAACTACCACATTGCCAACCTTAGAGAATGGGTTACCCACCATAGTTGAAGAATCAACCTTTTAAGAGGTTTACCATCATCATCTACAAGAGTAACTTTTCCTTCAATAATTAGCTTTTCAATCTGTCCAATTTTCTCAACAATAGGAGTAGTACTTCCATTTTCATCCATAGAAACCTCCAAATCAGCCACATCCTTAGGAGAAACACTTGTTGCACAAGGAATACAATAGTCATCTGTATCGGCCATATCAAGAGCATCAAATGGGTTCGATGTAGCAATAACCTTCCCACTCGTACTTGCCTCATTAGTGATTTTCTCCTTAGTAGTGACCGGCTTTTTTGAGACAGGCCTCCAAAATATTGGTTTAGGCTTATTAAGCTGAACACCCCCAATAGGCCGAGAAGGAGCAACCACATTCTTCCCCTTACTCTTACCCCCAATGAAACCATCATCCGTCTTATCCAAAGTCGTAGAAGCTTCCGAAGCTTTAGCTCCCACATTAGTATTACTACGAATAGCCTCCTTAACACGATTTGGGCATTCAATCAAAGCATGTCCAAAAGTTTTACATTCACCACAATGAGGAGGTTTCCATTCATATTCAACATTAATAATTTCAGTAGTAAAACCATTACCTTCTTCCTTTGGAATTGCCATTGTAACCTGGCTTTTTAGATCTGAATCTGCACTTAATTCAACTAAAGCATGAGCAAAACTAATACGGCCCCAAGACTCGACACACATAGAGCTTGTAAAAGCATCTAACATAATAGGTTTCCCTACTTGCGTAGCAATCAAGCTCAAACCATCCTTAGAATAAGCAACCAAAGGAACCTTATGCATTTTGATCCAAACCGGTACCTTGTTTACCTCGTTCCTATTAAGCGATAAAGTGGGAGTCCATTTGTTAAGAATAATGGGCGAGTTACGTATAATCCAAGGACCTCGTTCCAAAACACGATCCCCCCCTCCTTAGTAGAAAACTTAAAAAGGAACACACCATCACCATTCTTCATCAGCTTTTGCAAGCCAAATTTTTGCCATGTATTAGTCACATAACTCTGAACTAAAGGAAAAGCAATGGTCTTACCTAGAAAGTACCCAACAAGTGTGTTATCATACCGACTTAAAACCTTCTTCATAGCAGCCATAGGTAATATTGTGTCGTGATTATCCACACGATCCTCATTGACCAATGCTCTAAAATTCACTTTCGGAACCATACGAGTCGCATTAATAACATTGGCAAAAGAACTAGGAAAATCTACCTTTGGAACCGATACCGAACCCACATGCTCATAAAATTTAACACTACCATCATTAGTAGCCTTATCAGTCGTCGTCGAAGTAGAAGCACCCTTTGGATCCGTATTACCCGTCCCAACACACGTCACATCAATATGTTGAGACACAACACTCTCGACAGCAACCTTATGCACGGGTTTAACATGCATATTACCGTCCACACGTGTAGACAAATTAACATCACCATCGTCAACTGTCCAATCAGTTATAATAGGCCCCATATTCAATTTATTAACCACCTCCATTTGTTCTCTATCTAGTGCATCCGTATTCGTTCCCGAATATGTGGCACTAGATGAAACACCACCAGATGCCATATCAAGAATAGTATCTGTCGAGACATTCTGAGCATTACAAGTATCACCATTATCATAATTAACAACATCATCACTATTATATGAATGCTCAACAGTACCCACCTTATTAGTACCCTCCTTCTGTTTGACGCCTCTCCCTCCCGAATTCAGAAAACCATGCTTCATCCTTGCAACAAACAAAACCAACAACAACAACCAGAAGCACCATAAACAACCCTAGCTTCTATCAGCAAAAACTCAAGATGGATTTAATATTTCGAATAGAAATTAATTTGAAGCACAAAAAACGATTCTGAAAGAAACCCTAAAAAACGTGAACCCTAATTGCTCCACAGATCCAATCATGTAATAGGATTGAGGGTCAAATTAGATGAAAACGAGTTAGGGTTGTTTAGGGTTTACAGATCGCTTTGGTCGCCAGAGGGAGAGTTGGGCCTGTTGAGTTTCTATTGGATCCATATATTCACAGTGAAATACCAAACTCAGTGTTCATTATTTCTATGGTGGCAAATTGAGTAAAAGCACATATGTGATAGCAGTTACGCTTCAAAATAGAGTGAAATATAAAGAAATAGATGAAAAAGAAATCATTTAATTTTATTGAGGAGAGCTAAATATATATATATATATATATATATATATATATATATATATATATATATATATATATATATATATATATATATATATATATATATATATCTCAATGTAAAAATATAAAATGATGTAATATTGGCATCGAACTTGCAATAAGTGTACAGGTCTCATACGGTCAAATTTTGTTACAAATCATGCCTTTCTCCATATTAACATTAAGCCCAATAATAAGACACATGAGCATCTAATAAGAGGGCAAGGTGCAGCTTGTTGATGGTGCTCGCCGTTTTTAGGTGGCAAGTCCAACGGCCCACCATTCTTAGTTGCCACACCCCCCCCCCCCCCTTGCCATTCTTCTTCGTTGGTGTAATACACCGTAAAATCCCAGGTCATTTATTAATGCTAATCATCGACACTATTCTAAACTAAGCCATTTTTGCGGGCTAATTTAAAATTTTTATATGAGACACTGTTTATTTGACACCCGATTGTTTAGAACACCGTTTGTTTAACACCCGATTGTGTTTTGTCACCCGATATCACCCGATTGTCACTCTTGGATGTCACCCAATGAGGTTAACACCGGTAACTCCCACTTGCGACCCAACACCCAAATTGAACACCGAGATATTATTAATATATATATATATATATATATATATATATATATATATATATATATATATATATATATATATATATATATATATATATATATATATATATATATATATATGTGTATGACATTATGTATATATTAATTTTTACAAATTTATTATTACTATATATATATGAGTATATATATATATATATATATATATATGACGACACCGTTTATATATATTTGGTTTTCACGGACCGACACCGACACCGAAATTAATTTCACCATTTTACCTATCACCGACACCCCGTCCTAATTGGGCCGGACACACACCACAAGCCCACACGCATTTTTTTAAGACACTTGGGCCGAACCATTTCCACAAGCCCACACAACTTTCTATTTTTTTGTTTGTTTCGTTTTGGGCCTAGTTTACCACAGCCCACTTGGCTTGTTTGTTTTCTTTTCCCCTTGCGTACCATACTACACGAAAACAGAAAACCAACACCCTTGCCATCTAATATTATACACACGTTTTGAATTCATGGTTCCCTCAAACTCGACACAAACACATCACCCTCCCATTGACCTTGTTTCATGAGACAAGAAGCCACCAACATGAGCCGTCAAACCAATGGACAAAACCAATAACCACCTTCGAACCATTATCCGTTGGATCGAATGTCTCATAAAACACTAGCACAACATAAACAATTCATTTAGTACTTAAGCATGCCCCTAATACTTGTGCTAAACAATTTTTAAAGTACACATAGCACCTAAAAACTTACACAACTCGATTGACAATGCCTTTGGAGGCTAGACAAGGTTGTCGAGCATGACAAGACCACTCGAAGTGTGTTGCATCTTTAGGAACATCGAACCACCCAAGAACTCCCTATATAAGTCTCATTTAATGCTAGTTTTCACACACACTCAAATTCCACCAAACTTCCAAATTATAAACACCCTAGTGTTACCATTTCGTGTTGCTGTCGAGAAGGACCAAGGAGAACATAAGATAAGGATTGGGTTTGAACGAGTTGGGTAACTCTTGTGGATAAAGGATTGCTAGACGGGAAAGGTGTACCGCGTTGCTTGTTCACTTGTCTCGTACACACGGCCTCATCACCACCACTTTGGTGTTGTAAGTTGATCACCACTCTTTTCATTCTTTACATACACTCGTATCATGCATATCACGTTAAGATTCTCACACAACACGTTTTATTTCCTAAGTATACTTTTCGTTACGCTTACAACTTTATATATGTACACGCCTCGACCCCCTTGAGGAATGGCCTCGCCATTTCATTTTTACACGTACGACCCATCTATATTTTTCGACCACCTATATCTACGACTCACCCTTAATCGAGCTAACCCAACATGCAAAACTCACACGACTTTATATCACGAAAACGAGACCTAAACCTAACCCATGTCGAGCACCCCTATATATATATATTTTTCAACTAAAACTCCACTTGGGCCTGGCTTGGGCTAACGAGCCCAACTAGTTTTCAAAAGGAGATTTTTCGGCTTAGAAACTTGGAAAAATAACGAGAAGTGTAAATACCAATTTTTAAGAATTGTACAAGTTTTAAATGCTACTTTCATTGTAACGAAAGTTTGCTTTTCAAAAACTAAACCGAGGACTATTTTTGCAAAAGTTTCCGTTAAGGGACTAAAACCATCAAAATCACAAAACCTTCGGACTAATTATATATTAACGATTTCTTTTGGAAATCGAGGGTAAAAACTGTCATTTGGCCAAAGATAAAGGAATAAAGTGTAAAAAGGTACAAAAGGACCAAATTATAATTATTTTTAACCAAAGGGTAAAAAGTGTAAATTTGTAAAGTTAAGGGTTAAATGTGACAAGATATTTTATAATTAATATAATTTGATTTTTTTTTATAAATACATATATTTTTGTAACTTTAAAATATATATACAACTTCATTAAAAATATTTAATCATAAATATTTTTAAACGATATTATTTTCACAACGAGTTAATATTTATCGAACACCGGTTCGTAACAACGATACAAATAACTACGTAAAGTTATTTTGGAATATATTAAGACACCCGAACGGATATCACCGTGCACGAGACATATCACATGTCATTTGCAACACGAATCTAAAACACCGATTACAATGTATTATTTAGGTCGCAAGTCGGAGGAATTTCATTGCTAGTCATAGCAGTACACCATCACTTTTGAGCACCGTTGTGATTTACCCACCTGTCAGGTGAGTTCATGGTCCCACATTTTTAATTGTTTTTAAACCCCGTGGGGAGATACATGCTATAAATCGAACACAAGTATTTTTCTGTATGCTGTTATCACCTGATATTGCCTAAGTTGACACCTGTGCTATAAGTCCCTCATATCACGAACCTTAATCACTTGCGAGTGAGCGCGAATATAGTTGAAAGATCTATTGGAATGGCAGCCCGCCTCTGTCAAGGTGATCACTTGGCAGGAGGTGTGCTATATTCGAGGTATTATGGAAATTTGGCACATTTCCTATCACCGAGGGCCCCTTGTCATTTACATCCGCTGTGGTGTAAGTGATTGTTATTATCTTTATGATATGTCAAATCGATGTTAAGGCTTGCGTTTCGTGAGGCTTAGGAGCAATATTTCACCCGATTAGTCAAGACCTGTCTATCTTGGCTTGTTTATTTCAAATGCTTGACTTGTGTTCACACTATTACTATTTAAACTACTATGGATTCACTCAACCTTTGTGTTAACTTTTTAAGCATGTTTATCTCAGAAAATTAGCAAGCATGGCGGCACGGAGCTGGCAAAGGGCACAGGACCTCCCTTTTGATTTCAATAATTATATCATTCTTTACAAACTCATCACTGCTTTTGCGAAACAATTAACATTTTGGAAAAATGTTTGTAACTCTGAATATTTGAGTTTTCATGGAATGATATTGACTATCTTTTAAATTGTTTTCTATGAGTATGACTGTGTACTAAACTGTAATGACCCCGATTAGACTTTCGCTGCTTATCAATTTTCGGGGTGTTACAGTTGGGCAGTGCTTCGTGGGTACGGCGAGGCCAAATTTTTTAAGGGTTGCAGCTTTTTCTGATGAGGAGGGGTTGTTGTGAGTAAGTTGTAAGTGGTGGGGCCCAAACGAGTAAGTTGAGGTTTGTTGTTTGGTGAGGAGGGGTTAGTTGTGAAGAGGTGTTGAGGTGATGTGGCACATGTGGGGCCCGAATGAGGAGGAAGAGCTTGCCATCTACACTTAGCACTCTAAGTAATGAAAACAGGCTCAATTGAATAAAAGGCTCCTAGATGCTCAAGTGTGTTGTGTTTTTGTTCCTTCCAGCCAAGAACCCACCATATCAGTTACACATACCTGAGTTAGCACAAATCATGAATAAGTACACAATATTAAGTAAAAGGTTATTCGTTTAACCCGGTTACTTAAAAATGGGGCAAGTAGGGTTGTTCTATTTAAACCAGGTTAAAAGGGAGTAGAACAAAAAAAAACATGTTTAACGGATAAAAAGGGACTTGAAGTCATTTCAATTGCTTACTTCTTCTACACATAACGCACAACATGATGCCTATCGTACCCAAAATTAATGTTGTTCTGCAGAACTCACTTACACACAAGTAATTTCAATTGCGTAAAATTAGAATACATTGAAAGCCACTTGGTAAAACCTACACAACTGGGACAAGACCGCAGCCGGGCCAGTTTTTCTTCACCTGTGGTCACCCATAATTGCAGATTGGATCGGAAGACTGTTTTGAAATCAATTTAAGACTCTTAATAATCACAAACGGATAACCAACTTTAAGCATCAGATAGTCAGTTTTAAACACGAAACAGTACGTGATTATTGTGTTTTCAAGAACAATAATCATCTGGATAATCAGTTTTTTAAGGCAAATCCAAAAACTCAAAATCAACATGTCCATAAAAGCTTACTAACCAGCTTCGGGGTTCCACTAACAGAACATTCTAATAGTAGGCTCATGAGCGGAAAAAACCCAAAAAATAACTCCTCACGGCCACGGGTGAGGTTATAGAAATTCCAGTTTATGATCAAGAAATTCCAGTTTATTGAGTGACACTATGACTTGTAACATAACATCAAAGGATGATTTCTGACATGGTCTATATCAATATTATGATAAATTTATACTAGGCATGTATATATTTATTTTCACCGTGTACTTACATAGAACCACCCGTCAAATTCACACTCAATTTCAACTTCTTCTCCAGCTGTAGTAATAGAAATTTAAGTCAATAGTTCTGGTTTAAACTACAAAAAAAGATGCTGACCAGAAATCTAGTCAATGTACCTCATCATCACCACCGGCAATGAAGTCATAAAGCGCAGATCCAGATTGCCCATTCCCTGAAGAAGATCGTTCCTCCTCGTGCCCCCTGCCCAACCAATAGGTTCTCAAACGACTGGTGAACAGGTGATGAACTCATTGATATATAGAAAGGAAAGAGTGGAATAACATTGAAAAGTCAAGTTTTAAGGTCCATTAACCACAGTTTAAGTGTTTACAGGTCTTGAATCTCCATATCTCTAGGATTGCAACACATCAGGTCACAGAGCCAATCAGAGTACAACATTGCAGCACGTACCTTTGTGCAGCGCCTTCATAGTTTAAAGGGAACAAAACGCCATCATCGATTTCATCTCCTGTTACTTCAACGTTCTTTGAATACCGGGCATGATATCTCTTAGCAAATGCTGATATTCCATATACTGATTAGGAAGATCTATACAGGAAATCTGTACTTTGGGAGACTTTCGACTGGTTTCACCATTCAACCTGTTCCGTAAACATACCTAACAGACTGCATATGTTGTCTTCCATCTGAATATCCCATTCCTTGTTTATGCAGTGCCCTGATCCAAATGCACATATTAGAAAGAATGCATCCAAACAACATATGCAACAAAAACTAATCTGAGCAAATTAAAGAAGGCCTAACATATACATCCACCATCAACCCATATTAAACCACAGTACAATGACCCAATCTCTCAAAACCAAACAACAAAAACATATAAAGATTCCATCTTTAACTACTACAGTACTTGATATCAAACACATTAAAGGGTTGTCATGCATAATTATACCTGAGCTACCAACCCATACCAATGTAGAAGTGACCACGATCCATCTGCTTTATGCGCAACAACCAAACCTGCTGTACCCGACATGCCCTGTAGAAATTAGCCAGCCCATTGCAAATGCTAGCTGTTGTCGATATATGACCTCAAACCATCACATTACCAGTTTTGGTTTCTCACCTTTTAGAAATTAGCCAATTTTAGATATGCAGTATGCTTGTTAAAAAAGTCATATTTCTAATTCTGGTCTGATTATAACTAACATGTTTGGTTTCTCACCTTAAACAATATCACGAAACAAGAAAATTTCCTCAGTCCTCAATCAAAAACTTTCCTACCCATCATCTCACAAGCCTTTTAATTTCCTCAAACAACTCCAACCATGTCGTCTCGATTCCTACAAACCACCACCACCAGAAGATTACCACAACAGTGACGCAACCCTAGAGAGAGCTACACTGTTGGTGAGGGTAGTGAGAGTGAGGAGTGTGTAATTTGTATTACTATATTTGAGGAGGGGGAGGAGGTCAAGGTATTACCATGCAACCACGTGTTTCATGTCACGCGCGTTGACACTTGGTTTGCTGACCACTCCTCTTGCCCAACCTGTCGCCACATATTGGTTGACTAGGTATTTTTATTATTTTATTATTGTTCAGTATTATTATATATAGTGTAATCTCTTTTTATTTTTAATTTTATATATACGTTATCTTAGAGATGCAAAAATCCCACCTGTGTAATGTTCATTATTTTATGAATCCGCTATATGATGTGACAATTGTATAAAGAGCTTAAATCTTTTTGTTATCTGAAAAATTTTCAATAAAAGTATAATAATTATATGATACCTTTGCTATCGTTAGCATCAGTATCCTGAGTTATACATGGTGCCTAATGACTTTGCCTACCGAAAAACATTTTCATATGTGCAGGATAACATATCCATCAAACACATTATAATAACCATACGACAATCGTCATGTTGGATATTACCCAAAATATATTAAACACTTGACAAAATCCAACATGTGGCTTGTGGAGCCGACCCACTAGAAGCTATATGGGTTTAATTTTTTATTATTATTATTATTATTATGTTTATATAATGTTATTATTTTTTGACAAAATATCCAACTTATTTCTAGGGTTTCTTGATTTAGGTTGTAGGTGTTCAAAAAATATTCGTTTTCGAATATCCGAAAATTTGATTCTAATTTATTAAAAAGTTGGGTCTTACGAGATGTCAGTTTTAGAACTCATATACAAGTTTTGCAAAAATTATAGATAGTTGGATATTCGGATATATAAAATTGTTATCCAAAATTTCATATATCCAGAATTTCAGATATCTAAAATTTCAAATATTCGAAATGACATTATTGCGCCAAATCACGGCCTAATCATTTAACACAGAAGAAATCAAAAAACAAAATCACAGCCTAATCATGAACAAATCAAACAACTAAAAGTAGACTTATGAAATCTTCCATCAAGAACATATCCATCCAACGCACTTAGAGCCTCCGCAGCAGATTCTTCGGAGTCAAACTGCACATACCCAAAACCCTTACTCTATTTGTCCTCATTTTTAGCAATCTTACACGAAATAATTCTCCCAAAAACATCTTTCAGATTACCTACATCAATATCCACAACTAGATTCTTCACAAATAGATTCCCTATTCCCGTTTTCCCCAAAAACGCATCCTGAACCCACATTATCCGTATCGGTTTTCCTTTCAGTACAGTGTGATTCAACTGACGCAAAGCAGTAGCAGCTGTTGTAAAACGAACCAAGATCCAATAATATTTAACGACCCATAAACAAGAATCAAATGTAACCCAAACTAAAGTGATTCAATAAAAAGCCACAAACAAGATTATCAAAAACCCACCAACATAATTAAATAAAAAGCCACGAAAGATATTAAAAATCCGTAAACATTTTTAGTAAAATGAAGAACCTATAACAATGTAGTATTTCTAAAAATGAAATTTAATTGTACTTCATAAAAAAATATCATACAGTGCAAAAAACTGAATAAAACTAAAAACCCCCTTTCAAACAAACCTATTATCAAACACAAAGACACACACCACCAAACTACATTACCTTGCCTACCATAACTTTGAGAATTTCTCCGATCACACACACACCAACCACCATGCCAGAAAATGACAACATCACTGGCGGCAAAGTAATCTTAGTCATCGTTTTTATAGTTATTTCGCCTTAATATTTGGATTATCTGTAGCTTACTACACACGGATCCATGCACCACCACCACCACCGGCAAACAGGAGAGGTTTCAAGAGCGACATAATTAACAGACTACCCAAACAGACCTTCGAGGGTGAGAGTGGGTCTGAATGTTTAATATGTTTAAGTGAATATGAAGAGGGAGACGAGGTCCGTGTTTTACCATTCAAACACGTGTTCCATGTCACGTGTGTTGACAGATGGTTTGACTCCTATGTATGCACATTGACACGTTTTTGGCATAACAACTTAGCTATAAACGATTCCGAAGTTATATTTGTTTTTTGTTACAAAATACGAAGGATTGCATGTAATGTGGATGAACTTGTCAATCTAATTGATCTAACTAAAACGAGTTTGCACTTAATACAAGTTGGATCAAAGCTAAGAAATGAAAATGTTTGAGAAAAGCAAACAAAAAGTGAATGCACTATAATTAAAATGCCATAAACATAGAAGATAAACAACATAAATATTACCCACTACATAACACATATTGGGAACACTACTTTTCAATGTGTGTGTATAATATTTAGACCACATAAACATTTGTTTTAGATTTTAAGTGTTGGCTAACCCTACCTCTAAAAGTACACAAACCGTTAGAGCCAAAGCCATTTAGGAGAATATTACCCGAGAAAATTGAATGTATTATAATGTTAAATATAACGTCAATGTACATTGAAATTTACCAAAAAAAATGTCTAGTCTATAAATGAATATAACTTTATTGCAGTGTCAAAAGGAAATGGATTCTGCTTGTCATAACATTTGAATCTCGTTTGTCATAGTGTATTTATCATCTCATTTCAAAGATTCTCTGAACATTTTGTGATGCTCAGACTTACTTGAGAAATAATTGATAATTAAGTATTTTCGTATAAAAAAGAATTATCAAAATACAATGTTTGTTATTTTAATCTACCAAAAATCTGTGCAAAATTACCAAAGACAGTGTAAGAAACAATGTAAAGTATTGTTATAACACAGTGTAACGCAAAGTCTACATTTTGTTTATTTTCGTTAACGGGAAACAATCATTCTATACACACGTGCTAAAAGAAACTAATCAAACGTTATGCAATTTACAAGTGCACCCTCCAACAATTTTTGATGTGATATCCATTGTTTGGAACACTCTTATTACAAACTTCAAATTCAACAATATTGCTTATGCCGTCTCAAATCATTGTAGAATCGGTTGACAAGTCCAACCTATAAACCAATCACCGAACCTTGTTGTTGCTCCTGCTTACTCTTGAGGTTTCATCTCATAGGAACGAGTTAAACATGTTACTTTGTACTTTTTTCATTTTCGGTTTTGTTTTTCGAAAGTGGTACTTGTGGTAAATGTGAGAAGACGAGGGAGCAAATATATAGAGGCAAAAGTAACTAATTTGGAAACAACAGCTGGTTGCAACAAGCAAAATAGCTATTGAGTACTTAATAACTTTTTTTTTTTTTTTTTATATACTTCAAAATCATATTCGAGCAGGTAATAAAGGTTTTTCTTACTCTTTTGGGTTTGGTTGCTTTTACCAATATTATTGTCTTTCGTCCACACTAGTTGTTTTCATATTCTTTTTCCTCCAAAGTTTTTCTTCTTTTCGTTATACCCTTTTCTTTTTATAACCACGTACATTTACACCTTCTTTTTTTCGTGTGGATATTAACCAAACTCAATTCAAATCTTCGACACTTGAAAACAACTTAGACATAAAATACAAAGATCTACACATCAGTATAAAGAACTTGACACTCTAGTGATCCGATTAAAACAAGCTTTTACTTAATTCTAGTTGGATCAAACCTAAGAAATGAAAATGTTTAAGAAAAGCAAACAAAAAGTGATTGCACCAGAATTAAAATGCAATAAACATAGAATATAAACAATATATTTATAACCCACTTAACATATTGGAAACACTAATTTATTTTCAAAGTGTGTTTGTAATGCTTTAGCTAGACTTAGAGAACTAATTCATACTAGAATATTTTCGTATCAATAATACTGATCAAATTAAAGTAAACAAACTTTTTGCCATTAAATGAAACAAGATAACAAAGACAATTACCATAAGATTGAATAGTAAATGATATTTCAAATTGCAAAACTACCAAGGACAGTGTAGAAACAATGTTAAAGTATCACTATAACACGATGTAATGCAAAGACTTTATGTATTTATTTTCATGACCTCGAAACAATCATTCTATACACACGTACTAAACAAACTAATCACATGTTATTACATATATATACTTCAAATTCAACATTGCTTCTGCCGTCGTAAATCATTGTAAAATCGGTTTATAAACTGCTCGGCCGCTTCATCTACGACGTGACTGTCCTCGTCCACGCTACTCAAAGGAAAAGGCGAGTCAGTAACCCTAAGTTGCCTAACCATTGGACTCCTCCCAAACCCTGGGAGAGCAGGTGACGCATTCTCGCTATGAATCATTTCCATAGCCTTTAAAATCGCAGCATTGACAGCCATCATGTCAAGATCATCGGTCTTTCGATTGTTGGAATGATGCTTCTTGTGGAACAAAGAGAATGGATGGTTATTTGTAGAAGGACTATTACTAAAACTAAACTCGTATTCACCGGGTGGTGGGTAGACATTTGTCGCGAAATTAGTAGCCCAGTTGTTATGGTGGTGATGGTTGTGGAACATAAGGTTGTGTAAGGTTTTACTCGCGATTTTGCCACGCTTCATCATACGATTGAGGTCGAATAGTAACTTGCTCTTGGATATGCCTTTGCGTAACATGAAGTATAAGACTCGTACAAATTTCATTACTTTCTTTGTGAAAACTGGTAGATTTTGTTCCATTTTTTTAGTAAGTGTGTCAAGTGTTTGTAGTATATAGAGAGAGAGATGGAAATTGATGAGAGGAATTGTTTGAAGAAATGATGTGTGGAATGGAGGCGTAATTATAGAGTTGGAAAGTGAGGAAAAATTAGGTGACTCATATCATACATCCTTGCATGTTAAGTTAACTCCATTATTTATTTCTCTCCATTTTCTTAAGACTAGGGTTTTATAGTTACATATAAATATCGTAGACTTTGAAGTCAATGACAGATAATTTAAATTTCTCAAAAGGTGAAACCTAATTTCGAGATTTTTAGAGATCAAAATGTGTAGGTATCTAGATTTTTGTAAGTGCCATTTATTTCACTACAAATGAATTTTTTTTTTTTGTAAAAGGTCAACGACCAGGTGAATATATTACTTTAAAAAAGCGTTTAAGTACAACGGATATGGGTGAATCTCATATCTCAGCCCGTTACATAGGCGAGAAGCTTACATAACAAGATACTTCCTATTTTCTAGACAAGAAAACAAAACCACTACCTCATGATATTGAAAGACTCTGACAAAAATATAAACTACTTCCTACGACCTTGGAGATTAAAGCCATAAATGGCATTAAGAGCATCCAAATTCCCTGGAAGATCATAAATTTGCTTCGAGTAGTCATCATAGTCATCAAACGCATCTTCACGCTCATGACCACCACCAAAAAGATTTGTTGATTCGTCGAACGTGTTAAGAACCTCATCCTCCTCACTATCAGAAACCACAACCTCACCCACCTTAGAAAATGGGTTAGCCCTCTTAGTGACAGAGGTAGACGGAATAGGATAACCTTCATCATCCACAAGAGTAGCTTTTCAAGCTTACTAATTTTCTCAACTATAGGAGTAGAACCAACTTCCTTAGTTCCCATTGAATCACTCACAAGCGGTTCTTGTGATGTAGTACCAGTCTTAACCAACTCATCCTCATTAACTTCCATTGTACATCCAGCATCCACATCCTTGTTGGTGTCATAAGTAGGAATGTCAAACGCATCTGTATCATCCATATTAAGAGCATCAAATTGGTTAGATGTAGGAATCGTAGTTCCACTAGAACTAGCCACATCAGAAGTCTTCTTCTTAGTGCCACCAACATTCTTAGGTTCAGGAGGAGTCTTTTTGGGTTGATACTGAAACTGCTTACCAACAACAGGTTTAGTAAACCCTCCTTTACCCGGAATTGTAAGACCACCTTGTTTTCCTTTCTTCCTGTTATTGACAGTCTTGAAACTATCATTAACAGGCTTAGTAAGTTGAATAGGAGGTATAACAGCTTTAGGACAGTCAGTTATAGTATGACCAAATATCTTACACTTGTCACAACGAGGTGGTTGCCACTCGTATTCAACCCGTATCTTCTCAATAGTCGAACCTGAACCATCAAGTAATGGTATTTCAACAGTGAGGCTGTCCCGAAGCACCTCATCCGACTTTACTTCTATCATGCATCTAGCAAAACTACTACGGCCCCACGATTCCTTACACATTTGGCTTGTAAAAGCATCTAACCTTTTGGGCGTGCCAATCAGTGTCGCAAGAAGACTGAGGCCATCATCAGAAAACATTGCAAGGGGGACATCATGGAATTTAACCCACACCGGGATGTTAGTCAAATCCTCTTTAAGTAGATTAGTGTTCAAAGTCCATGGTTTAAGAATAATAGGAACATTTCTAATCAACTAAGGACCGTTTTCAAGCACATCATCAACACCTTTCTTCGAATTGAACTTAAAGAAGAAGAATCCCTTTGCATTCATCATTACCTTTTGCACACCAAACTTAGCCCATGCATTGCGTACATAGTAATCGACAACAGGAAAAGCAAGGCGCTAGCCAAGGAAATAACCGTAGAGAGTATTCTCAAACCTCGTGTTTACCTCTTCCACTACTTTCAATGGAACTGAAAGGTCAACATCATCCTTCTTTTTGCTACATTCCAACCTCTGAAAATTAGGCACGTGTTTCTGAGGTTCATTAGAAGTAGCACCCGTGTAAGAAACCGACTTCACTCCACTAGTAGTATCATCCTTAGAAGCATTAGGACCAGAAACTTTCGAATTAGAATTATGCCCAATACCACTTGAAGAGGAAGCCTTATTAGCAACAATCTCACGTTGAATATTAGTCATGGCTTCATCAAAATTCTTATGCGCATTAGATAGCAAGTGCTTCACAGTATCAGCACTTGTAACCGGCTCCAAGTCGTCACCATGTGATGTATCTTTCGTAAGTGGAATCGGCTCCAGTTTCTGAGTACCATTCATAGAACAATCAGGAGCATCATCTACATTCAAACTAACACTACTAGGGTTCATCGTTGAGGGTGTACTCAACTCACCAAACTAAAAATGAATTTAGTTTCTTGATGAATCGATGTCGTATCTAAGATATGATATCAGTTCGATATGTTAGTTAATTCGACATTGCTCAAAGTTCTTTTGAATTTGGCGTAAAAACTTGTCATTATTTTGCATTTTTGACGTTCTCGTAGCAAAATTTAAAGCTTTATATTTCCACTGTTTACATACCTGTGAGGGGGGTGGCAACCATGCCTAACCATGCCTAAACATTAATAGTAATTAGCCAATCATGTTAAGCCAACTAATTTCATGCCTAATGATGCCTAAGTCCATAATTTTAGTGGCAATGTGATGCCTAACCATGCCTAAACCTTGTTTTTTTGTTTTTTTTTTATAATTATATTTAACAATTTAATTTAAAACATCAAATTCCATTAATAATTCAAATAAAAGGTACATAATACTTTAGGAAAATAAAAACAAAACAAAAATTAAAAAAAGGAAATCACTACTCATCGAGGTATGGTAAGTCTTGCGCCGCTACGTGCTCCGTAAGATCATATTGAAGACGGTTATGAATATCTTCGTCCAGTAACTCTTCTAGCACACTATCGTCATAAACCGGCGTGACCGGTTGATCCATTATATGAACCGATGATATTGCCACACCATCGTCTTTTAAAATCATATTGCCCAATATAATACACGAATAAACAATTTGTCGAATCTTTGCGACGGTCATAGGTCGTAGAGGACGACTGAGAATAAACCATTTTCCCTTCAAACGACCAAAAGCTCGCTCGACATCCTTTCTTGCAGACTCTTGTAGTTTCTTGAACTTCTTTTCCTTCGGGTCAGTGGGATACGGATATGCTTTAACAAGAGTTGAATATTTAGGATATATTCCATCGGCAAGATAATATCCACGTTTGTAGAGACGTCCACGTAAATAAAAAGAACTGTTTGGCACCGTACCATTTCGCTCGTTAACATATAATGGAGACTGATTCAAAACATTGATATCGTTGTTTGAGCCGGGCGGACCAAAAAACGAATGCCAAATCCACAAATCATATGAAGCCGTCGCTTCAAGCATAATTGTTGGGTATTGGTGATCACCTCTCTTATATTGGCCTTTCAAATATTTAGGACAATTTCGCCAAGTGAAATGTGTACAATCAATGCTACCAAGCATTCCAGGAATGTGATGTTTTTCTTCATGTACCTCGAATAACCGAGCAATGTCATGGGTTGTCGGCCTACGTAAGAACTCTCGGCCGTATAACTTTATAATCGCATCACAAAATTTATCAAGACATTCACCTATAAAAAACAAAATATTATTTTATAAAAAAAATATATATATTGAACAAAAAAAAATTACTAACGACTTACAAAAAATAACAAAAAAATTAATAAGTAACAAAAAAAAATGACTAACGACTAAAAAAAATAAATAACAAAAAAAAATGACAAACGAATAAATATAATAAATAACAAAAAAAAAATACTAACGAAAAAAAAATATTAATAACCTGAAGTTCTTCGTGCCATGTTTAAATAGTCATCGAATCTATCCGGAGGTTCACCCGTTGCGAGTTGCCTTATTGCCGATGTGCATTTCTGTAACGCCGTGAAACTAGTCTTTCCATACGCGTCTTGACCCTCTTGAAACCATTCAAATTGCGCTTCAATGTCATTTACAATTTGTAAATACAATCTTTTACTCATACGAAAACGATCACGAAAAACATCTTCGTTAAACTTTGGTTGTTCAACGAAATAGTCATTCATTAAATTTTCTAAAGCTTTATCACGAAAACGTTTTACATAACCACGGATGAAGGTAGAGCTTCCCGTGTCTTCAAGAGCTTCGTACGCGGCTAAAAAGGTTTCGATTGTACTACCGGATAACCATTCTTCGGATGAGTCGGGTGGAATAATTATGTCGTTTGAGGATAAACCCGATGATGACATGGTTTTAGAATGTAAATTGTATGTGTGATTTTATGTTAGTTTAGATGTGAAAATGAAAAGGAAAATGGTTTAGTATTCAAAGAATTTTTTTTTTTTTTTTTTTTTTTTTTTTTTTTTTTTTTGAAAATGTACCAAACGGTACAATTTTGAATGCATGTAACGGTCGAATATTTATTGCTTTTCAACCACACCGAATCGGTAATGTATACCGATCCTCTCGCCGATTTTGTCATGCCGAGGTTGTGGCTTTGTTTTGCCGATGCACGCCGAGCATTGCCGAACCCTTAACCGACTACGATGCCTCCCCCTGAAGATTTATTATTTATTTATTTATTTTACCCCTTTATATTTCCACTGTTTCATCTTCAGTTCTATACTTTATTAAAAAAGAAACACTTCGTAATAACCAAAAGATGCATGGCTAGGTAAAAAAGCAAAACAGCCTAAATTTGAAAGTCATGACTCATGGGAACATGAAATTCATTGTTGGAGGGTGCGGGCACAGCTGTTGACAACTTAAACCAATAATTAACATGTTTATGGAGTCATTAACTAAGGCCTAATTATAATTAAATAAACAAAAGTTAACCATGTGTATCTTGTTATAAACTTGTGTTTGGTTGCTTTCCAAAAGATGGTTTAAACTTTACCAGTTTCATCTTTTCTCAAAAGTAAACTAATCTTGGTTTCGTTTGCTTTCGGCTTTCCAAACGAAACCGTGAACCAAATGACCACAACTAAACGTGCGTGTATGCATGCATTTGTATTTTACGTGTGGCTTTAAATCACGTTCACGGTTGAAAACCTTCTAAGAAGTTAACTATCATTATAAAAAGCACGATCTCATACATTACTAGCGTTTAAAAGATTCAATAAACCTATCGATCACGAGTGCTCTACATAACAATATAATGTATTCAAAAGGCATCTCGTTCAAAAGATGCAACAATCAAGATTCCTAACCTCATTATTGAATCGTACGACTTGAAAATATTGGTTAAATTAAACAAACAAAAGTGAGTACTCAACAATTAATAATCCAACTAACATAAAAACAAAAACACTACCAAAAACATCATAAATATATCACCACCCACTTGAGAACAAAATAGCACTTGAGAACACAATAGAAACAACTCTTTATCAAAGTTTGGTTATAATATTTAAAAGAAATAATATATAATTGCTTTAGTATTGGGTGTGCATGGTTGCTGTACTTATAACGTACCACTAGGAAAACAAACAAGCAAAACCAAATTTAGTTAATTATTTTAAAGAAATGCTACTGTAATTTATTATTTTCTAAAAATGGGAAAAGTAAAAGGGACTCATGCTATATTAATTATACATCCAACTAAATCCATATTAGAGAAGTTTTATAGTAGAATGTCTATCCATTGGAACAGATCAAATCCAGTGAGTTAAAGGTTGATGGTATATTAATAATTCGTTATTTAACAAATTGTATTGAAACTATATATTGATATTGTATAGCCAGTGTCATTCTTCACATCTCATTTGCTTTAGCACTTAATAGTTTAAGAGAGCTTCATCCCTAAGTGAGAACATAATTTTATTGTTTTTTAAGTTCATGAACCAATTTTCATATTGTCTTCAACCATCATAAGCAGCTCTTTTAAGGGTAGACTCCTGATCAAACTACTTTATTCGCCAAAGTATATGTAGTCTGAGAGGCACTAAATATATGTTTGCTAGAGTATGGTTCAATTCGCCTCTTCATGTCTGGCTTTGGTTTTGCCCATTTTGTGGTATTAGTTTTAGACCAAGGATCAAATGAGAAGGATGAGAAATAATTATAACTACACATTTGAGATGCATCGACTTGAATTAGATGCATCCCTAGTCTTTTAGATGCACTATAATATATTTTCTAGTAAAAAATGAGATGCATATACATATATTAGATACATTTCATCAAGTTAGACGAATCATATACATTTTTCGTCCTCTGCGGGTCAAATTTTTTTTTAGTACTACTTTGCATCGTTTTCACTTCAAAATCACTTTCGAAACTAATTGGGATGCATCTAAATGAATAGAGATGCATCTAAATCAAGTCGATGCATCTCAAATGTGTGGTTATAATTATTTCTTATCATTCTCATTTTAAGTTTTCTTCTCACTGGATCCTTACTCATTAGTTTTAGCCTATTTTTTAAGATATGGAATCCATACGGTGTAAATGAGAAGAGTTAAAAATTCATGTGAAAGGCTTTCCTATTCTGCATCACTTTCGGTCGACTATTCATTAGTTTCATCAATTAAGCCCATAATATCTTCAGAGTTGGATCAAAGGTTAAGATTAAAAACCAAGGTTTGGACTCACGGCCTAAAAACCAAGGTTTGGACTCACGGCAATAATTTTCTCAAGTTTCGGGCCAAAGCGATGTTTCGGCAAGTTTAAGGATCAACGGTGCATGTTGTCTATTTTTTAAGTGGTAAAAAGGCTTTAGAGGAGGTATCGATAGATTATTAATTTATTAATTTTTCCCGTTTAAAGCAACGTTATTTCGCTCCCCTCTGGTATGTACTCGCCTCAAATGTATTGTTGGATAGCAAAGTGCAAAATTGATAAGCTATATGCTTTTTTTTAAGAATTGCTGTAAGTTTGACCCGATAGAATTTAATCAAGATTATGCTTTGGTTGATTACACGAATCACGCAAAAAGTATCACACTTAAAGCCAATTCGAATTTAAGGTACTCAACTTTTTTTTTTTTTTTTTTTTTTTTTTTTTTTTTTTTTTTTGAAACACCCGATGGCCGATGCTTAACAATTGGTGCTATTGTAAAGCCAACTAGCATCAATCCGGAAAACCACCTTGAGGCTTCCAAAGGCTGCACCAATTGAATAAGAATAACAATTAAACGTGCGTGTATGTATGCATTTGTATTTTACCTGTGGCTTTGAATCACGATCATGATTGAAAAACTTCTAAGAAGTTAACGATCATTATAAAAAGCAAAACCTCATACATTACTAACGTTTAAAAGATTCTATAAAGCTATCGACCACGAGTGATATATATATATAACAATGTATTCAAAAGCTATCTCGTTCAAAAGATACAACAGTCAAGATTCCTAACCTTTTGCTCGATGAATCATTATTGAATCGTACCATAAGACTTGAACATATTGGTTAACTTAAACAAACAAAAAGTGAGTACTTAACAATTAATAATCCAAATAACATAAAACCAAAAACACTACCAAAAACAACATAAATATATCACCCACTAGAGAACACAATAGAAACAACTCTTTATCAAAGTTTGGTTACAATATTCAAAAGAAATAATATATAATTGCTTTAGTATTGGGTGTGCATGGTTGCTGTACTTACAAATACACGTATAAAGGGGTCGTCGTACCACTACAAGCAAAACCAAATTAATACATTAAAATTTATAAAGAAATACTAATTTATAAGAAAGGGAAAAGTAAAAGGAACTAATGCTATATTATACTAAATCCATATTAAAGAACTTTTATAGTAGAATGTCTATCCATTGGAACAGATTAGATCCAGTGAGTTAAAAGTTGATACTATAACAATTCGTTATAGGCAAATTGTATTGAAACAATTGAAAAGTTCAAAGTTAGACTAGTTATTCAGGACTTTAAACTAAATTAAGGAATAAATTATTTTGATACTTATGTTCCAGTGGGTCATATCAGTACCATAAGATTGCTGATTGTTTTGGGATCAATTCACAATCTGATTATTCATCATACGGATGTGAAGACAGTTTTCTTAAATGGTTAATTAGATGAAGAGGTTTATATGAACCAATCTCACGGCTTCATTATGCCTAGCAATGAAACAAGGTGTGCAAACTAATTAAGTTCTTATACTGAAACAAGCATCTAAGCAATGGTATCAAAATTTTTATCTAGTGGTTATCTTTTTAACAAATTTGACAAATGTGTGTATAGAAAATTTGATTATTCTAAAAATAAAAAGACTCCCTCGCGTGTTTCACGATATTAGCGATTATCGAAACCTAAACAACCCTAATATCTATTATTTGAAGCTATCGTTTTCTCACTCTCGCATTAATGATCCAATATAGTGTAACTATTATTATTCTGGTTCTTGTCAGATTGTGAACCGATTAGGTTTTTTATTTTCTTTATTAAGGCTTTCTTTACCATCGATACGGTTTTTGTTTTGGCACATAATTCATAATTCAAATCATTGGCAGTTAATACTCATCATGGAAGGCGACTAATTCATTCTTCGGTTTAGTTCTACGCCCTGCTTTTCTAGGGTTTCTATGTAACTAAAGTAAGACGTTTATTGTGCTTCTTGTATTTTTCTGGTGTTCGTTGAAATTTCTAATATGGATAGCTTGTGTATGGTTTGATAATGATGAGTGGTTTTTGGAATCAAGAGGAGGAGGGAAAAAGCAGAAGAAAAAAAGACATTAGTTTGGCTAATCACGGTGTAAATGATGAAGTGTGTAGCCTCGATAGGGACACTAGTTTCCAAAGCTTAGCGAACTGGATTCTGAGGTTCGAAAGACCAATGGGAAGATGTTGGGGGCTGACAGAAAGCCTATTAAACCGAGAAGAGAACCTCTAGTTGAACATGTTGGTAATATTATTACGCGTGCTAGTGATGTCGAGGTTGTGAATTCGAGTGTGGAATGCAATAAGGATCCATTTGGTGGGGCAACAGCTCTTAATAATCCGCTTAATAAGTCGACCAGTAACACTATTCTTGAGGCTAGACAACCCGAATCTGGACGTGGACTAACTCATAGTTTAAACACGAATTGAGAGGAACAACCTGGTCATGTTGATGAATTTGAATTAGGTAATGAATAACATCCAAAAAGTAGTGTCGTGGATAAACCTGGTCATTAAAGCAATCCCATGCACCATGATGTGAATAATAATGAACAACCTAATATGAATGCATATGACAGTGGGTTTGGTGAATTTGAATTAGGTAAGAAGAACATGCAAAAGGTGAAACAAAGGCATATGCTTCTTGTGAATCTGTTAATGTACCAAGTAGTGAACTTGTTATTGAGCAGGAAACTATTAAGACATGTAATGGGCTTTAAATCACTCCATTTATGATAATTTCACGAATCATGCTATGCTTAACACCTAAGTGTCTTGACTTCCTATTGTACATTTGGCTATAAGCCTTAATCAATGTAGTTGCACTATCACAACGGATGAAAATAAGTGCTATAGGTTTAGACAACAATGGAATCTCAAGAAGCTAGTTTCTTAACCATTCAGCTTCTTTACCAGCAGCTGCTAAAGCCACAAACTCTTATTCAATAGTTGAACTTGTGATACAAGTTTGTTTCTTGGAAGCCCATGAGATGGCACATCCCCTGAGCAAGAATACCTAGCCACTTGTTGAAGAATTATCTTCAGCATTGTTGATCCAGCTTGCATCAATGTATCCTTCTACATTGAAGGATAACCAGTAATTGATATTTATATCTTAATTTTTCAAATATAAAATTATACATCAAATTATAAAATAATTATTTTCTATCTCCAAATTCAAATCATAATCTACAACTTTACATTTAAATCCAAATCTCAATCTAAACCCATTTACAAACCAAACGGGCCCTAAATGGGTTAATAATATAATATGCTAATACAACCCTATAGTTGGAGCGGGAGGTATTTGAAAGCTCAAACTGGAGTGAAACTCGAGAAATAAAGAACTTGGAAGGCCCTTGTTAAAAATATCAGCATACTAAAACCACGAAGGAACATGAAGAATATAGACTTGTCTAGAAGCCACAAAATCACAAGCAAAATGTATATCGATCTCAATATGCTTAGTACGTTGATGTTGAACCGGGTTAGTGGACAAATAAACGACACTAACATTATCACAATAACCAATGTGGCGATAAGCAAAGGAGCATGAAGCTCACGCAAAAGATTAAACACCCAAGCAGTCTCAACAACAACATTAGCAACACCTCTATATTCAGCTTCAACACTAGACCGGGACAACCTGCCGCTTGGCAGACCATGACAATAAGTTGTCACTAAGAATAACACAATAACCCGAGGTAGATCGACAAATAACCGGGCAACCAGCCTAGTCAGCATCAGTATTGGCAGTAAGCTGAGATGTGGATGATATATGAAGGTGAAGGCCATGATCAACTATACTCCGCACATAGTGTAAAATATGCTTTAAACCAGCCAAATGTGGTTCCCGTAGATCATGCTCGTAAAGGCAAACCTACTGAATTGCGTAAAAAATGTCATGGCGAGTAAATGTGAAATACTGAAGTACCTCAGCTAAGCTTCGATATAACGTAGGATCACCATGAGTCCAGCATGGATTACACTTCTGCATATGTGCACGCTCAAGAGTTTCCTTAGCATAAGTAGGATAGGATAAAAATAAATATGCAAATGAGTGCTGAGCAGAATGCCAAGAAAATAATTCTCCGAATCTAAGGTCCGTCATAGCAAACTCACGACGTAATGAAGTAATAACCCGCTATAAGAAAGCTGAAGATGAAGCTGTAAGTATGATATCATCTATATAAAGCAGCAACTAAGCAATGTTAGAACTACGATGAAATATAAATAAAGAAAGTATAAAGAACGCTGATACTAAGTATAACCATCAAAGCGCTGAAACCAAGCATGCGGGGCTTGCTTAAGCCCATATAAAGAATGTTGTAGATAACACACATAATTAGGTCTCTGAGGATCTACAAACCCAGGAGGCTGATGAATATAAACTATATATGATAAATGACCATGAAGAAAAGCATTCTTCACATCTAACTAATGAATAGGCAAGATGCGAGACACAACAATACTCAAAACAATCCGTATAGTAGTTGGTTTAACAACCAGACTAAAATTCTCATCACAATCAATACCTTATTGTTGACTAAGACCGTTCGCCACTAGGCGAGCCCTATAGTGACTCAGGGATCCATTTGCTTGATAATTATGCCTGAAAAGCCACATAGATCTCATAATTTTAACGTTAGATGGACGAGGCACAAGCACTCACGTACCGTTAGTAATTAAAACATTATATTCATCTAACATAGTCTTTTTCCCAATTTGGGTCACGAAGAGCATGGACATGAGAGTATGAGACTACAAATCCAAATAGAAAAAGCAGAGAATCTAAGACTTGTTACTACTCCAGGCACCCCAAGCTCAGACTCCTGATGACTACTTAGACTTTTCATCATACTCAAGTTACAAGGCCATCAGCAACCCAAAACTCCAATCAACCAATGAAACTCACCAAGGACCATTGGATAACTAGTGACATAGCAACCTCTAAAGGGTAGTGTCATCTTTCATCACTCACCAACTACACACTCTTGATATTCATAAAATCACTGAAACAAAATCAACCAAAATAAAGCTCCCATTTCAGAAATAACATACTACAACCAAACATCCCTTAAACAACTTTCCAAGATCAATCCTTTATTCTTTATTATCATATTGCTGAACAGATTAACGGATAGTCAGTGCCGAAACCAGGGATTCCTGCGAGTACCCGGGACCTTTATAGAATTTTTTCGATGTAGTGTTAATTTAAAATAAAAACATCAATTTTTCCTAAATGCACCCGGTCTATTGAAATTACGGCTCCAACAAATTTGTGCAACTAATCATATTTGATCCTGGTTTCGTCCCTATGGACAATACATGTAGAGTAGAGTTAGATTTACATCGTAACCCGATAACCCGAATCACCCGAGCTGATAAACACCCGAACCCGACAACCCGATTTCTTATCAGATTGGGTTGCGGGTCATTTTTAAAAAACTCAATACTCGACTTAACCCGACAACCCGAGACCCGATAACACCCGTAACCCTGATTCTCAAATATTTGAATATGTAATGTGCTAAGATGGAAATTTAATCTTCAAGACATTTTTATTTATGCAGTGGTTTTTTTTATGTTTAATTTTCATGCAAAATGAATTGTACTAAATTGGGGAGGATTATGAAAATTTTAGTTCAATTGAGGTTTTCAGGTCAAACCTGGTATTAGATTTAGAGGTACGGAGTGTACACCCATCAGGTCTCTGACCTCCCTGATTATGATAGTGGTAAAATGTGATTCAAGACGTTGATGAAGTCCATGGAGTCTACTCTTTAGTTAGCATAACTCTCAACGGTATTCATCAAGTTAATGAGTTCAATATCATAGTCTTTGAGTAATAAGCTGAAGGATCTCATCAGGGAGTAGTCTTTTCAGAG
Source organism: Artemisia argyi (assembly GCA_030686995.1). Lineage (NCBI taxonomy): Eukaryota > Viridiplantae > Streptophyta > Magnoliopsida > Asterales > Asteraceae > Artemisia > Artemisia argyi. The sequence goes on from CM060690.1 coordinate 13,776,698, forward strand.
GGTTCATCTCTTCGGCGAGTGAACTTCTCAGTGAGCAAACTCAGGAACTGAACAACTCTTTCAAGGAGTATGTTCATCAGCGAGTAAACACGCTGGAACTGAATTTACTTATAACGGTTTTAACCTATTAAAGGGCAATTATAACTGCAAATTAATGACCACGTTTAACGGTTATGTAACAACTATTTCTTATAATGGAGGATTGTTATTATTATGTAATTAACGGGCCAGTTAATTATCATAATTTCATTATTGGGCTTTGAGTTTTTCCTATAAATTAGAGTACATACTTGCATGAAAAATACGCATAAAAACATAAACACTTAGAAATGAAAGGGTTTTTGCTTTGTGTATAAAACAAGAACAAACACTTTGTTTTATCCCAATGGAATATTGGTGTAACTCATGCACTAGGGTCGAATAGTTTTTTTTTGAAAGTGATTACACGATTCTAAGTGATATATCCGGTACATTGATTTTCTATACCAACTGGGAAAATCCACCAAAAATTGATATATACATGCTAGAATATTTTTGTATCAATAAAAATGATCAAATTCAATATCTGTTGTAATGTTATGTAGATAAAAAATTTTAAGTAAACAAGCTTTTTACTTAAATAAAACAATAGATAACCAAGATATATAATTACCATAAGATCATATTACCAAATGATATTTCAAGTTGCAAAAGTATCAAGGACGACAGTGTAAGAACAATATCGTTATAACACAATGTAACGCAAAGTCTTTATATATTTATTTTTATGACCGGGAAACAATCATTCTATACACACACGCGTACTAAACAAACTAATCAAATGTTATGCAATTTACAAGTGAACCATCAAACCATTTATGTTGACATATTTAACCATATATATCACCGTTGTTTGGTACACTCTTATTACATGTACACTTCAGATTCAACATTGCTTCTGCCGTCTCAAATCATTGTAAAATCGATTTATAAACTGCTCGGCCGCCTCATCCACCACGTGACTGTCCTCGTCCACGCTACTCAAAGGAAAAGGTGAGTCAGTAACCCTAAGTTGCCTAACCATTGAACTCCTCCCAAACCCTGGGAGAGCGGGTGATGCATATTCGCTGTGAATCATTTCCATAGCCTTTAAAACCGCAGCATTGACAGCCATCATGTCAAGATCCTCGTTTTTTTGATAGTTGGAATGATGCTTCTTGTGGAATAAAGAGAATGGATGTTTATTTGTAGAAGGACTATTACTAAAACTAAACTCGTATTCACCGAGTTGCGGAGACACGTTTGTCGGGAAATTAGTAGCCCAATTGTTGTTATGGTGGTGATGGTTGTGGAACATAAGGTTGTGCAAGGATTTACTCGCGATTTTACCACGCTTCATCATACGATTGAGGTCGAATAGTAACTTGCTCTTGGATATGCCTTTGCGTAACATGAAGCACAAGACTCGTACAAATTTCATAACTTTCTTTGCGAGAATTGGTAGATTTTGTTCCATTTTTTTTGTAAGTATGTCAAGTCTTTGTATAGTAGCTAGAGAGAGATACGAAAATTGATGATAGGAATTGTTTGAAGAAATCAAGTGTGGAATGGAAGCGTATTTATAGAGTAGAAAAGTGAAGGGAAAAGTGACTCATATCATGCATCCTTTCATGCTAAGATAGAGAGAGAATAAAATAATAAAAACAAATAGAGTTTTTTTTTTTTTTTTTTTGTTCAAAAAAAAAAAAAAAAAAAAAAAAAAAAAAAAAAAAAAAAAAAACTCTATTTGTTTTTATTATTTTATTCTCTCTCTATTTATCTTATGACTAGGGTTCTATATGCATTGTCATACTTAGATGTTGAAGATACGTAAATATCTTAAACTTTAAACTTTAAAGTCACAAAGGCGAAACTTAATTTCGAGTACTTCTCTCTTTTAGGAACTTGTAAGCACCATTTATTTCACTAAAAGTAGTTTTCTTTTCTTGATATTGACGGGCTTAATTTCTCCTAACGATTGACTTTTTTTTCTTTCTTTCTTTTTTAATAATACGGAGTAATAAACTTACACGTTAAAGATGAATCAATGATATGATACTAGTTCGATATTCGACCCTGCTCAAAGTTTTGTTAATTTTGGGGTAAAAACTAAAAAGTCATTATTTTGGAAATTCGACATTTTCCTATGCAAAATTTAAAAATTCATATTTTGGTGAAATAAAAATTTAAAAAAACATCTCACTTATTTAGGCACCCATGAAGAAAATCCTGTTTTTTTATCCCTCTATATTTCCACTATTTCTTCGTCATTTCTATAGTTTATCAAGATAATTTAGCCTAAAGATGGTTGTGACTTGTGGTAATTATCAGAAGGTGTGTATCAAAAAGGTAAAAAGCAAAACAGCCTAAATTTGAAAGTCGTGACTCATGGGAACATGAGTTCATTGTTGGAGGGTGCGGGCACAGGTGTTGACAACTTAAACCAATAATTAACATGTTTATGAAGTCGTTAACTAACGTCTAATTAAATAAACAAAAGTTAACCATGTGTACCTTGTAATTATTAGCATTTTACTAGTATATTGTTAGCACTACTACCTCGCCCCTTCCTTGGTCACATGTCCATGCTCTTCGGGACCCAAATTGACAAAAAGACTATTTTAGATGAATAATATTTTAATTACTAATGGTACGTGAGTGCTTGTGCCTCGTCCATCTAACGTTAATATTGTGAGATCTAAATGGCTTTTCAGGCATAAGTATCAAGCAGATGGATCCCTGAGTCACTATAGGGCTCGCCTAATGGCTAATGGTCGTAGTCAGCAACAAGGCATTGATTGTGATGAGACTTTTAGTCTAGTTGTTAAACCAACTACTGTACGGACTGTTTTGAGTATTGTTTTGTCTCGCATCTGGCCTATTTTGATTTTAATCATGGTCATTTATCAGATATAGTTTATATTCATCAGCCTCCTGGGTTTGTGGATCCTCAGAGACATAATTATTTGTGTCATCTGCAACGTTCTTTATATGGGCTTAAGCAAGCCCCGCATGCTTGGTTTCAGCGCTTTGATGGTTATGCTTGGTATCAGCATTCTTTATACTGACTCTTCTTTATTTATATTTCATCGTGGTTCTAACATTGCTTATTTGCTGCTTTATATAGATGATTTCATACTTACAGCTTCGTCTTCAGCTTTCTTACAGCGGGTTATTACTTTGTTACGTGGTGAGTTTGCTATGACGGACCTTGATTCGAAGAATTATTTTCTTGGCATTTTGCTCAGCGGCCATTTGCATATTTATTTTTATCCCATCCTACTTATGCTAAGGAAACTTTTGAGCGTGCACATATGTAGAAGTGTAATCCATGTTGATACTGAGTCTAAATTAGGAGCTGATGGTGATCCTATCAATGATCCTACGTTATATTGGAGCTTAGCTGGTGCACTTCAGTATTTCATATTTACCTGCCATGACATTTTTTACTCAATTCAACAGGTTTGTCTTTACGAGCATGATCTACAAGAACCACATTTGGCTACTTTAAAGCATATTTTACGCTATGTGTGTAGTACAGTTGATCATGGCCTTCTGCTTCATATATCATCCACATCTCAGCTTACTGCTAATACTGATGCTAACTAGGCTGGTTGCCCGGTTATTTGTCGATCTACCTCAGGTTATTGTGTTTTTCTTGGCGACAACTTATTGTCATGGTCTGCCAAGTCAGGTTATCCCGCTCTAGTACTGAAGCTGAATATAGAGGTGTTGCTAATGTGGTTGTTGAGACTGCTTGGGTGTGTAATCTTTTGTGTGAGCTTAATGCTCCTTTGTTTACCGCCACATTGGTTATTGTGATAATGTTAGTGTCGTCTATTTGTCCATCTCAATTCAACATCAACGTACTAAGCATATTGAGATCGATATACATTTTGTTCGTGATTTGTGGCTTCTAGACAAGTCCGTATTTTTCATGTTCCTTCACGGTTTTAGTATGGTGATATCTTTAATAATGGCCTTCCAAGTGCTTTATTTCTCGAGTTTCACTCCAGTTTGAACTTTCAAAGACCCTGCTCCAACTATAGTGGTGTATTAGCATATTATATTATTAACCCATTTAGTATTTTTATTGATATATGTTTAGATCATTAAGTTATCTTATTATCCAAGATGTGTAAAGTATATATCATGACTAAATAATAATGAATGATTCATGGGCATTATCAAAGTTAATAGTTATAAACTTGTATTTGGTTGCTTTCCAAAGATGGTCTAAACTTTACCAGTTTCATCTTTTCTCAAAAGTAAGCTAGTCTTGTTTTCGTTTGCTTTCGGCTTTCGAAATAAAACCGTGAACCAAATGAACACAATTAAACGTGCGTGTATGCATGCATTTGTATTTTACGTGTGGCTTAGAATCATGATCACGATTGAAAAACTTCTAAGAAGTTAACGATCATTATAAAAAGCACGACCGCATACATTACTAACGTTTAAAAGATTCAATAAAGCGCGCTATCGATCACGACCACGAGTGATATACATAACAATGTATTCAAAAGCCATCTCGTTCAAAAGATGCATCGGTCAAGATTCCTAAACCTTTTGGTCGATGAATCATCATTGAATCGTACCATAAGACTTGAAAATATTGGTTAACTTAAACAAACAAAAGTGAGTACTCAACAATTAATAATCCAATTAACATAAAAACAAAAACACTACCAAAAACAACATAAATATATCACCCACTAGAGAACACAATAGAAACAACTCTTTATCAAAGTTTGGTTATATTATTCAAAAGAAACAATATATAATTGCTTTAGTATTGGGTGTGCATGGTTGCTGTACTTATAATGTACCACACTAGGAAAACAAACAAGCAAAACCAAATTTAGTACATTAATTATTTTAAAGAAATGCTAATTTATTATTTTCTAAAAAAGGGAAAAAGTAAAAGGGACTAATGCTATATTTATACATCCAACTAAATCCATATTAGAGAACTTTTATGGTAGAATGTCTATCCATTGGAACAGATCAGATCCAGTGAGTTAAAGGTTGATAGTATAATAATTCGTTACTGAAAGTCTGAAACTATTGATATTGTATAGCTACTGTCATTCTTCACATCTCATTTCCTTTAGCACTAGCTAGTTGTGACATTAGTATATAATTCCAAACCCTTAACAGTTTAAGAGACAAGTATATTTAAACGAGTAAATTGAAGTTTTGTTGTGGAGTTATAAATAACCTCTGCTTTGCTTGAAATATCAATTTTTGTTTTCTTCTTGGGATAAGGGTTAAAGGGTGACGACTAGGGTTTTACGGGTGATTTAAGAGAGGCGACTCAAAGTAGCCATCTAAGTATAAGAATCAGACTCGCTCCGATACCATATTAGATGATAAAAACCTCATCAATGTTACTTTTATCATTCAGTAATATTTATAATAAGAATTACATAGCAAATACCAAAACCTTAATGGTCTAAGGCTCTAAGCTCATACAAAACTAATAACAATACTAATAATTAGGGGTATTCATGGTTCAGGTAATAAACCGAAAACCAAACTTATAACCAAATCGAATTTGTCAAAACCGAAAAACTAATATTATTATATATATAAAAAAGACCATTAAAATTTTATCATAATATAAAAAATAATTTTTATTCTTGAAATAGTTTTTTTTTTCCCTCAAAAATCTATATAATTAAATTAAAAAATATATAAATGATGTAATTCAAGTACAAAATTCAGTTTTCGGTTTTGACCCATAACCGAACTGAACTTCAGTTCGGTTCTCAGTTCGGTTCGGTCACAGATATTTTTGGTTCGGTTCGATTTTTGATTATGACAAAAAAAATAATTAAACAACCCAAACCGATTAACCCGAGAACCGAACCGCTAAACACCCCTACTAATAATCCATCAACTAAAAGTTTTATCCGAAAAAAAAGACTGGCCTACCAAGTACCAACGACTTGTCCAATTTTTGTTAAGTTTTCGTTTTTACTTTTTGTTAAGTTTTGTTCATGGATCGGGTAATATCCACGATAACCGAAAACCGAACCGAACCGTAAAAAACCGAACCGAATTTGTAACCGAACCGATTGGTCAAAACCAAACCGAACCGAACTAAATATTCAGTTATCAGTTCGAATATGGGTTTGGCAATGAAAACCGTAAACCGAAAATATATAAATAAATATATTTTTTATGTATTTATATATAAAAATAATCAGTAAATGTCTTTTTTAGTATAAATATAACATTATTTCAGCTTAAAAAAAATTTTTGTTCTAAAAATATATATAATTAAATGAAAAAATTATTAAAATTACGTAATTCGGGTTATTCGGTTCGGTTTTCTGTTATAGGGGTTCGGTTTTCGGTTATTAGCTTCGGTTTTCGGTTCGGTTGAATCAAATTTGAATTCGGTTTGGTTCGGTTTTCGGTTTGACTCAGAAAAAAAGTTAACCGAACAAATCGAACCAAATAAACCGATAACCGAACCGATTAACACCCCTAGTCCAAACTACAAAGTACAAACACTTGTGTTTTTGGGTTTTATAAGGTATCTAGATACAATCATATTTTAATTTGGGCCAATCACCTTATGAAACAAAAAGACATTCTTCTTGTTCCATGGACTATGATATCAAAACCAGCCCAATCACACATCTAAATAACCGATTTTCATTAATATCAAACAGATTATTTAACATGTCAAGTCATGGTGCATGTTTTATGAGAAAGATTGTGTGGTCCAAACCTTGCTCGTGACTCCATGTAGAGTCACTATTATGCATATGGTGGGTTCACGACTAAGGTGTTATAGCCTCTAATAAGATGTAACATATCTTTAATACCCTAATAATAGCATTGTTCCTCTTTCTAGTTTGTGGTTTGAATTTCAAGCTTTGCATTTAAGGCTGTTTCTCATTTGTTTAGTTCCTAAAATGATCGGTCGACATGAATTTCCACCTAGCTTACTAGTACAGCTTCTTAAGAGTTAACGACGCATGCGGTTCTTAGGAAAACAAAATGGAATATCGGTACACTATTTCTTTACCATCAAAGCTGTTGGAACAAATATTCGATGGTACTACAACTGCATTTTTACTCGCAAGAAAATGTACGTACTAATATAATATTGTCCACATTCATGTCGACCAATCATTTTACGAAATAAGCAAATGTGAAACAGTCTTAGATGCAAAGTTTGCAATACAAACCGCAAACTAATAAGATGCAAAATATTATCATTAGATGCTAGATCTTTCTGGAGGCTGTGACGCTGTATTCGTGAACCAAAATGTATAACAGTGACCACAGACCACAAAGATCGACATGCAGTCACGAGCAAGGTTTCGGTTATATGTCTAAGGACCACACAATCTTTTTCTTAAAACTTGCACGATGAAGCTAGCACCTTAACTAGCTAGCCGCATGCATGGCCATAGAAGTTAACTTTTTTTTTTCATAACTTTAATTTATGATCTTGTGACTCACGTGAAACCAAAGTTGCAGAAGCTTCTTTAGATGTATGGTTAGCTTGTTGTAGCGTATGCTAGAAAGTTGTTAAAATTTTCGGCTATGGTTTTATATGGTTCTAGTATATCAACATGTGATTTCTTTATGCAGTTTGATAGACCCTCTTAACCGTACTTCATCTATATCAACTTGCATATTTTTGTTATATACACCATTTTTAATTCTGTTTCCTATATATATTTTTTTCTTGATTATAAGTATTTTGATCTCATTTGTTATGTGATCAAATGTAATGATCATGATTTCTTAGTTAACAACTATTGTGATCTTGATGATTCAATAATGCCGGAACTGCCCAATTTATTATCAAAGCCAATGTTAGGTTATAGAATAATTTTGTCGAAAACTAATTAGTTAAGTACCAAATGACTAATAATTATCATTTTACCAAAAAAAAATGTATCAAGAATTTATCTTATGTGGCGCCGCAACAATGGCGAATAAGATAATACAGGCTAGGCTATTAATATGATCATAATTGTTAGTATAACGGGTTATGATGTAAGAGTTTTGCTAACTATAACTCTACGTGTTGTATTTAAGTTGATCATAATTTAGCGGACAAATGTAGACATCAAACATTTTCTTGGTTGTGAGATAATTAAGACTTGAATAAGCTAGCCAACTACTTGATTGGTGATAGACCTTTGATACACCTTAATTAGATACCACTAGATTCACTAATTGTAGTTAGCTAAATGTATTACTCGTAATTAATGTTGTTTCTGAGTACATATTGTTTCTTAGACACATGCATGTTCTACTTACTACTGTTCTAAGCCAAATAAACATGCCAGAAAACATATAGCTAGAAAGATAGAAAAAAGGTTGCTGAAAATATATTCTTAATTCATTTGTATCATTAAATAATATTGAACATATTGATTGTGTCCATACCAACCTAGAAGTTGACATTACATTCATGATTAATTATGTACAACATTTAATTCAACAATGACATGTGAATAACCATGGTTCACAAATCACAACACTATATACTTTATGCCCTTCCCATGCTCATTATAAATAACACCCTACGTTGCTTCACTTCTACACCAAGCTAACAACATTCATCATTAATATCTTTACATATAATTTCCATTTTCAACCTATTCCAAGTGTTTCATTTCTTTAACATAACATGGCACCACATGGAGACACCATTGTTAACTCCTACAGTCAGCCACATGCGTTTAGCAAGCCACCAAGACTATCGTCTGATGGGCTTAAACGCACTGTGTCTGACATGTCATTTGAGTTGAGCAAAGAAGCGATTGATATCCAGTCATTGACAACCATATCAGAACTGGTGGAGGCTAAGTGTGAGTGTTGTGGTATGGTCGAAGAATGCACACCTGAGTATATGGAAAAGGTGCATAACCGATTTTTAGGGAAGTGGATATGTGGGTTGTGCTCAGAAGCCGTGAAGGAAGAGATGGAGAAGAATGGTGGGAATAAAGAAGAGGCGTTGAGAAGTCACATGACTACATGTGTCCGGTTCAACAAACTTGATAGAGCTTATCCTGTTCTACGTCAAGCCGAAGCCATGAGAAACTTGTTGAAGAAGACTACACTAAGAGCGAAATCATTGAGTCCTAGAGACCGTGCTTTAGCAAAGAAAGGTGGCATTACAAGGAGTTCTAGCTGCATTCCAGCCATCACTAAAGATATCAATGGTATCGATATCAACACTCAATAAGCTAATCACAAATTGATCTCTCCACTAAGCTTGTCCAATTATTACTAGGATTTGCTTATAGTTTGAGTACTACCATAAACGCACTTCACTAAAATTTACGTTCACTGGGACAGAGAGCAAAACAAGGCGTCGCAGAAAGGGTTTTTATCTTTAACCATAAGTTTGTTCTAAACCCAAGCACTTCCAACCAACATATCTTGACCTTGTCGTGAGGTTTTTTTCAGGTGTCGGTTGTTTTTCGTAGGGTTTTGGCCGTCCTTTACTTTCCAGGTCTAATTGTATTGTTTGGTCTTATTGCAAGCGTCGATTAATTAATCTTGTAAAGTGTACTTGTTGTAATCTTTGGAAGTTCAGAAGTTAACTGAATTCGTTTAAGCTACTGAATACTGTCCGTAAACTTATACTTGATACAAAAACAAGTAAACGAGCATCAAGTTCCATAATTTCATATTCAGACTCACAGCCACACGGATACAAATAAAACGTAACACATTGATCATGTTGTTCAGAAACAAACCAAAACACAAAAGATCAAGTAGCAATTGTATCCAAAAGTTTTCATGTTTACTTCTTGAAGATGAAACAAGCGCAAATTAAACAAATGACCAGTTAATAAACATGAAGCAGATGCAATGAGCATTTTCTTCTTCATTCAACACCTTCCATGCCACTGCTCTCTCATACGAAACCGGCCTTCCCATACTCGATAAACAAAGTCCTCCTTGAAGACACGCAAAACCCTACAACAACAATAAAACCAAAAAAAATAATAAGTAAAATAACAAGTTACTTGTATCTCAAGAAAATGGCTAGGTTGGCTAACCTGTTGCATTATTTGCGGAAATTCAGTGCAAAGACTTTTTCTTCCATGGTCATCAAGAATCTTATCCAAAGTGATATCTTGAAGTGCAACAAGTGTTGTTTCAAGCATATCAAGACCAGCCTGGTTTGCAAATGTGAAAACTGGCAACGCCTGCATCCCATAGTGATAAAATAAGTAAGTATAGAGAATCAACAATCGTTTGTAACACGTTAAAATTGTAAATTTTATTTGCCAGAACTAGAAAGGCCCACCTTAAGAGAGCAACACATAATTGCATCTGACTGGTGCCAGAGAGACTTGAGAACTGACTCGTTTCCATGGGCACCACTTTTAAGAAGCTCAACACCTAAGTAACACCTGTAACTGTGGCTGATCCAACGGGCTAAAGTATGTGCTTCAGGGGTACCCATTTGCGCCTGCAGACCTCCATTAGGGTTCATGTTAGATGGTGATAGTGCCGATGCTACCCTTTGAACTGAGGAGATAATGCTGCGGACATATTGACGAGCCATTGATGCTACACTGTCTTGCATGTGGCTCTCGAACGCAAATTCAAATGCTATTGTCATTACTGATCGTGTAGTGCTACTACTACCAGTATTACGATCACTAGATAACTTGTTGCCAGATCCTCCGATTTCAAGAGCAGAAGCAAGATCTAGAGTGCGATTTGGACTTGAGGTATCTTTGTTAGAACCAAGAGGAATGATGCGAAAACCAGAGGGTAAAAGAGGTGCGTCATCAGCAAAAGATGAATCAATTGGAGCAAATATAAGTTCAGCACACATCCCAACAGCGTTCTCATCCATTCCGCTACATAGCTATAAATTTAAAAATAATAAAAGTTAACATTACATAAGCTTCTCTACGCAAAAATTCATAAAAAATTGTGCTTATAACAAAATAATCACCAATTTCGCAAACCAAGTATGTGACGTTGTGAACTGCCTTTTTTTCTTGAAACAACTTTTTTTTTTCCAAAATCTATTTTAGCGAAATAAGTTTTTTTTTCCCGCAATCTTCTTTGTTGCATAAATTTAAGAAGAAAAAAAGTCAAAGTCTGCACAAAAAAGTCAACTCTGCACAAATTCAAATTTTGCAAACATGGTTCCAAACGCAAAATAAGTTTACGAAATTGGTGGGTCATTTTGGTAGAAACATATTTATGACATTTTGTTGGCACATATATGCATATAACAATGAGAAAATATACTTACTTGCAGAAGAAACATGTCTCTCGGCATTAAGACGTCTTCAGGACATTGCTCAACACCCTCTAACTTAATAACCTCCAATAACTATATACGTAGAAGCTTTATTGTTATCTCAATACAATTCTCAAACAGGGCTAAGAATATTAAGTAGAAAATAATGATATGTAGCACACATGATCTAACTTACCTCTTCATGCTCGATTGTGTGAGCAAGCGGAAGAATAACTTGACCTCCATAATTACCGATTCGAGACCCTTGTAAGCTACATGGTCCAAGTTTGATCGCAGCAGCAGAGTATGCGTCGATGTTGTTGTCTGCCCATTCTGACCGGTGCTCTCTCAAAAACCTTAGAAGCAGGGCCGGAGGTACATTCTGCACAAAAAGAAAAATTATACCTTCAAATTTTTTTACGCGTTGCGTTAAAAAGAAATGCAAATCTTTGGCAGCTGACCTGTAAAAGCATCGACGCTTTTGCACACATTACAGCGTTACTAACAGGTGTGTATCCATTGGCAAATGAAAGATTCAATCCCATGAGCTTATCAGGAGAAGAGTTCACAGAGATAGTAACGTCATCAACACCGTCAGTTTCCATCATCGACCAACCCTCATCAGTAAACCCGTTAAGGGCCTCATTAAAACCCCTGCTTAACCTCTGGCTAAGTGCTCTTAATGCTGCTGGTCTTCGGCCCCAATTAGGGGTACTGGCCTGGGAGGATTCCTGAGCTATTTGTCTCAGCTGGCGTAAAGCCTGTTGGAATGTATACTCTTAATGCATCTAATCCAAATTTCCAAAAGAAAAAGAAACTGCTTTAAATGGAACCAAAAGATTACCATCATCGTAGTTTTTTGAGCAAGGATGGTAGGTGAGTCGTACAGCGGGCGTAACACTTCAGGGACACTCCATGCCTATCGTAAATAATAGTGTAAAGTAATATATAATATAAGCTAAATGTAACTACTAGAGAGTGTCAATAAATATAGCATGATCTAGATACCTCTAAGTTCATATGATCGACAATGTGAATGATGGAACCACCTCCTTCACAAGGTCTAATGAGGTAACCACTAGGCAGCATTTCAGCTCGCACAAAATTCTGCACTGATGGCATGCTCGGACCATTTTGAGTATTAGTTAGTGATCTTTCACAAACCTAAACACCCCACCAAATAACACAAACATGAGTCACATAATTACCTCAAGAAATGGAAAGTGTAACAATTTAGAACAATAACATACCACGAGACTGCCGTCTTCTGTAGCAGAAGTATAGCGCAGCAGCCAGAAATCACGAGCAGTAGCCAAAGTTGTTGGAGCATAAAGCTAAACATCAAACAGATTATAAAAATCAGAATTAGGATAAGTGAAGAGCGTTGTATAAATGGTTCACCGCCTAAAAATAACTATCACTAACCTGCATGTATAGAAGTTCAATGGTTCCACCATTGGCAGTGGGTAACAAGTTCACCACGTCCACAGCTCGGCAATCTCGATACCACGAGGGGCGATCCTTTAGGATCTCAGCAACCTGAAAGAAAATGTTTAAACTCCCATAAAATGAATTTTCTAAATTTCCCCAAACTTTCAGGATCTTTTTAGTTTTATTCGAATGTGTTTAGTAATGCAAATCGCATCCACTTACCCTTGTAGGCTCAAGACTGACAAGGCCGCAGGCTCGTGCTGCCACACCAGTGCAACCATGAGAAATAGCAACGATTCCAATGGAATCCGGACCAGGCTAAACAATCAAGAAACAAAAGCGAAATGTAAGTGTAAATAGTTTCAATCAGATAACTAAAATTCAGTAAGATCGAACAAATGTGGATACCTTCATTCCAGGCATTTGGACCCACTCAACAGCGGTTCCAGTGGCCTTGGATAAAAACTCTGTTAAAGTTTCTTCAGCAATGGACAAAAGTCTAGAAAACAGAACAACGTACAATAAGTTAAGACTTCTAAGAACCAAACAAATAGATAAAAATCGACAAAAGAATCAATCGTGACTAACCCTGCAGGACTAGCATCCTGTGGCGGGTTCTGAGTCAAATGACTCGTCACCACCGACTCACAGCTCGTATCTTTTGTAGCAAGTGTCTTCTGTAATTCCAAAAAAATACTCAATATATTGGATTCTATCAACTTCACTAAACACAAATTAGATGTAATTTAAACAGTTCAAATTAATAATACTCACATTGTTAGTATGCTGGCGGAAGTAACCATTTTCATACACCAAATGTGACACTTGCTTCTGCAGTCGGTCATTTTCTTCCATCAGGAGCTTGTTCATTGCTGACAGTTTGCGGTTCACACCTTGAAGACGCGAAGACTCTCTCCTCTGTTTCTCTCTACATCTATATAACAAAACATGAATCGAAAACAAAACCCATCAGAAATCTTCACAATATACTACGCCCTAAAGTCGTTCCCTTTCAAACGAAAGAGGGGTAAAAAGCACTGCATGTTAACAAACTTGAACATTTGTACCATTGTTAAGAAATATTTAACCACCGTCAAACTTAGGACCTTAATGAAACATTTACGAATCTTTTATCCATTGGTGAGCTAAAATGGAATTGTGATGAAACTGTGTTACTATAGTTGGTGACATTTTGCATAGAAAAAATATCAGCATACTTTCGTTTATGTTCTATATAGCTCATAGTACTAACTATATTTGCATTGCAGTAAGATGCAAGACTTTTGCCATTTATGACTAAAACACAACAAACTAAACCTAACTTTATTTAAGCTTATTTTTTGGCATACTAGCTTATTTAACTCTGCTTATATTTTACAAGTTCATTTTTTACAGCTTATGAGCTTATTATGACCTAAAATTCAATAAAAATAAGCCTAGGAAAATGTGCTAATGAAGTACAATAGTATAAGTCAAGTCAAATAAGCTTAAACATAAAACATAATTCTAAAAACCAAATACGAAAATGAAACAAACATGCAGTTACTTAAAAGTTGTAAGTACCTTCGATTCTGGAACCAAACTTTGATCTGTTTAGGTTCAATGTTAGACAAAATAGGACATTCACGAATAAGCTGTTGTCTCCTAACAGAACTAGGTTTTGGACACTCATGGTACAATCTTTCAAGTGCTTCCACTTGTTCAGGTGTGTATCTTACATATTTCCCATTATCCATTATTCCACCTTTTCCATTATCCTTATTGCATGAGGACATACCCATCATCATTATTCTCTCCTTAAAAAACACAAACACTAACACTAAACCTTAAAAAAACAAAAACCTAAAAAGATTTTGTTCTTGAACAATCTTTAATGAAAACTAACTAATACCCTTTTCTTAAAATCCACTAATCTTCAAGAAAAATGTATCTTTATTGATTAAAAACACACACACAACCTTAAAAATATGTATATATATATCTCTTGAACTTTTTTTTAATGGAAACTACCTGATACCCTTTTGCTAAAATCCACTAAACCTTAAGATAAATATAAACTTTATAGCTAAAACAGTTTGTAAAGATGTGGTTACAAATCTTGAAAAATAGCCATAAAAAGACAGTGGTTAAAGGCTTTAGGTGGTTTGATGGTTCCTAACCTCTGAAACATGTTTGGTTTGAAAAGATGATGTGGGTATGGATTGGAGTAAATGGAGGATCTTTGGAAGTGATTGTGTGTGTGAAAGAGAAACTGATATGATAGACTGGGTGGGAGGTGTTGTAGTTGTTTTGGTGTTTCTTTGCTTTTATTGCTTGGTTAAATTTTTTTTTTTTTTTAACTTTAATTCTTCCTCTCACTGTCATCTATACTAGGACTGTAGTACTAGTAGGACTAGTGATACTATGCTACCTGCTGAGAAGGCTGCCTGTCCTGCCCCACACCATTAATTTTGGATTTTGTTTAGTGCATTTTGTCCCTTTTTCTCCTTTACTATTATGCCCATGTTTAACTTTAATTTACAAGCTTGCCACTCATGATTCAAATGCCAAAGCATGGTTTTGTTCTAGCTAGTTTAATGTGTAGCTTAAAGGGCAAATAATAAAAAAAGGTAATATACTTGTCACAATTTCATCGAATGGGTAGTGAATTATTTTTTTTTTATTTTGAGGGTAATTTACTTTCAAAATCATCATCTTTTGGGTATTTTGTAAAAATTTTGAACAATTTTACCCCTCATAGTTAATACAAAAAAATTTTTCCCGAAGGGCAAAATTGTCCAAAAATTTGCAAAATATCCTAAAGATGATGAATTTGAAAGAAAATTACCCTCAAAATAAAAAAAAAATAGTTCACTACCCATTTAATGAATTTGTTGCAAGTATATTACCTTTTAATATCATTTGCCCTAGCTTAAATTATGGGTGAGCATGAGACTATTTTGTTCGGCTTTTTGGTTAAGACACGGGTGGTCATGCAAGTATCATGTGTCATAAGCTTATTATGATCACGGGTGAGATTATGCATATCATGCGTGATAAGCTCATGTACATAGACGGAATTTAGGTGAATTTATTGGAAGGGTCGAGTGTTATATCAGTTAATTTGGAAGGTCAAAATTGTATTCTTTTAAGCAAATATAAGTAAAATCTTAAAGTTTTGAAAGGGCCGTGGCTTTTCTCGGTCTCCACTAAAGTCCGTCTGTGTTCATGTGCCAAATGAAAATCACTTTTTTGTGTTGACTAATACAGTCTAATGATGAAAGTGAATACTAATATAGCTTTGATGTGTCACCCGATCGTATCAAAGCCATACCTGCTTGTTACATCTAGTCTTACATAATTGTACATTTGTACGTGTAATTGCAAAAACAAAAAAGCGTATATATATATTTCAGACAAAAATGAGTTCTAAGAAAGGGTATAGGTGGTAAATATACAAAAAGACAGTGGCAAAAGTGAAGGGTAATGGAGGGGTACATAAAATAAGGACAAAGAGCATGAGGTAAAGAGAACACCATGATGATGATTTTTGCATGCGCCTCGATTTCTACCTTTCCTTTTTTATTTTTAATTTCATTTTCATGTTTTTAATATATTCATTTCACATTTCCAAAAACTTTGTGACCTATGTGAGCTTAAAAAGTATAAACTTTTTGTATTCACCCCTATACTTCTCTACTTTCTAGTTCATGCACACTACTTTTAATTTGTGTCAAAACCTTTTATGCTATTGATTTGAAATAGTTTCATGGAAGGCTAACATGAGGAAATGAAATTATTAATATTTGGTAAGTTGTTAAGGTTACACGAGATAATTGTTGGTGTTTTTTTCTCTTTTTCCGACAAACATCATGACACGAAATTTAGCATAAAAGTTATATATAGTGTACATGTCTAATAGTGTATATGCTTTTATATCAAAATATTTCTATCTAAACATCAATTTTATTTTGTTCATAACTTATAAGTTAAAAATATCTAAATCCGATGAGATTTCGATGACGGTGGTGATGACACTAGTGGTGATGACGGAGTAGATCTGATGGTAAAATTGGGGATCTGAGAGAATTGGGGATTTGAAAGAGATGAGTGTGAGTGTGTGTAGAGTGTGTGTTTTTAAGGGATTAGGTAGAAAGTATGAAATGACTAAAATGACTCTTAATATATTTGTGCATTTAATCCAAACCATTAGATGGAAGAATGATGGATAATTGAGATCTTGTTATTTGGTCTTTAGATAAATTTTGTTTTGTATTAAACTTTTCTCATGGAACACATATGTTAGAGATATACGTATGTTTGAGATATATTACAACTTTAATAAAAGCTTGACTAAAATGACCCTCAGTATATCACGTATGTTTGAGATATATTACAACTTTAATAAACGATCACATTTATAAAATAACTATTGATGTGTAATTTTTTTAATAATTTTTCTCGAATTCTATCGTATAAAGGCAGTATATTTATTTTAAAGTCATTTGAAAAGACATTTTAGTGCGTGCTATTATTATAAAGGTATTATATATTCATATATGACTAGAGGGGATCGTGTAAAATAATTTTAATGAAGTTGGGAAAGTGTGAGTCATTAGATTTGATTTAATGCCTCAAATCAAAAGAACTTCTTCAACTTTAGAGGATTCTCCTCCTATATAACTAAGGGTCCGTTTGGTTTGTAGGAGGGTTTAGAATTAGGAATTGGATTAGGATTTGAATTTGGATTTAGATTAGATCTGCAATCAAGTCAAGCTTTTATCAAGCAACTCGAGCTTGAGTTTGGCTCGATCGAGTCAAGCTTTTATCAAGCCCAAACCCAAAAATTAGCTCGAAACATATAACGAGTCAAGCTCAAGCTGTAGATAGCTCGGCTCGAGCTCGTATCAAGCTTTTTCAAGCTTTAATAGAGATATATTTTCATATAAATTTCATATAAGTAATTAAGAGCAAATTTTGTTATTAAGCTAGTTATAAGGGCTTAGTTTGTAAATAATTGGATAATGTATTCTAGAATACCTTTAACCTTGCCTAACGATTTGTGTTATAAGCTTCTAACCCTTTGTATTCTTATATAACATTCTGACATATCATATGTGGCAAAATGGAAAAAGTTGTTCATTTTATATACTCAACTCAGCAATGATCATTAAGGCTGCAAACTGGGATATATTAAATGTGGCAAAATAGGTAAAATTCCTTGTGTTTGGCTGCTCTTTATCTATTGTTGTTGCCTATTTAGCTGCTATTAAAATGAAGGTTATATAGCCATTGATGCGTATATTAGATTAGTAGTATGAACATGTTATACATATATTTATTCTTGAGTTTAGCTATAAGCTATTGAATACTACATTTTTGTATACATTCAAGTTTTTAAAGCCAAGTTTAAGCTTTGCTCGAAACCTACTTGAGCCAAGCTCAAGCCTGGATGATGAAAGCTTGACAAGCTATTAAGTCAAGCTCAAGCATAGTGTTTTTCTTTCGAGTCAAGCTCAAGCCTTGTTGAGCTTGAGCTCGGCTTGACTCAATTGAAGTCCTAATTTGGATTAACAGAGAGAAAATAATTATTTTATAATTTGTTGAATAATTTATATTTGAAAATTTAATATTTAAATATAATAAGAAGAGAAATACACTCACAAAATAGTAGTGGGACCTAATTATTGGATTATGAAAGAGAAAACCTAGCTAATTAGTGGGGCTTTGTAAAGTGTAAGGCCACCGTTGACCATTCCAAATTTATAAACCCAAATTACAAAACAAACATGGTATTGAATATTTAATCTCAAATCTTAAAGACATGGGTGGGTACTAAACGCACGCTAAGTACACGTTTGGTTTATGGGTATTTGAGGGATTGGATTCATTCAAACCAAAATACATTGTTTGGTACATTGAGGTGGTGTTGGGTCACTGAATTCCCCAAGCTTCCTTTAAACTTAGATTTGAACATAAAATAGTCTAAGTGTCTAATATCCGTTAATACAAACAAGTCACTGAGTGTACAGTATCTCAGTGAGTTATCTTCAGGATGCTTGGAGCGAGTCTATGAAGAAAGGTTCACCATTCAGTGAGGCGGAACTCAGTGAGTGGAGTCTAAGCCAAAAAGAAGATGATGGGTTCAGTGAGGATGACAATAACTCACTGAACCCCTAGGACTCCTCAACAACTATTATACTGAAGACTGAAGACCTAAAGACTGAATTATGGGCGGGACAAGGCGGGAAAGTTTGAACGCATCAACAGGTGTCCTTATCAACCTGAAGTCAAACTTTCCCTGAACGGCATCAAGTCAGGGTGATGTCATCACTGTGCACTAGAAATGCACATTGTCCTTTACTCAATATAGTCAAGTGTAACAGAGACAAAATACATTATGTATTTTGTCTCCAATAGCTTAGGTCATTCTTTTGTCTCTTTCAGTAATGTTGAAATATACTTGTGTATAAATAGGTTGCATAAGTGAGGAGTAAAAGTCGACAAGTTTGTGCATTTAATGCGAAGCATTCACAAACCACTTTTACTCCTCCAAAGAACAACACAGTCCCTGAGATAGCTCAGTGAGACCTTATAGTTGTCACTCAACGTAGTTTGAGTTTAGTGAGGAGTCCACACCATACTTGTCATTTCAATCCCAAGTGTTATTCCGCAAACACTTGGGTATAATTCTTTGATTAACTTCTAATAAGAATTAAACGTTGAAAAACCTTGTGTCTCTTTCTTTACGTTTTATCTTTGTTGTTAATCTTATTTATCTGAGTTAAAAGTCATGGAACTTGGTTAGGTTAACTCATTAGTTAACTATTAACTTAGTAAACGGGACCAACAAGTGGTATCAGAGCCAAGTTTATAAAACTTTTTCCTTAACTTGTTTTCAAAACAAAGAGTGCTCAAAGTTTTTAAAATCAAGATCCCACCATGGCTGACTCAGATGTTCCCCAACTTGTCGATAAAAAGGGTGGAAGTTACTCAGCTACAGCCCCTCGACTTGAGGTTGGAAAATTCAATAAGTGGAAAAAGCGAATGCTTTGCTACTTAACCGGGATGGAACCATACTACATTAAGCTAATTAATGATGGTCCATATATCCCAACAACTGCTCAGGGTTTAGTCAAACCTGAAGCTCAGTGGACCCAAAATGAGAGGAGGGTGGTCAATCAAGACCAGCGCCTAAAAAGCATCATTATATCCTGTCTTCCTGACGATATAATGGAATCAGTGATCAACTGTCCTACTGCCAAACAGACTTGGACTGACCTGGTTCATAGCTATGAAGGCCCTTCTGATACCAAGGAGAATAGAATCATGGACCTGAAACTTGAATACAATACCTTCAGGGCCAAGGATTCTGAAAGTCTCTCTGAGACTTATACTCGGTATAAAACCCTCCTTAATGAACTGACCAATGATGGTGTCACCCTGTCCAAACATGAGATAAATGTTGGCTTTGTCAACAGTCTCTCTGAGAAGTGGTTAAACTTCTCTCAGGGTCTTAGAAATGCCAATCATATCCAGAATCTTGAGCTCCCTGGAATTTATGGGAAGTTTGTCTATGAGGACAACCTGGTCACCAGGAGATACCCTGGTAAAGCTCAAGAGGTAAAGAAGACCTTGACCACTCAACCCATATCAACTGCTTTCTATTCTAACAGTGTTATACAGGATTTCCAAGATGGTTCAGATGATGAGGTTGATACAGGAACCAGTGAGGAGTACATGAATGATCTTCATATTGAATTTCAGGAAAGGGCACTCCTTGCTAACTCAAGAAGGTTCATTAAAAGAAACAAAAAATTTTCTAACTCAAAAGCAAATGACAATTATGAATATTTTAAATGTGGCAAAAAGGGTCATTTTGCAAAAGATTGTTTCTCAAAAACAACCTCAGAACCATCTTACACATTTTCTGGAAACAATTTTTCTTCAGGAACTAGCAAGTTTCAGCCTAAGTTGCTTCAATTAAACCAATTTGTTCAAAACAAAATTGAAAAAATTCCTCAAAAAGATTTTGAAGCTAAATATAAAAAGGCCAAGGCCAAACTTGCACTTCGTGAGTCTGCTTCCTCAGTCACTCAGCCTCCTCAAGCTCCTAAACAAGCTCAGGCTAAAAACAAGGGGCTAGTTGCTGAAACTTATGACTGGGATGAGGTTGAGGTGTCTTTAGATGATGATGAAGTTCATATCAGTGCCCTGATGGCCCTTTCTGAAGACAACAAGCTTGCAGTGGGAAAGAGTCACTCAAGGAATGGTGAATGGGTCAACATCACAATGAGAAAGGTAAATATTTTACTTTCTATGGATGATGATACTGATTGGAAATCATACTTAGATTATATCAATGTTGATCTTAAGTTTGTTGAAGAGCAAAGGTTAAACTTGTTTTCGAAATTTAACAAACTAAGTTTTAAGTTAAATCAATGTAGGGATGAACTCCTTACTTTAAAACAGACCAAACTTGAAAGTGTTACTTTACAAATTCAGAATTCTGAACTTGTAAAACAAAACCAATCTCTTCAGGAAGAACTTAAGAAAGAAAAGGCAATTATTTGGAAATGGACTCAAAAGAATCCCAAACTCTATGAATCAATGAGTCTCACACCCAGCAACAAAAAGGCTTACCTGGGTGAAGATCAACTCACTGAAGAGTCTGGGGAAAGTAGTCATCCAAAAGCCTTTCTATCAGCAAACATGCTCTCTAGCAAAGAACTAGCTCATAAGCCCAGTGACTGAATTGAAAGGGTCAATCCTGATAGTAAATTGCCTAATTTCAACACTGGAAGAATACTTGAGCCTGAAAGTCAGGCTTTTAAGGAGTTGCTAGGAGTCAATGATGAACCTAGTCCTACTGAGTCCATCACTGAGTCTAAGTCTGATGCACAAGCACCACTCCCTCCACTGAAACATCTTCAGGGGGCAACACCTAGTACAGACCTTGCACAATCTGTTTATCAACCTCATTCTCCAAAGGAGAAAGCAAATTCAGGGATAACCATCCTGAAGAGACCAAATGTACCTGCTGAAAAACAAACACCGTCAGTATCCACTGAAGCAAAACCTGAGAGCCCTGATTCAAAATTTGATCAGTTGGCTGAACTTGTTAGGAAGCTAAGTGAAAAGATTGAGTCCACTGATAAACACACTGGCTCAAAATCTAAACAACCATCAGCTTCCTCAAGTACCTCCAAACCAAAAACATCCAGACCTGTGAGATGTGAACTGTGCAATCAGTCTAATCACCCCACTGATAAATGCTACAGAGTCCTCTTTTGCATGATTTGCAAGCAGGAAGACCACAGAACATGTGATCACATCTCCCACACTGCTTCTACAAAAGCACAAGGTCAATATAGCACTCAAGGCTATCAGTATGCCACATCCTCAAAACAGAGACTGAAGGCTAAGCCTTTCCTGCCATGTCCTCACTGTGGTTTCAATGATCATCTTCCTGATGATTGTATGATGAAAGACTGTTGTGACATCTGTGGAGATCCCTCCCATGAAACCAAAGGGCATGACAAAATTATTCAGTCTAGAAGAAACACCTCTTAGTCTACTGAGTCTTCATCAACCACTAAATGCAATACATGTGGAAGCTCAGTACACTCTACTTCTGACCATGACTCACTGACTAAGTTCAAGAAGTCCCTGAGGACTAAGTCCACTAGAAGGTGGACCAACAAAAGAAACTAACCCCTACTTGTTATTTGTGCAGAAACACATCAGGGATCCTGCTTGGCACCTCGGTAGTGGATGCTCAAGAAGTATGACTGGTGTGAAGAGTTATCTGCACAAATATATTGAAGAACCAGGACCCAAGGTAGTTTTTGGTGATAACTCATCAGCTCCCACTGAAGGTTATGGTTTTGTCAACTGTAATGGGATAGTTTTTACAAGAATTGCTTATGTCAATGGTCTGAAGTACAATCTAATAAGTGTCTCTCAACTATGTGATGCAAAATACATAGTTCAGTTTGATGATAAGAGAGGGACCATCTTCAATGCCAACAAGGAAGTTGTGTTGATTGCTCTCAGGAGGGATGATGTTTATGTTCTTGTCATGTCATCCCTTACTCAAAATGGGACTTGTCTATTCTCTAAGGCAAGTGAGACAATCAACTGGCTTTGGCATAGAAGACTCTCTCATCTCAATTTCAAAAACATCAACAACTTGGCCAAACAAAATAAAGTTCTTGGCCTTCCATCCCTGGTGTATACCAAAGACAAGCCCTGTTCTGCTTGTGAGAAAGGAAAACACCATAGGGCATCTTTCAAAACCAAACAATCATTCTCCATCAAAAGTTACCTGCATCTTCTCCATATGGACTTATTTGGACCTGTTAGTCCCATGTCCATTCATCATGATAAGTACACTCTAGTCATTGTGGATGAATACTCAAGATATACTTGGGTTTACTTCCTGACCAAAAAGAGTCAGGCAGCTGACACAATCATGTCATTTGTCAGGAACATTGAAAATCAAAATGATGTCAAAGTTAAACAAATTAGAACTGACAATGGCACTGAATTCAAAAACCAGGACCTTGAGTGTTTCTGTGATGAGAAAGGAATCTCTCAAAATTTCACCTCTCCCTATACTCCTGAACAAAATGGAGTAGCTGAAAGGAGAAATAGAACACTCATTGAGGCAGCAAGGACAATGCTGAATGGTTCAGTCCTCTCAAAACACTTTTGGACTGAGGCAATCAAAACAACCTGCTACACTCAAAACAAGTCCATTATTGTGAAAAGACACAATAAGACTCCCTATGAGGTATTCAAAGGAAGGATCCCTGACATCAGCTACTTTCATGTATTTGGGTGTCCTGTGTTTATTCATAATCACAAGGATCACCTAGGTAAATTTGATGCCAAAGCTGATGATGGATACTTCCTGGGATACGCTCTGTCTTCAAAAGCCTACAGGGTTTTTAACACTAGGAGACAACAAACTAAGGAAACTTATCACATTACTGTTGATGAGAGCACTGAATCCATCAGGTTCTCCAGTTCCCCAGTTGAAGAAATTGGTATTGATGACTCATCTAGGTATCCTCCTGATGAGTATCTCCCTGAGAATCATACCTCAACTCAATACCAAGCTGATGCTGATGTCTCCTACTACATCATTCCTCACAATCTACCTCAACCAACTGTTAGTAAAGTCACTGAAACTCAACCTGCCTCCAATGAGATAGCACCCACTAAACCAATTGTTCAGGAACCCTCAGAGCAAACTGTTCCCTCTAATGTCACTGAAGTATATAATCTTGAGTTACCTCAGGTTCCTATAATTGAACCTACTCCTCAAGTAAATCAGGCTTCTACAAGCTCTAACTCCTATCCTAAACCTCAGGATAGTTGGACTAGATCCAAAGTTATTGAGCTTGTGAACATTATTGGTGAGCCCACTGAAGGCATGCTTACCAGAAGCATGGCTGCTAAACTTAAGGCAGCCACAGCCAATATATGCCTTTATGCTGACTATCTCTCAGAAATTGAGCCTAAGAATATCAAAGAAGCCCTGACATATGAAAGTTGCGTTCAGGCCATGAGAGATGAACTGGAACAATTTGACAGAAATGATGTCATGACCCTTGTTGAATGCCCTAATGGTGTTCTTGTCATTGGCATGAAATGGGTTTTCAAAAACAAGACTGATGAGAATGACACTGTCATAAAAAACAAAGCAAGACTTGTTGCCAAATGATATAACCAACAAGAAGGTATAGACTATGAGGAAACCTTTGCACCTGTTGCTAGAATGGAAGCCATCAGGATCTTCCAAGCCTATGCAACTTACATGAACTTTAAAGTTTACCAAATGGATGTCAAAAGTGCATTCCTGAATGGTAACATTAAAGAAGATGTCTATGTGCAACAACCTCCTGGCTTTGAAAGTAGTGAATTCCCTCACCATGTCTACAAGCTTAACAAAGCCCTTTATGGACTGAAACAAATACCCAGGGCATGGTATGAAACATTTTCAGCCTTCCTGATCCAAAACAAATTTGACAGAGGAAAGATTGACAACACTTTGTTCATCTACAAAACAAAAAGTGATGTCATTATAGTTCAAGTGTATGTTGATGACATCATCTTTGGCTCAACAAGTTACAAACTTTGCAAACAGTTTGAAAAACTGAAGACCACAAAGTTTGAGATGAGCATGATGGGTGAACTCACTTACTTTCTTGGACTACAAATCAGACAAACTGACAGAGGGATATCCATTTGTCAAGAAAAATACCTAAGGAACCTACTGAAGAAGTTTGAGCTTACTGACTGCTCTTTAGTGAAGACTCCTATGGTTCCTCCAAACAACCTTGGCCCTGATCTCACCGGCAAGTCAGTGAACCAAACCCAATACAGGGGAATGATAGGGTCACTGATGTACTTACTTGCATCCAGGCCTGATATCCAATTCTCAGTTTGTCTGTGTGCCAGATATCAGGCTGATCCTAAAGAGTCCCATCTCACTGCTGTCAAGAGAATCTTGAGGTACCTGAAGGGTACACCAAACCTTGGTTTGTATTACCCAAAGTGCTTATCTCAAAGGGTACACTGACTCTGACTATGCAGGATGCAATATGGACAGAAAAGTACCTCAGGATCCTGTCAATTTCTTTGTGGTAAACTTGTGTGTTGGAGTACAAAGAAACAACAATCAGTGGCCATGTCCTCAGCTGAAGCTGAATATATGGCTGCAGCAGGATGCTGTGCAAATGTACTCTGGATGAAGAGCCAACTGAGTGACTATGGCATTCAGTACAAGATGGTACCCATCTTTTGTGATAACACAAGTGCCATAGCCATCTCAAACAACCCAGTGCCTCATCAAAGAACGAAACACATTGACATCAGATACCATTTCATCAGGGACCACATCATGAATGGAGAAATTGAACTACATTTCATCCCCACTAAGTATCAGCTAGCTGATATCTTCACCAAACCCCTGGATGAGCCCACTTTCACAAGACTGAAAGCTGAGTTGGGCATGTTAGATATTAACTCAAGCAACTGATCAAAGTTATACCAACCAAATGTAAATTCTCTTGGTCCCTAATTAAAACCCATGTCTCAGTGATAATCACATCTTCACTGATCATCAACACACTGAATGATAATCTCATTCACGGGGCTCATGATATCATATGACATTAATACCCTAACTAAATGCTCCAAGTACTTAGTTAGTAAATGTCCCAGGAAGGTAACTGAGTCCTATTAAATATAGGAATATATGTTGCTTATACAACTGGCATCCACATCATGGGCCCCCACATTTCTCACCAATACCACTGAGCATTAAATGCTCTCTCTCTCACACAAATACTGTGTGATGATATCACTCTGCAAAAGTGTCCTTTGCAGAGCCACGCCACCACTTCAGCAATCATGTTGCGAGTAAAACGGGGTAGTGGGAATCGTACCATTTAATGCGGATGTCAAACATGCTTTATAATTCAATTTTGAATTAATGCAAAAAACGTTTGATATCCGCAACAACTTTACCCTAATCCATTCCCTATAAATACTCCCACAAAAGAAAACACACACACGCTTTCAAAAACTACCAAAACTCTTGCAAATTTTTTTTCAAGATCTAATATCTCTTTTGTGTGTGTGTTCTTCTTTAAAACAAAACTTTTTCTCAAACCAGACCATTTCTACACTAAAATGGCTTCTTCCAAAGCTATCACATATGCCCCCAACGTGGAATTCCAAGTTGAGGGTGTAGACATGACCAAAAATAACGTGGTGGGGAATTTTGCTTACCCTGAAGGCTTTCCAGCCTACAAAGGGGTAGTTAAATTTCTTCAAAACTGCTTCCTCACTACTGCCTTTACCAAAATACCCTCGGTCATCTATCATGACCTATTGAGGGAATTTTGGTGCACATCCAGGGTTGAAAAGCCTGATGTCACCAAAGAGGCCATCATCAAGTTCTTTATGCTCAATGGGACTAAAACCCTCTCCCTTGATTACAAAACCTTCATCAAGGCCACTGGCCTTGACTACACTAAGGCATTTGTGCCTCTACCCAAGGCTGAAGAAGTTACAACCTTACTGCTAGAACTTGCGCCTTTTGACAAACTACACCCTGAGATGTCACCCGAGGCCTTATTAAAAAGGACCCCCATTGTCAAGACCTCGTTTCCTGCTCCCTGGAGGATCCTGATGACTTTGTCATTCAGGTCCTTGGGGGCAACAAGTCCTCCACTGAGTAATTGAATACCACTCAAGCAATGATGGTATTCTGCCTCAAGGAGGGTAGAAAGATTGATTTTGGAGAGATCATCTTCAGAGACCTCATCACCAAACTGACCACAGGGAAATCTAGGCAAAAACTTATGTCTTACCCTAGGTTCATTTCCTGCGCGCTTCAGGAACTAATGGGCGTTGAGTATGTCAGGCCTTTCGTCTCGGGTTCCACCCCTGATGTCTTACACAAGGCAAAATACTCAAGAGACCCTAATGAGGTTACAGAAGTTGCCCTGACAACTTATATGTTGACAACAATTCAGGGCGCAAACATTGTTTCACCCATTCCTTCTCCCTCTAAGGAGAAGAAGACTAAGAAGGGACAGGGGTCCAGGAAGGTGATTAGACCTAAATCACTCGTCACTGAGACTTCTGTCCCCAAGCCTGGCAACAAGGGGCAACAACAACAGACCTTGACTACTGACACCATCAGAATCATTAGCCAATCTCTGACCCCAAAACAAACGCCAACGGAGGGCACTGAGACATCACACTCAGTGTCCTCGGGCAAACCCATTCCCTCAGGCTCTACTGACATAAACAAGTTAGTGGAGCTGGAATCAACCAAACCTCCACATCCTGCTCATGGCTCTGGCAAATCACAACCAGAGTCTCAGGGAGAAAGGGGCCCTAAATCCTCGGTAGAGCAGCACTACTCTACTGAGACGGGGACCCACACCACTTCACATCCTGCTAAACGCTTGGGAAAATCACAACCCAAGCATCAGGGAGTCAACGCCCCTAAATCTTCGACAGGCCAGCCCAAGCCTGTTGGAAAGGGGGGCATCACCCTTCACCAGCCTGATGAGGACATTCGCAAATCACAGCTTTTGTCTGAGGGCACAACTACTCTTCCCAAAGACTCAGGGGGACTTATACAACCCACTGATAGGGACACAACATTCACGATCTCTAAGGATGGCAATGAGAAACACCCATCAGTGTCTGAAGGGGTCACGGGGGACAAAGACTCAGAGGGAAATATACCACCCGCTGATATGGAACCCAAAACCACTCCAGGAGGTGCGCAAAACTTGGGAACTGACCTTAAGGACCAGGCAGATAAAACCCAGTCTGCTGGATTTGAGAGGTCAGGACCTGGCCAAAACGAAGGCAAGTCTTCTTTTGAAGAGGAGCCGGATAACATCCTTTTGCAGATTCAGTCCCTGGCCGATGCTCAGGCTGCTTTGTTCTCTGATGATGATTTTCACAGTGATGAGGAGATTTTTGCGGCAGGAGAAGATATGGAAATTGAGGAGACAGTACCTGAACCAATTCCTCAGTCTCCTCAATCTTCCAATCATGATGATGCTGAAACCCACTCCCCATCAGAGTCCTCGGATGATGAAGAGACTCCTCTCACTGTGAAGGTTTTCAGGAAGTTCATCAAGAAGGCTACCAATGCCTTGTTCAGGGGGGTCACTGATGAAGTATTTGACTTGCACACTGAGCAAGCAATCCACCACTTCAACCTGACGAGCTCTGTTGATGACTTCAATGAAGATGTCAGGGAGCATAATTCCTCTGTCAACTACTCCCTGACACAAATGGTCTCTCGCATCAACCAATTCCTTGAATCACTTAACAATCTGAACACAGGGGTTCAATCCATTCAAGAATCGATTAAAGATGATCCTGAACTTACCAAGAAGCTCCTTCAGGCGGCAGAGACCTACCAGCTCAACTCTGTGCATCTCACTGAGTTACTCACCCTAATGAAGTCCCTCAATCTTCAGGCTCTCAGTAGCTCAGTGGAGTCTGTCAAAACATCCCTAGCCAACTTGGATCACTCAGTGGCCGCTCAGTCACAAAAGTCAGAAACCCTTACCTGGAGACAGCAAGCAAGAGCTTCTCAGCCCCCTATTCTATTAGTCAAGCGCTAGCGCATCCCTCTCTCTAAAGGGGCGTAAGCACCTTACTCGCTAGGGGATGGGATTCATTCACTTGCATTCCTGCTAGCACTACAAAAAGCTCTGGTCTTAACGCCCCTACTACTGCTGTGCAGCCTTTCCTCGGGTTCGTAGAGTCGGGTTTCCCGTTTACCCACAACGGAGGAGCCGCCCCCACCAGGCAGGCGGCCATAGGTCATAACACACTCTTCGCACAACAAATCCACTTTGAAGTTGACTTATTCGCTCGACCAATTGTCGAAATGTGTACGAGATACCATACTTCGGAGAATGAAGAGGATAAGCAGTGCTTAGTGAATAAGATATTAATTAAGCGAAAATAAGGCTGGTCATTCAGTTCAGTCAAGTTCATATGCTTTCCAACGTGGGAGTAAAGGGAGTTGGTAGCATTCCCTTGGCTTTCCATTTCCAATAAGTCTAGGATAAACTAGAAGACTAACTCCTTCCCCTCCTAAGGCTTCAGCAAGGTGTCTATTTTGAGGCTTAGGAGAATGAAGCAGCCCCGGGTGAATATGAATTCTTAATCTAACACTAGGGAGAATGAAGAGGATAAGCAGTGCTCAGTGAATAAGATATTAATTAAGCGAAAATAAGGCATCACAGAGACTGTTTGATTAGCCAAGGCAACTTATTTCCCAAAACACCACTCCCGCAAGACCAGATTGGTGGGCAGAAGAAGCATGGAAAAACCTCTTCCTTCGACGAGAGTAGGGGGATTTCCAATAAGACAACCCATTGTTAACGCAAGGGTGGTGCTCTCTAGTATATAACTGGTTATGTCTAGTCTCTTATACAAGAAGGCAGTGATCTCAGTGATAGGCTAGTGCTCAAGAGGCAAGATGGGAGTGATTCAGACTGTTAATATGAGAGGGGAGATATAGCTCAACTGTTAAGGAAAGAAGAAAGAAAAGCTCTCTAGCCCAAGATTTACAGCGAAAGAACAAGCTAAAGGCTTCCGAAAGATAGTCGAGCTAGGCAAGGTCTTCTGTGAGTGAACGAGATGAGGCAGTGTTGTTCTGGTGCTTTCTTATGAGGACCGAGGCTGTGTTGTACCACCTAGGTAGGTGTTTTCTTCGCTAGTCTGTCTATTGATTGTGCAGTGTCCTATCAGCTCAAGTCTCCAAATGAGTAAGTTGAAGTTAGTTGTTAGTGAGAGGGTTAGTTGTAGAGGTTTGTTAAAGTGATGTGGCACCCCGTGGGCCTCAAATGACGAAGTGAAGGTGCTCACTGCACCCAATGGCCTAAGCGTCATTTTTAGTTTGAGCAATGCTAGACTCACTTACAAAATTTACAAAAACATTCACTTGCTGACGTGTTAGTGGGTGATTGGTGCATTTTCTGACAGTTTCTCTCTCCTCTCTTATTACTCATCACTTGCTGACATGTCAGCGAGTGAATTTTTTGTATGAATTGTAGTTTTAACATTTCTCTTTTAATTTTATACATGCAAAAATTCAAATACTGAGCAAATTTCATACTGAAGAAAAGAATACAAAATTGGAAAACCGAGGCGAAGTGCAAAGGTATCGCGATGTTTTTCTCGTGCACATTGAATTGGAAGATATGTTTGGAATATGTATGTTGTCCAACTATCCATAAGACAAATGGTAATTACAAAAAGAAAAGTTGAGGGAAGGTGTCTATAAGACAATTGAGTGCGACATGACACGGACATATATATTTGACGGGATGCCCTATAAAGACGGGGGGACAAGGGTGTCAGTCCCTTGTCTCCTTGTTTTGTCCCCTTTTTTTTCCAGCGCAGCCCAGTTTCTGTTCCGTATTTCTGACAGTTTTAACAGTTTGACTTATTAAACTTTATATTTTTTGTTCCGCACTTTCAGGTTTATAGCTTTTTGATATAAACAAAATTATAAAAATAAAAAAAAAAATAAAAAAAAAAAAAAAAAAAAAAAAATGCACAAAATGCCAAAAAAAGTCAAACCCCCGTTAGTCTAAAAAATCTACCCCCGTCCTTATAACTCAGGCCATATTTGACACTGTGGACACATTGGGTAACGTTTGCATTTACCAGATAATACTTGCAGGGACACTTTTCCTATGTTTGGGTTATCTATTGGACTAGGATCATTAATTAATTCACACAAATCTTGAAGAACTCCCTTTCATATCTTTCAAGTTAAAATTTCCAAGTTTTAAGAATTAATGAGTGCTTTGAGGTTGTTGTAACATTAAAATTTCATATCCACCAATAAACCCCAAAGTCCAAACTATGCAGCTACACTTACATTTATAAATGCCTACTATTTCGGAAATAGATCAGTAGTTACACAATAAATTGTGTATGCTTAACATAAAATAAAATTTTGTCTTTAAAAAATAATTAGAAATCTTTATAAACAAATAATAAGGAAAATAGATTACAAAATTTCTTAGGTATGACAATAAAATATTGAAAACATGTAAAACTGTAAATGGCAATAATCATAGTAAGTTAGGAAGCAACACCAGGCCTGTTTAAGGAGCCCAAACGTAGACGCAAAGCCCATACCGGCCCAACTTCAGTTTTAACACTCTTTAGTAATCAAGATCGGTTATACAAAGACTACAAGCCAAGTAGCTCTCTCTCTCTCTCTCTCTCTCTCTCTCTCTCTCTCTCTCTCTCTCTATTTATTTATTTATTTTTTTATATATTCTTCTTCTTCTTCTTCTTTTAGTGCTCGATAAAGTTCAACTCGGATGAACTGGAGTTAGATTTCGAGGTTGAGTAGCTCGTTAAAATATTGTCTTTCTAGTGGCTCTGCTATACTTGCATGTTAACGACATAAGGTTCGAAAAGGCTGGTAAATTAAAGGGAATACCATGTACCTAAAATTATGTGTGATAATTCCTTTGAATTTACCGAAACAGGCACCCGATCAATCATCAATACATTGTTAACCAACTGGCTTAGCTCAGTTGGACACCTGGGCTCCTTGTGGAGCTTGGGGGAGGTTTTATCCAGGATTCGAGTCTCGCAAGAGACAAAAATTTCAGGTTTTCCTCATAGTGCGAAGCCGTGAGTTATAGAGGTTTCCCTTCTTGGGTCTTTTCTAGTGATTCGGGTCCCGGGGCCTGCCCGTTTAGATGGTTTAACTTGGGAAAATAAATAAATAAATTAATTAAATAGAAAAATCAATACATTGTTACATTTGCAAAGCTAGACATGTCTAGGCCCAACATGCATCCAAGATTGGGCTCCTCGGTAGACTATAAACCCAAATGAACTATTTTGTTAGAGGTATACACCTTTTTGCAAAATTCGACAAGATTTTTTTGAGTTTTCTCCCATGTTGATTTTCTCAAGATAAATATTATGCCAGGTGTCACTTACACACATATGCAAGGGGACAACTTCAATCACAAGCATTATTCTTTTTAGAAATTTAAAGTAAAAAAAATCCGATTGCCCATAATTTGTCGAAAGTTCATTGTATCAATTATGTATTTATTGACGAGGAACAAAGAATGCCAACCCTATCTGTCTGCTCGTTTTCATGGAATTTATTTGAAAAGAAAAAATAAAATAAAAGCAAAAGGTGATAGAAAATATAAATATAAAAAGTATAAAAATAGAAATGTCCAATAATGGAGAAGAAAAAAAGAAATATTTATAAAAACAATTTCACATGACGGCTGACAATAACCCCTCACCCCTCTCACGTGGTTAGTCGGATCCCATTATCATCTACACTTATTTTTTAATTTTTAAGGTTCATTTGTTTATTGCCTTGTATAATTTAACTACTGCTATATATTGCTAATCTTAAGTAGCGGCAAATTTTTACAACGTACACGCCTATCTCACATGTCTTCAACAAGATTTTAACCCACAAACTCTAAATTGCTCACATACCATTGTTTCAAGAAGCCTTATCATTGAGCGTACGTTTTTAGAACCAGTGAAAGGATTATACATGTAACGTCAAATTTTATAAGAATTTATGTTATAGACGATGCTAAAAAATTATATGCGTACGTACCATCTGGCTCAGTTATGTCCAACTCTATCATTTTGTCTAGCATGTTATCCATGTTTATTTAGTGGTATGTGAGTTGTCTACCAGCTTAAAGGTTGTGGGTTCAAGTTTCGCTGAAATCATTTATGAGATATATTGTTACATAGGTGCACTGAGCGTGAAAAAAAATGTTGTTAAAAATATATATCAACTCAAAGTTTATGAGTTGCATGACTTAAAGATGTTACTCAAAGTTTGAGTTGCATGACTTACATGAGCATTTAGGTCATGTTTGGCAACACCTTTTTGGAAGCGTTTAAAAGCGGTAAGTGATAAGCGACAAGCGTTCCAGTCTTAATGCTTATTTGGCAACACTGCTGCTAGCGTTTAGCAACACCTCAAAAGCTTGCAATCTTAATGCTTCTTAAAGAAGCTTTCCAATATACCGCTAGCGTTTACTTTTAATATTACCAATTTACCCTTAAAAAATAACATTCATTCATTAGTATATGCCCTTTTTCGTAATTTTACATTTTATAATTACAACTACAGCTAAATTACCAAACACGTTTTTTAAACAAGCAACTAATGCTTACTGCTACATTTTACTGCTTATTGCTACTGCTTACTACTATTTGTCGCCAAACATAGCCTTAGTCAATATGAAAACTACTTTAGGTTCATTTGTGTATCATTTCATTTCTTCGTTTGAGTTTTCCACTATCATGTAAATAATGTTGTGTCAGTGTATCTCAACAAAATATGACTTTAGAGTTTAGATACAATGGATATGAGATTCATACTTTGAAGTTTGAACTTGTTCCCCATCCCCAATCTTTGGACTAGAAGTTTCAATTATTTCTTATCAACTTATAAATGACCGTTTTTTTATCATTTATAATGTATTTAACTTGTCAAGTTTTTATTTTTATGTAATGGATAATTGATTTTTGCAATTTCATGTATTAAAGTGCGTTGTCAACATGGTGTATTATAGTACACTAGAGTGGCCAAAAAAAGGCAATTCAATACATCAGAGGAACTTATATAAGGTGAAAATTGGAAAAAAGAATAGTTAAGAATCATCATCATGACCGTTGGTTTGGTTGAATTGAGCTGCAAGCATCGTGGTGTAACGTGAACATGCAATAGTGTAGTAAGTAGTAGATTTTTATTCGAGGAATGCTATATCCACAAAGAAAACATTCATAAAACATATTCAAAATGAGTTGTCGGAGTGTGATTGGCTTTAATCAAATAGAAGAGAGAGAAACAAAGCAAAATACACCAATTACACTCCAACAACTCACTTTGTGGATGTTTTATTTGTGGATATAGCATTTCTCTTTTTATTCACATTCATATTGTTTTTTCATGATTAAAATAAGACACAATTCCCAAGACACAATGACCTACGTATCCGGCTGTTAATTTGGAAGCTCATGCATGTACTCGTTATTCTTCTACTCCACACGTTTATAACTTACGTAGTAAATATGTCAAGGTGAATGGATTAAAACTACAATAAGATTAAGCTATCGATGTACATGCATGTACAAAACAAGGATACAATGCAAAGGCATAATATTAAGTGTGCATGAATTTGTCTTTAACCAAAGACGGAACTCGAGTAAACTTATTGGGAGGGCCGAATGGTATATCAGTTCGTTTAGGAGGGCCTAACTATTTTTTACTTTCTATATAAAGTGTATCAAAAATATAAATAAAACTCCAAAGTTTTGAAGAAGCCACGACCCTCCTCGGTTTCCATTAAGGTCCATGCTTTTAACCCTTTTTTAGCCGACTCAACGCAATACCTCTTGTTGATCCTCACCCAACTTATAATTATGACTATCAAAGTGGGCAAGTTCTAACTGACGACGACGTTAAAGCAAGAAATAAGCATGCTTGTATCGATATAGGGTGCGTTGGGTGCATTTCAACTTAGCAAGCTAGTAGAAGCAAATAGATATTTTTACACATATAATTGGAATAAAAGTAAGAAAAAAGTAAACATTGGTAGGGTTCCAACTAAGACAAGGATGAAACGCGTATGAACAGTGTGATGGATGTTGACAATCGGTTTGAGGAATGTTAATTGGTGTTACCAGAAGAAAATGGCGCAATTACAGCTAGCTTACCGAGTGGACCTCAGCCCATTGGTATTGGTAGTGATTGGATGCCAAAGCATTTTCTTTATCCAAAGATTTAATTGACCACCCATCCAATATTCTTATTTCTTATTATTATTATTATTATCAGCCTATAACATTATTTAAACCTACAACAACAACATACCCAATCTTATCAGAGCGGGATATGAAAGAGGCTCTTATTTCAGGATACACTCGAGAATAGAAAAACTGCTTTCAGAAAGACCTCCGGCAAGTGCAAGTGTGCGGTGAGAGTGAACATAAATAAGAATTGGATATTTAAAACTATAAATTCATTTCTATAAACTTGGCATCCATTTTTGCATATAAATTGACAATATACTTTGCTTGTTTATTTCGTATTGAGATAGTATCTCAGGTAGCATATAATTAGATAATGTTTTTCTGGGTATATACATACGATTTTTAATTATAAGTCTAATAAATATGATTTGCGACAACTAAGATTTTGTTTAGCCGATTGTTTATGTGTAAAACGGTTAAAGATATAAGATCATTCGAGGACCAAACTTTTTCTACATACCAAAGGACTAATCTCTACCCTCCATTTTCCCTCCATCTTTATTTAATCTAATGGATGAGATTAATCCTAACAATTTAAAAAACTCACTTTCATTATTTTTTTTTCAAGTATTAATATCTTTCAAACCGCTAACCGTTAAGCGAAAAAAATATACTGTTACGACGAGTATTTAATTATCTTTCTATAGATAGGTACTTTGATATATTTTCGACAATTTTATTTTATTTTTTATTTTATTTTTATTTTTATTTTTTTTTAATTTTTATCATATATGATTTTTTCGGCCACGAAAAAAAACGTGAAAAAAACGATTTTTTTGTTGTTGTTGAAAGTATATCAAAGTGCCCGTCTATAGAAAGACAATTAAATACTCGTCGCGATGGTGTAATTATTTTCGCTTAACGATTAACGGTTTAAGAGATATTTAAATTATAAAAAATGTGTGAAATAATAAAATGCTTTTAATCTCAACCATTGATTTCTTTTTAAATGAATAGTGGGTATGAGCCCCTTGGTATGTAAGAAAATTTTGATATTTAATATAACTCTCCTCAACGGTTAAATAGGTACAATCGACACAACTTCAAACAACAAGCAAGCATAAAAACAATACATTTTACTCGTCATTCATTAAGCAACTTATAAGTTTGATCAATTCCATTACACAATCTATTTAAAAAGACAACATCAAATCAATTTGAGTAAACAAGATTATAAAGAAAAGAAAAGAAAAAAGAAAAAGAAAAAATTGAAAAGAAAAAGGAAAAGCACAGTAGAAGAAAATACAATCAAAGAATAGTAAACAACTTTACAGAAGTTGCAAGTGAGAGTTGTTCCATTAGATTCTATTTTAAATTCTTCACGAAATATATATAATATCATGTACTTACATTGGTGTCGGGTGTAGCACGGGTTACACCCGATTTTAAGTCACAAAGTGCAAATTTTTTTGAAAACTGCTGTATAGTGGTATGCTGTACGTTCAACTCCTAACAAATTTTTTTGCTACTTCCTTTTTTTATAGGCTAACTCAAAAAAAATTTGTGTGTAACACCCTCTCGAAAATCCTATGTCAATCTTTGTATAATATACGGAGTAATATATAATTTTATATAAAATTTAGCAAATATTTACACTTTACACCCCTCACCCATGACTCCTCAAATACCACCCCAAACACCAACAATACCTTCCATCTTTCCCCCCGAAAAATAAACCTAAACACACTTCTCTCTGTACTTTCCATTAATGGAAACTCTTAACAGCAACCACTTCACCGTTGATGACCTCCTACTTGACTTCCCTGTCGATGATGACGTCATGCTGTCAGACTCTTTCGACTTTTCAGCCTCCAACTCTTCACTTTCTGGAAACGAGTCGTCTCAGTTTTCTGGCAGCTTCGGTGTTGAGGAGTCTCAATTCTCTGGTGGTGAACTTTTTGTTCCTGTAAGTATCTGTGTTTGGTAAAACTAGCAGTAGCTGTTTGTTTTATAAAAGGACCGTATCTGTAATTATAAAGTGTAAAATGATGCTAAAAATGAATTATTTTAAAAGTAGTGTTTCTAGAAATAAGAGTTATTGATATAGCTGTAATTATAAAGTGTAAAATGATACTAAAAAATGAATTATTTTTAAAGTGGTGTTTCTAGAAATAAGAGTTTTTTACGTACCGGTATCTGTAATTATAAAGTGTTAAATGACCGTAAAAGACAAATTATTTTAAAAGTAGCATTTTAAAATTAATACTCGTAGCTTTTTACATAATTTTATAAAGTGTAAAATGTTTGAAGTTTTATAGAAAACGTTTTATAAACGGGTTTTATATGTAATTATAAAGTGTAAAATATTATTAAAAAAATATTTAAAATAAATTAAAAATGCGCGTCGTCAAACAAGCATTATATTCTAAACATTAAATATTTTTAATGTGGTCGTGCAGTATGACGAGTTGGCTGAGCTAGAGTGGTTGTCGAGATTTACAGAGGAATCATTTTCGAGTGACGACTTGAAAAATCTCCGGTTGATTTCTGCCGGAAATATAACTCCGGTGACTGACACGTCATCTTCCGTTACCGGAGTAACAAAATGTTACAACAGAATTAACTCACCTATTTTTCAAAATGACGTTTTAGTCCCTGGTAAAATACGGAGCAAGCGCTCGCGCGCTGCTCCGGGCGATTGGAGTTCACGTCTCATTCATCTCAAATCAACGGTCGAGATTGATCGGGTGAATAAGTGTAAAACGACGTCGTTGGGTGATAATGTTAGAAGGTGTTTGCATTGTGGGTCTGATAAGACTCCACAATGGCGTAAGGGCCCAATGGGCCCCAAGACGTTGTGTAATGCTTGCGGGGTCCGGTTCAAGTCAGGTCGGTTAGTACCTGAGTACCGACCTGCTGCTAGCCCGACTTTCGTACCGGCTAAGCATTCGAATTCGCACCGTAAGGTTATGGAGCTCCGAAGGCAAATGGAGCTTCGTGATGCACAACAACGTGGGCCGGGTTACGAAGGGTGTAACGGTGGTGATGAGTATTTGATTCATCATCAAATCGGGTCGAATTTCATGCATATGATCTAATATGTTCTAATAGCGTGAAACAATTTTATGGATTAGTGTTATAATTAGTTTATTTTACGAGGATTAATTAATTACTTTTGTTGTTCAGAACACGAAAAAGAAAAAGAAAAAAATAGATGACTATGATCGATTCATTGTAGGATTTTGCAAGTGTAATCAAGTTTACTAATTGTTGTTTTATCTAATCAGTTCTTTTAATGATTAATGAAACCTGTTTAAATTACTTTATACTATTTACAAATTGCTTGAAATGTTATTGTTTTGATAGCAGTGTAATAAGTGCTTTTCTTTTTTAAAAGCTAGTAACAACGTGCTTATCTTTGACTTTTTAAGTACTTGTTGCCATATGAAACAAGCAAACATTTGATTGGATGTTGCTCATTTTTTTTTTCAAAATAAGCAGTTTGATATGCTTATTTTCAATGTAAGTAAGTTTGGTGAGATATTTTTAAAAGGTGATATGATAATGTAAGAATAACGTGAATGTGTAGGACTAGGAGCGTTGAAAAGTGGGAAAACGGGTGATAGTAGTAACGTAAGAGGTATGGACCATAATTTGTGCACTCAATTGCGCACATGCGATTAAGTTAAAAAAAAAAAAAAAAAAAAAAAAAAAAAAAAAAAAAAAACAAGTTGCACATGCGACTGCTCAAACTTTTATATCAAAGTCTTATCTATTATCATTTCATTTTCCAAGACTTTGGATGTACGTAAGCCTAAATCTAATGATGGCCATCAAAATATCGAGTACGAGTACAACACCGTCACATCAGTTTTCTTTATCTTTGATAACTTTATAATCAATTTAGTGTAATAAAAAGACCGATGACACCATAAAAAATATACCTTATAAAACAATTAAATTAACACACTTC
Organism: Artemisia argyi; assembly: GCA_030686995.1. NCBI lineage: Eukaryota > Viridiplantae > Streptophyta > Magnoliopsida > Asterales > Asteraceae > Artemisia > Artemisia argyi. The sequence continues at coordinate 13,815,685 of CM060690.1, forward strand.
ACACACGACCAACTTGATCGCATAAACGACAGACTTCTCTTTTTTCCTTGCCTAAGACGCATCCCCTTGAGGGAATGTGTGGAACTGGTTGGAACGCATTCCTTTTGGGTCGACCCATCAAGAGACTTAGCATTACACATGGTCTAACTTACCCATATTTTACCCATTACTACCACTTTAAAAGCTTCATACACATATTTATTTGCTACATTCAATTTCATGTGTCATGCAACAAACTACTAGCAACTACTCAATGACTTACTCATATTGTCAACGGGTTTCTTTACATCATTACAAGTTTTTAAACATTTGTACTACTATTAGGATTGTAATTCAATGAACAGTGAGTACAATTGCTAGCTCACGTGTTGACACCTTATACCGGCTTTTATTAGTCCGAACCGCAAAGAGTTTAGTGCATATGTGACTCATAATGTTCGATTTTCGCTATACCTTCCATTGTATCAAGATTTTATAAGTCTAAACTGTAAGAATTTAGCGAATATGTGAGTACTAAGGCTATGTACTCAACTTTTGGGTATATCCATCAAATAATACACACAACTGATCACTCGTTACACGAAACTAAATGAATTCAAAAGTCAAGTACAGAAAACTACAAAAAGAATAGTACGCTACACAGAACTAAAAAAGTTGACAAGTTGGATATGTTTTCGTCTAATTGTCTCTAAATTAAATATTAATGCACATGGAATTTTTTTTTAATGTCATATATGTGCATGTTGTCGTATATTACTCTGCGTACATTTACAAGCATATATACACATTTTGTTTATTAGAATAGTACTAGAATCCTCGAAAACCACGATGCATAAACACCCAATAAGTATATTTAAATAGAAATTAAATCATTTGGATTATAAAACTTGAATAAAAATATGGAAGGTCGACAATTGTAGGCAAACAATATTTTTTTTTATAAAATTTGTCTGCTAATTGTCGTAATCGCGATACCAATCAACATATTAGGACAAGTTTCTATGTTTATGATTTCATACGTTAAATAAGTGTCGGTAAGATCATATCGTAGGGTCAAATTGAAGTAGTACACTGTACACATGAGAGCTGAGACCCTAGTTTTAATTAACAAATGAAGACTTGTCTTTCATTTTAAGCAAATGTATCATGATGAGAATCAAGCTTTACTTAACTTGAAGGTTTTATCGTCATTTTTTTTTTTTTTTTTTTTTTTTTTTTTTATTTTTTAAATTCTTTGGTTAAGTAGTCGTTCAAAATCGAAGACTCCTTACGACCCCATATGGCCATATCATAATCGTCACGACTTATTACGATAGGTTATTAGGATAGTCCCAACTCTCAAACGACTATAAATGTTGGTTGTAAATGAGAGTGACCAATCGTTCGTATTAGGCCCTACGGAGTTTATTTCATGATCATATATACATTGATTTAAAATGTTACCAAAGTACCGTTTATTTAATTGTTTCAAGGATGTCTAACTTCAACAATTAATAGGTTAGTTTTGATTTAGTTATAGTACAAGATGTTCTATTTCTATAAATTCTTTCCTACCATCACCAAACAATTGTCTTAAATCAAGCCATCAAACCTCATCAATGAAGAACTCTTAAAGAACAAGCCACTTTATCCTCTTCTTTATAAGTATTGATATTTAGCATGGTTCAATCACTTCAACCATTTATATCCTTTAAATATAGATAACATGTCACATCTCCAATGCTCTTGGTCTATACAATCAGTGGCGAAGCTTAAATTTCTTTTATAAAAAGGCTAAAAAAAGTTGAAAGTTCAAAATACAAATCATGAGAAGCCGAGAAGGTAAGACTCAAATAACTTTTTTTACACATGAAATATAACCTATATTACACTGATGGGCTTAATGCTAAAAATGGCAGCACCTTTCCTAGTCCATTAATATTTAATAGCCCAGCCTTTGTAAACAATGACTAAAAAACCAGTCATAATCTGACTGAAAACTCGAGTTTCAGAGAAACCCGAGCTGTGTCTAACTCGGGTTATGATCAACTACCTGTCAAGAAACCAGACAATTTAAAAAAGGGTTTTGATCAACAACTCGATAGAAGGGCTTAAAGTATTGTTCGCAAATATAGAAAGGAAAATGATTGAGATCCTTTAATTTTCAAATTGAACATTAGAGGTTATGTTGAGTTTGTTGTGAACTGAAATTTAATTTTCAATAAAACAATTGTCCCACAAATGACTCACTATTTTCTTTTACTCGCAAAATACACAACATGATTTCAGATTAAGATCCTCTCAAGTTGTAGTCAAACATGATTGATCATGTTGAGTTTGTTGTGAGTGAAAATAAATAATTGGACATTTGATTTTTATTAAAAGAAAAAGTTTTATGCTTTTAGCATATTCGTGATTGGTGAACATGATACATCATATTTGACTCAACTTGAGAGGATTCTAATTTTATAATGAGTTTTTTTATCTTGTGCCCTAAGAGCACAAGATAAGAAGGGAAAAAGTATACAAAAAGTACTCAAGGCCTTATAAAAAATACATTTTTTATAAATATATGAGTCTTTTTCTATGGGTCTATAAGTACTTTTTGTGTATTTTTTTTTCTTCTTATCGTGTCACTCTGGAATACAAGATAGAAAACCATTTTATAATTTTTTAAGTTCAAATTAAATATGAAAGGTATAAAAAAAATAAAAAATAGAAAAAGAGGTACTTGAAAGTACATGCATGTACACATGACAAGAGAGTGAGAGTGGATGGTGGGCATACGTGCATGTGAAGAACCACATGGTACAATAATTGAGGGTACGTGATCGAACGAGATCCATTCAAACCTTTGTTATTTGTCTTCCATGTTACTACTACTACTACTAGTATCACATACACACACTATTATTCCCTTGAATACAAAACAATGCAAAACAAGTAATGGGCTACTTCCATACTTTCCATTTGAATGATATTATTTATTCTTGGCCATGTTGGTATTTTTCTTTGACCAATACAGAAAACATTATAATCTTATCTATATATCAAATGTTGGTTCTAAAATATGATAAAAGATGTCCTCGTGAGAAAAAGGATATTTTCAGAGATGGCTGTTAGGTTGAACACTACGGTGGTGGTGACTGCCACGCGTATATATACACCATAGATGAGGACTAAGACCAGGGACGGAACTTAGTGGAGACCGGGAGGGGTCGTGGCCTCCCTCCCCTCAAAATTTTTAACCACAAGTATATTTTTAACCCTTAACCTGTGTAGTGGTAGGCATTATTAGTAGGAATGTTACGTGAAAATGTAAATTGACCCCCCTAAAACGTATATGTTACAATTTGGCCCCTCCAGTTAGTCAAGTTCCGTCTATGACTAAGACCACGAACCATGGGATAATTTTTTGCATTTGTTCGGTGGTGCAGACCGCCGAACTATTTTCAATGTCTTTCTTTTGTTTGTGAGTGTGTGTGGGTTATATTGTGATGTATGTTTATATAAAATGAGGCAATTTTTTTTTTATATATTTTTTGGTTTGGTGGTGGGTATAGTGGTAACCATAGCACCTAAAAGATAACGTGTTAAATAATAATGCGACGCTAATATGGAGTTAATGAGTTTTGTGACGATAGCGGCTAGTCTTGGTCTAAACCAAAAGGTAAATACGTGACTGTCAATCAATGTTTTGAAAACCGGGTTCGAAATCGACCCGGTCGAGTCACCGGGCACCGGGTCAACCGGTTCGACCGCCGGGTCAACCCGGTTTTCAATTTATTATTTTTTTTAACCGGGTCAACCGGTTCGACCGCCGGGTCAACCAGGTCGACCACCGGGTCAACCCGGGTTTTTATTAATTTTTTTTTTTTTTTGGATACAAGCAAGTCTTTTTTTTTTTTTTTTTTTGAGCAAGATACAAGTAAGTTGACCATAAACTGAAATTGTTACACACATACTCAAATTGATTATTTAGCTTGTAAAACAATTTAAACTTAAGTTAACTATAAGAAGGTAAATAATTATAACTACGGTTTAAAAACCCATAAATTAGCGATAAATGCTAAAACAAAAAATCCAAACACCCTCTAACCCGAAAAAAGACGACCATATTGAATTCATGTTTATAAACTAGATTACCACTGATTTGGTCTAAATAGATCTTTTCATTTGGTACACATGTCTAATAACCCGATAACAACACGTTATCGACAAAATCACAAGATATTAATCTCTCGGACATGGTTTCTAGGTCGAATATCTATAACATGGAGCCACTTGGAAGTGAAAATCGACAGGTTCACGTGATCATAAACGAAAAAGAAAAGTTGGAAGGTTTAGTTCGGTACACATGCCTAATACTTTGCCTACCGAAAAACATTTTCATGTGCCCAGGATAACATATCTATCAAACACATTATAAACACCATCTACATCCCATACCACATTCGTCATTTTCGATATTACCAAAAAAATATATAAAACACTTGACAAAATCCATGTGGCTTGTGATTCAAACATACAATAACAATAGCAAGAAACTACAAAACGCCGAATACATCAGTACCAGAGCTTTTACAATCTGTATACATCTTGAGAGCATATTACTCAAAGAATACCAACCGCGTCTTCAAAAAGCAAAATAAACTTAGAATTTTGGTATCACACAGTAAAAAGTTTGGACCACAGCTACATTCCGAACACCAAATCCATAGCTTTAGAGAAATATGATTTTGCAGGAGAGGCCATGGTTCCACCTGACTGAGAGGTATTGATATTACCGTTTTGTTGATAAGGGCGCGCTGATGCATTGAAGGCAAGTGAGTCTGATTTTCGGGTGGATGTTGTTTGTGGTGGTAGGGGCATGAATCCTTGATTGTGTAGTCTGTCGCTTAGAGATTGACGTTGCATAGGATCCACTGGTTTTACTCCGATTATTAGAGCTCCATTTAGTTGCATCCCGTTCTTGCTGAGAGCCTTCTGAGCATCAAATCGACTCTGTATATCAACAGAAAATGAGAACCAACTTTACCACAGTAAAACAGGAACATCAAATATAGTAAGAGTGCACCTAATTAAAGAGTTATGTCCGTTCTTAAATCAGTAATGAGATAAAGTGAAGAAAACATATCTAAAATACTCTTACTAAGCCTAAAAGCTAACCTACTCACACAACCACTTGTGGTTCAGCAAGCGTATTATGAAGCAGATCGCATGCAATTGAATGAAAAAAAGATGTTCATGCAATTACTTTTATCTGGCATAAAAACGCAAAAACAATCTTTGATAGATTGCAAGAGAGTTGATGAATTCAAAAGACTGAAGAATCTTGTAAATTGAGATTTGAAGAATAATTATTTACAAGTAACTAAAATGTCACCATGTGCAAAAGTAGTGGATGCAAATAGATGAAATAATTCTTTTCACTACAAAACTCACAAGGGGTACTGGGAAATGTCTCTCCTCATTCTGGTTCGTAAACAGGAAAAATAGCATGAAAGTTCAACTTCTTCGTATAATATTTGCATAAATACGTCTATGGGAGAAAGTCAGAAAACAATACTACACTATAGCAGTAGTAGCCTCTTATTTGAACCATGGTTAATACAAAGTAAACCAATTAAGACAATCTCAAGAAGCAAATACATGCAATCCACTCGAGTGTTGGTTCCCCAAACCAAGCTTAAAGTGGCATGAACCAGCCTTAAATACTACGCTATATCAATACCAAGGTGCAAACAAGCATAGATTTGGGGTTCAAGTGCCATCAGGGACACATGCATGAGTACTTCTTGCTCAAAAAGTTGTTTCCGGATTCTTTTTCAGCTCTATAAATCCTAATCAGCTTCTGGATTTAGTTTATATCTTTACATCAGACATCACAAAAAAAATTTCAACGGTATGCATCACTATGAGAAAGTGCGAGTGCGCGATATCACAAATAATAAGCAATTAGAAAAGTTGAAGCAAGTCTCATCCTAACTCCTACATCAACCAAGGCATTTTGGTAAGCATGCGAAGACTATCAGTTTCCAGAATCAAAGATGGATTAATCAAAGTTATTAGAATCTTCTGGTTAACACATGTGCCGAGTCACATGTAACGATTTTTTTTTTTTTTTTTTTTTTTTTTTTTTTTTTTTTTTTTTTTTACAAACACCGCATCAAGAAGAAACCAATTTGGCATTTGTAAAGACACTGATGTGTAACTGTGTAACTACCAAAATGCTGGTGCATGATAATATAAATACTTAAATTTTAAGATTGTTTAAGGGATAAGAGTTCAAGAGTACACTCATATAAGGGTGAGCATTCCGACCGTTTGGACCGGACCGACCGACAAAACCGACCGGACCGACCGAAGGACCAACGGTCCGGTCTCGGTCTGGGATTTTTCATTAGTTCGGTCCTCGGTCCGGTCGGTCCGGTCCGGACCGACCAAAAAACCGAAAAAACATGCCAAAGACCGACCGGACCGAACCGGACCGACCACATTCGGTCCGGTCTCGGTCTATGGTTTTTCCCAAAGTCGGTCTTCGGTCCGGTCCGGTCTTGGCCGGTCCGGTCCGGTTTTTGGACCGTGATCACCCCTACACTCATATGCTTAGAAACACTTTTTGGTATGTCAAAAATATGGACACTCTCTTTCCCTATCATCGAACTTTTAATCTAAAAAAACTAGACGGAGTATAAGATAAACACATTACGCGTAGAATGCCTACATCTTTAACTATTTTCACTTCTACTTAAGCTCAACCTATCAAAAGAACATTTATCATTGCCACCTTTGTTCCCTTTCACAGCCATAATACGAGTATATAAGCTTTACTCAATATGTTTAGCCATACTTTCTAGCTCAATAATTTCCGAGTTCATCTCTCCCAATTTAACAACCCATGAAGAAGTATCCTATAATCCTATTCGAAGAATCACTATGAGTTTGCTAGTATTGCATTAGCTAGCTGCCCAACTAAAAAGTCTATAATGCTTATTCATTATGTATTTTTCCGATATGTAAATGTGTTTCAAGGGAGTGTGTCTCTTTCATATCTCATTCTCTGGGGTCCATTACATCTATGAGAAAAGGTTGACGATGATGTTTACGCATATATATGTAAATTGAAACCAGATATAAGAATTCCAAGCAACAAGCCAAAGCTTACAACTGAAGGCAGCAGTTACCTGATAAAGAATGTGCATCCAGTTAGAATCTCTTGGGCCTGGGATGTGTTTGAGAATGACGCCGCATTTTTCAAACTCACGTATAACTAAATTTGTATCCGCTGGTGAAAACCTGAAAATGCACAATACATGATTAATTATACACTTATGCCACAGTAGTGCTTGAGGTTAACTATATTCTTAGAGCATGACAATGTATATTCAAATATCCAAGCTATAAAGCTAATGAATAAATCACGATGCATGCCATATACCATGAATGCTAAGCCAAAAGAAACTTCAACGTTATGATTATTTCATCATTAAGACTACTGCAAGAGGCCACACCTTAACCGTCCAATTCAATTCCTCCCTAAAAGATTACTTGATAAAACTGTTGACCCCGGCCATAGAGCAACTAGTAGCATCTACCTTCGGCACTATAGTAACCTACAATCACCTACATTTAAATCTCAATAATACCATACAGAACCGGGCTAAATCCTAGTATCCTACTGAAATACCACTACTTCTTACGCAAGGAAGACTATGCAGGAGAACCTACTTCTTTAAAGCCCACAAAAACTACAAGAAATGAATTACATTATCCTAGCATATATAGCTTTTTCTGTCCCAATTCAATTATTTTCTCTTTACCACCATATAGAAAAAGACACGAAACATATCATAGCAAAGCACGTAATTCCGCACACTAATAGCAAAAATTTACATATCAAACCATAACGAATAACCATACATGCCACAAAATCACATTTCAACTAACTTAATCTCAACGTAAGATAACAATATAGCAAATAAGTCTATGAATTTCAAGACAAGTAGCCCACTAATGTTCCACTACCACGTTCATGGTCAATATGTTTAATGATATGCTTGTACATTGTTCTGGTGTTTTTGCGTAAGCTTATTTGTCGGGCTTATGGGATTAGTGAGCTTTTGAAAAGCTAATAAGCTGAATTGTTTGGGCTTTATAAGCTTGTAGCTTACTTAAGCTAATAAGCTCATAAGCACAAAAAATCAAACTTATTAGCTTTTCAAAACATCAACAATCTCATAAACCCGACAAATAGCCTTAAACAGACACCCCCTGAACCTCGTAAATTACTATGGTTATATTTGGTAGCAAGCATTTAGAAGCTTTTTGAAGCAACTAGCAACTAGCGTTTAGCGTTTTGCACAAAATGCTTGTTTGGAAACAAGCAACTAGCGTCCCTACTTTTTCTAAACAATCCAAATCAAAATATGCTACTTCTAGTAGCATTTACGAGCAACTAGCATTTCCACTAACAAATTATGACTATACCGCTATCTTCGCCAAACATACCTATCTCTAACCAAACATCACGTTTACAACCTACATTACTAAAACCTAAACTTAACATCACATTAAACAAAACAAGTTAAAAAGCGAGAATATACCCATAAACAGTAACCCACTCCTCTTCATCAACCCCCGCCCCAACAGACATCACCTCATTCGCACTCCTCTTCACTTCCGGCCTCGCCACTTCCCTCGGGGGCGGCAACGTATACAAATGCACATCCTCCTTCTCCCTCTCCTTCCTATTCACCACCCCATCCATCGGCGAACCACCCGCCCCACCCGAACCGAAACTCGAACTTTTCGCCTTCTCCCCAGTCCACCAATTCGAACCCCCACCCCCACTCCCCTGATTACTATTCTGAACACCCATCTTATACCCACTAGTACTAACACCAGGACTACTATTGCTAAACTTGTTGGAAGGTCGGGTTCGGGTCGGGTCAGTTGGGGTGTTCGGGTCGGGTGGGTATTCGGATTCGGGTGAGAAGTCGGACCTGTCTTCGAGGGTGAAGGCTGGAGGAGGGGGGAGGTCTGAGGTGGCGAAATTTTCCCGCCATAAAGCTGAAACGGCGGCGGCTTGGCCGGGGGTTGTGAACTTGCCGGATCCGGTACGGCGGTTGGTGACTGGTGTTGCTAAGTCGTTGAAGAAGAGTGATTTTGATTTTGTTGATGATGGGGTTTTGTGAATTGTGTTTGAGCTCATTTTTATAAAATTAGGGTTAGGGTTAGGGTTAGGGTTTTGGTTTTTTGAATTTTGGGGGAGAAGATGGAGTAATAAAAAAGAATGGTTTTTGTGTGCCGTTGGGCTTACGCGGATGTATTAATAAAAACTAGAAAGGTGCCCACGCTATGCGGGGCGGATTGTTGGGTGAAGATGAGGGAGGTGGGGTGGTGGAAAGTGGTTGTTGAGGTGGTTATAAATTGTTGGGGGTGGTTGTTGAGGTGGTTATAAATTGTTGAGGTGATTGTTAGGGGTGGTTATTTCCATAATTAGTAAGTAAAAGTCTGAATTTTTAAGCCTTTCTAATTATAGATGTCCTAAATACATTATATAGTAGTATAGATAAAATTTTGAGTGATAGAAGGAAGAAAAAGATATTTGCTTCTAATGCTACCCACAAGGCGGTTGGCTGAGCATACCCGACCGACTACCGCCTCCCGGCCCGATTCCGACTATCTTGACGTCCCAATTCTGATTCAGGACGGGAGTCAGTTTATGTTTTCCAGCCAATCGGGAGTCGGGACGGATGGAAATCGAAAAACAACAAAGAAAACCAACAAATTCGACTGATCCCGACCAATCGGGACTGATACCGAACTGACTAGTTTCGGATCAGGAGTCGGTTTGATTTTCTGGCGAAATTGGGATTCGGGCTTTGTCGGTATCGGGTCGGGACCGGCCCGATGCTCACCCCTATGCATATCAGCTTTTGAGCTCATTAGCAAAGTATGCACAATGTAGTTAGTGGTTGGTGCAGAGGCAGTGAATGCACCCTCGTTTCTTCCTAACTACGGCTACACATTTGGAGGAGATAATGAGTCATCTCACCAAATAAAAAGTTAGCCAACGTGACCTCCGCTTCTTGTTCAGTCCGTAGTCACCTCGTGGGATAGCATCTCGTATTTCGTTTGGTTCGTTAGCCATAGCGTTTGTGTGAAAATGAATAATAGTTGGTAGACTTTGATAATAAGTTGTGTATGAAAATAAATTATGGTAAAAGGGTATTTATAAGGGAAAATAGCCATTGGAGCCTATCAAATTCAAACTTCAAGCTGTTACAAAAACATACAAACTAAAATTGCATTCATTAATATAAAACTAAAAGTTACAATACAAAATTTAAAATACAATCGTCCTAATTGTATTTTTCATGTAGCCAAATAAACTTAGCATTGATTTGTTCTTATATTTCTCCCGCTTTTCTAAACAGAGCATTATGCATCTCGTAACCTTTCGAGGATTCTTCGTTCAAAAAAGTCTATGTTTGAGCACGATTTTCTTGAGGAATGTCATTGAATTTCTTGTATGTTTTTCTCAAATCATTTTAGTTTCGCATGTTTTGTCAAATTGCACGGCTAAGTCGATTAACGCTTGCTGACGAACGGTATCCTCCTCAATTAATTTCTCAACTAAAGTTATGATTTCATCAATAGTAAGTGAAAGCAAACAAGCAATATCAGATTTTGGGTAGGGACTAAGTATGAAGCTATGTAAAGTTTATGGGATAGGTAAAATATGGGGTATTTACAAGTAAAAAATAAGGTAGTTTTTTTTTTTTTTTTTTTTTTTTTTTTTTTTTTTTTTTTTTTAATGGATGTATTTTTTTGGGGCCCACACCTCACGTTTTCCCAAAGGTGACTGATTCACCTTTTCTCTTCCTTGGCATCACCTCACGCGACTAACCCAATGATGGTTGCTGCGTAAACCTCCTTCCCGATACCTCACGCTACCAGCTAGGTGCCCAATGATGGCTGCCGCGTGAACCTCCTTCCCGATACCTCACGCTACCAGCTAGGTGCCATATCAGATTTTCCACTTTCAACACTCACAACTCAAAATACATCTTCACTCGCACAACTCAAAATAACTTAGCCATTTTGGCCCACCCACCCCTAATTTTATTTTCTTCTTTATTTTTTCAAACAAGCTAAATTTTATTCATTAAAATATGAATATAATACAGAACTAAAAAATAATAAAGAAGAAAAAAAATACGAAAAATAAAAATTAAAAAACATTAGACAAAATAAAAAACATACGAAACTTAAAAAATACAATATTGCCCGGTCAGCTTCGATGATATTTTGCCACACAAAACTTAAAAAACGTATGAAACTTAAAAAACGTAATAAAAAGTAAGAAGGGACTCCTGGTGACACCGAGGTGATTGTCGGAGCCCAGAAAAATGAAAACCAAATACCCACCAAATCATTCATTCAGACACAATCACTTAAATTGTGAACCGATATTCAAGTTAATGTGTGTTTTTGTTATCTGGTGAGAGGGTGTTTGGATCTGTTAGATCGGTAAGATTTTGTTTATTTGGGTCATAAGGACCAATTCAATGCAAAAGTTCTGATCTGATGATGGCATACCATACAAGGTAAGTTTATTATTATTATTATTATTATTATTATTATTATTATTATTATTATTATTATTATTTTCTTCTTCTAATTTGCATGTTTTGATATGAAATCTCGGCAATCATCAATAATAGTTTAAGAATAATAGTAATAATTAGACACACTACTACTTTGTTCATGAAAATAATAATTACTCCTACTCTTGGATAGAAGAAGAAACTTGTTTGTGACAACCAAACTGTGATTACCAATTTAGGGTTAATATTCTTATTGTGCCCTTCTTATTTTTTTTTTTTAGTAAAGACTAGTTACGTACAAGAATAGATATAGATCGACTAAAACTAAAAATAAAAAAAGAGCTACTACATCTCTCCTGTATCCGGCGTCACATTCCACCACCACCACTACCACCACCACCACCAAACTCGACAATGTCTCGATTCCAGCTCCTCACCACCACCACTCAACCACCACCACCACCCGAAGCTCAAACCACCGACACCACAACATTAATATTAATCGTCGTTGTAGTAGTTCTGTTTGCCTTAATAATTGGGTTAGCCGTAGCTTACTTTAGATGGATCCGCCATGCAGCAGCAGCACCACCACCAGCACCAAGGGGTCTCCGGAAGAGTATACTGGAGAGTCTGCCGAGAGAGAGTTACTCTGTTGGTAAGGGTACTGAGAGTGAGAGTAGTGTGTGTGTAATTTGTATTAGTGTATTTGAGGAGGGGGAAGAGATCCGTGTTTTGCCATGCAAACACGTGTTTCATGTCACGTATGTTGACAAATGGTTTGAGTCACACTCCTCCTGCCCCACGTGTCGCAACATAGTTGACATAGCTAGCAGTTGACTAGTAGTATTTTTAGTAGTATTTTATTGTAATTATTACAGTGTAATTTCTTTTTATTTTATATATAAAAAAAGTTTAATACACGTATTATTCTTGTTTATTGTTTGTGCGTTTGGTGGTAGTTATAATAAATTTTACTTTTCTTGACATGTCACGAGACTATTAATCACAAAAGATAATCGATTTGCCAAAATCTTACTGATGATTTTATATTGGCACCCAATAATGCTTATAGGATGAAAATCATTTACCATCTTTGCATCATGAACCTTAGGTATCAATGTAATGAATGAGGAATTACAACATTTAGGAAAAGTACCTGAAGAGAAAAACTCGTTCACTGCACCAAAGACATCATCACCAACAAAATACCAGAACCTTTTAAAAAAATCGAAAGTAAACCTGTCGGGTCTCCGTGCCTTGTCTTTACTGCACTCCCACACAGCCCTTTTTACCTCATCTATAGTAACATTAGCTTCTAAGTCCATAGCCTGCTCGGTCTCCAAACTCCGAGGAAAAGCCATATCTGTTTCAGGTCGCAACCAATTTGGAACATCAAATTGACTCGCAAAGTGATTATAGAATTCACACTTCACTCGTGTTGGATCCTCTACCCCATTCCCCATCAATCAGAATCCCGCGGATAGCCAGATGTCGACGTTTTTTTTTATTAATAATCCCGCGGATAGTTGTTTTTATAAGTTTTATGTAGATTCATGTGGTCTATCATGTATATAGATTTATGTGGTCACATATTGCGACTTAGGTTGCTGGTATCTTGGTGGTTGCATTTTGCAAATTATCCTCTAATAAAAGCTGTGTTTATAAGTATGTATAAAATTCATGTGCTCTATCATGTATATAGATTTATGTGGTCACATATTGCGACTTTTCGGTCAAACACTTGAAAGTCTCTCTGACATGGTGGTTGTGATGTGTAGCAATTACTCGAAGAATTTTCGAAGTGAGATTTTTAGATAGAGATAGAGTAATTTACAATATGGCTTTTTGTTTGAGGTTATGAGCTTGTTGTGTAGTGTTAAGTTTAGTTTTTATAGTAATGTAGGTTGTAAATGAGATTTTTGGATAGAGAGAGAGTAATTTACGAGGTGTAGGGGGTGTTTGTTTAAGGTTTTATTTGTCGGGTTTATGAGATTGTTGATGTTTTGAAGAGCTAATAAGTTTGATTTTTTGGGCTTATTAGCTTAAGTAAGCTACAAGTAGGATGTAACCCGGTTATGTATGGTGCTATAGAGATATAAATTATTGTAGGTGATTGTAGTTACTGGTTGTTGCTTATATATTATTAGTATAGCTGTGAAAGGGAACAAATTAAGTTGGCAAGGATAAATGTTCAGGACAAAAAGAGTAAGGGTTTTGGGTATGTTCAGTTTGACTCCGTAGAATCTGCTGCGGAGGCTCTAAGTGCGTTGGATGGACCTGTTCTTGATGGAAGATTTCGTAAGTCTACTTTTTAGTCGTTTGATTTGTTCATGATTAGGCTATGATTTTGTTTTTTGATTTCTTTTGTGTTTAATGATTAGGCCGTGATTTGGCGCAATAATGTCATTTCGAATATTTGAAATTTTGGATATCTGAAATTTTGGATAACAGTTTTATATATATATCCAACTATCTATAATTTTTGCAAAACTTGTATATGAGTTCTAAAACTGACATCTCGTAAGACCCAACTTTTTAATAAATTATAATCAAATTTTCGGATATTCGAATACGAATATTTTTTTCTTCTTTATTTTTTCAAACAAGCTAAATTTCATTCATTAAAATAAGAATATAATACAGAACTAAAAAATAATAAAGAAGAAAAAAAATACGAAAAACAAAAATTAAAAAACATTAGACAAAATAAAAAAACATACGAAACTTAAAAAAATACAATATTGCCCGGTCAGCTTTGATGATATTTTGCAACACAAAACTTAAAAAACGTAGGAAACTTAAAAAACGTAACAAAAAGTAAGAAGGGACTCCTGGTGACACCGAGGTGATTGTCGGAGCCCAGAAAAATGAAAACCAAATACCCACCAAAATCATTCATTCATTCATTCAGACACAATCACTTAAATTGTGAACCGATATTCAAGTTAGCGTGTGTTTTTGTTATCTGGTGAGAGGGTGTTTGGATCTGTTAGATCGATAAGATTTTGTTTATTTGGGTCATAAGGACAAATTCTCTGCAAAAGTTCGGATTTGATGATGGCATACCATACAAGGTAAGTTTATTATTATTATTATTATTATTATTATTATTATTATTATTATTATTATTATTATTATTATTATTATTATTTTCTTCTTCTAATTTGCATGTTTTGATATGAAATCTCGGCAATCATCAATAATAGTTTAAGAATAATAGTAATACTTAGACACACTACTACTTTGTTCATGAAAATAATAATTACTCCTACTCTTGGATAGAAGAAGAAACTTGTTTGTGACAACCAAACTGTGATTACCAATTTAGGGTTAATATTCTTATGTGCCCTTCTTATTTTTTTAGTAAAGACTAGTTACGTAAAAGAATAGATATAGATCGACTAAAACTAAAACTAAAAAAAGAGCTACTACATCTCTCCTGTATCCGGCGTCACATTACACCACCACCACTACCACCACCAAACTCGACAATGTCTCGATTCCAGCTCCTCACCACCACCACTCAACCACCACCACCACCAGAAGCTCAAACCACCGACACTACAACATTAATATTAATCGTCGTTGTAGTAGTTTTGTTTGCCTTAATAATTGGGTTAGCCGTAGCTTACTCTAGATGGATTCGCCATGCAGCAGCAACAGCACCACCAGCACCAAGGGGTCTCCGGAAGAGTATACTGGAGAGTCTGCCGAGAGAGAGTTACTCTGTTGGTAAGGGTACTAAGAGTGAGAGTAGTGTGTGTGTAATTTGTATTAGTGTATTTGAGGAGGGGGAGGAGATCCATGTTTTGCCATGCAAACACGTGTTTCATGTCACGTGTGTTGACAAATGGTTTGAGTCACACTCCTCCTGCCCCACGTGTTGCAACATAGTTGACATAGCTAGAAGTTGACTAGTAGTATTTTATTGTAATTATTACAGTGTAATTTCTTTTTATTTTATATGTAAAAAAAGTTTAATACACGTATTATTCTTGTTTATTGTTTGTGCGTTTGGTATGCTGCTATTAATGATAATGAGTATGAGTTTGATGGTACTAGTTATAATAAATTTTACTTTTCTTGACATGTCACGAGACTATTAATCACAAAAAATAATCGATTTGCCAAAATCTTACTGATGATTTTATATTGGCACCCAATAAGGCTTATAGGATGAAAATCATTTACCATGTTTGCATCATGAACCTTAGGTATCAATGTAATGAATGAGGAATTACAACATTTAGGAAAAGTACCTGAAGAGAAAAACTCGTTCACTGTACCAAAGACATCATCACCAACAAAATACCAGAACCTTTTAAAAAAATTGAAAGTAAACCCGTCGGGTCTCCGTGCCTTGTCTTTACTGCACTCCCACACTGCCCTTTTTACCTCATCTATAGTAACATTAGCTTCTAAGTCTATAGCCTGCTCAGTCTCCAAACTCTGAGGAAAAGCCACATCTGTTTCAGGTCGCAACCAATTTGGAACATCAAATTGACTCGCAAAGTGATTATAGAATTCACACTTCACTCGTGTTGGATCCTCTACCCCATTCCCCATCAATCAGAATCCCGCGGATAGCCAGATGTCGACGTTTTTTTTATTAATAATCCCGCGGATAGTTGTTTTTATAAGTTTTATGTAGATTCATGTGGTCTATCATGTATTTAGATTTATGTGGTCACATATTGCGACTTAGGTTGCTGGTATCTTGGTGGTTGCATTTTGCAAATTATCCTCTAATAAAAGCTGTGTTTATAACTATGTATAAAATTCATGTGCTCTATCATGTATATAGATTTATGTGGTCACATATTGCGACTTTTCGGTCAAACACTTGAAAGTCTCTCTGACATGGTGGTTGTGATGTGTAGCAATTACTCGAAGAATTTTCGAAGTGAGATTTTTAGATAGAGATAGAGTAATTTACAATAAGGCTTTTTGTTTGAGGTTATGAGCTTGTTGTGTAGTGTTAAGTTTAGTTTTTATAGTAATGTAGGTTGTAAATGAGATTTTTGGATATAGAGAGAGTAATTTACGAGGTGTAGGGGGTGTTTGTTTAAGGTTTTATTTGTCGGGTTTATGAGATTATTGATGTTTTGAAGAGCTAATAAGTTTGATTTTTTGGGCTTATTAGCTTAAGTAAGCTACAAGTAGGATGTAACCCGGTTATGTATGGTGCTATAGAGATATAAATTATTGTAGGTGATTGTAGTTACTGGTTGCTGCTTATATATTATTAGTATAGCTGTGAAAGGGAACAAATTAAGGTGGCAAGGATAAATGTTCAGGACAAAAAGAGTAAGGGTTTTGGGTATGTTCAGTTTGACTCCGTAGAATCTGCTGCGGAGGCTCTAAGTGCGTTGGATGGACCTGTTCTTGATGGAAGATTTCGTAAGTCTACTTTTTAGTTGTTTGATTTGTTCATGATTAGGCTGTGATTTTGTTTTTTTGATTTCTTTTGTGTTTAATGATTAGGCCGTGATTTGGCGCAATAATATCATTTCGAATATTTGAAATTTTGGATAACAATTTTATATAAACGAATATCCAACTATCTATAATTTTTGCAAAACTTGTATATGAGTTCTAAAACTGACATCTCGTAAGACCCAACTTTTTAATAAATTATAATCAAATTTTCGGATATTCGAATACGAATATTTTTTGAACACCTACAACCTAAATCAAGAAACCCTAGAAAATAAGTTGGATATTTTGTCGAAAAATAATAACATTATATAACACGTATATAATAATAATAATAATAATAATAATAATAATAATAATAATAATAATAATAATAATAATAATAATAATAATAAAACCCATATAGCTTGTAATGGGTCGGCTCCACAAGCCACACGTTGGATTTTGTCAAGTGTTTAATATATTTTTGGTAATATCCAACATGACGATTGTCGTATGGTGTTTATAATGTGTTTGATGAATATGTTATCCTGGGCATATGAAAATGTTTTTCGGTAGGCAAAGTCATTAGGCACCATGTATACCTCAGGATACTGATGCTAACGATAGCAAAGGTATCATATAATTATTATACTTTTATTGAAAATTTTTCTGACAACAAAAATATTTAAGCTCTTTATACAATTGTCTTATCATATAGCGGATTCACAAAATAATGAACATTACACATGTGGGATTTTTGCATCTCTAAGATAACGTATATATAAAATTAAAAATAAAAAGAGATTACACTATATATAATAATTACTGCACAATAATAAAATAATAAAAATACCTAGTCAATCAATATGTGTCGACAGGTTGGGCAAGAGGAGTGGTTAGCAAACTAAGTGTCAACGCACGTGACATGAAACACGTGTTTGCATGGTAATACCTTGACCTCCCCCCCCTCTTCAAATACTGTTATACTAATTACACACTCCTCACTCTCACTACCCTCACCAACAGTGTAGCTCTCTCTTGGCAGTCTGTCCAGTATGCTCTCCCCGAGACCCCTTGGTGCTGGTGCTGGTGCTGCATTCCATCTCAAGTAAAATATAACTGCCAGAAAAAGCACGAAAGAAACCACTACTAGAATTATTATTACTAGGGTTGCGTCGCTGTTGTGGTAATCTTCTGGTGGTGGTGGTGGTGGTGGTGGTTTGGAGGAATCGAGACGACATGGTTGGAGTTGTTTGAGGAAATTAAAAGGCTTGTGAGATGATGGGTAGAAAAGTTTTTGATTGAGGACTGAGGAAATTTTCTTGTTTCGTGATATTGTTTTGATTACGGATTGCTTATAAGATGCTCATGTATTACCTCGTTTGAGTTAATTAAGGAAAATTAGCTTGTGCAATTGAAAAAGAAATACGTATGTAATAGACAGTTGAGCACATGCAAAACATACTATATATTGCCACCAAACACATCCAGCCCATATGCTTTGCACTTCGATCTCACGCATGATTGTTTGAGAACCTCAAAGTTACTCTTTGAATACACTTAACTTATGCTAATTATGATATCAAATTGCGTACCTGAGAGCTCAGTTCAATTTACATTAGAATGAATATAACTATAAAATCTGTACGAATTAACAACAAGAGTAAAGTCACTTGTACTTTATAAAACCGACTTGTACATATTATTGATCCAAAACATTTTTTCGACTTCTTTCTTCACAACTAATATATGATATAGAGCCAAAATTTTCCTACTTGGCCTTCGGAGAAAGGATTCTAATTTATCTTTATTTTTTAATATAATTTTATAATTTTAGTTTGTTATAATGATACCAAATATAGACTTTGCCCACATAGAAGCTAATACACATATCGGCTGTTAGTTAATTACATATACTGAAAATAGCAAGCTAACATGTGACAACCCGTATCACTACAAATATAATTTACAGATAATATCTCCTTAAGTTCTAACTTTGTGTTAATTTGTTTCGTGAAAATTATTGTAAAATATTACATGTAACAGCAACATGGGCGGTTTTGGGCCGGCGCACCATTAGCAACCGAGCCGGGCCCAACTCACTAAGAGGCACTAAATTTTTTTATACCCATTATATGTACTAGGCCCAACCCACTAATGGTCTATGGATATTATAATATAGGGGTATTTTTTTTTCCGTGTCGGGCCTAATTTTTTTTTTTACATTCTCGGTACCACCTATAGCAATACAAAATTGAAAAAAGTTACATAAGGAACCTAGACAATGATCACGAAAACAAAAGTAGCCGCTAATACGACTGCAAAATTTTGGTATCTAAAGTTGTACGTATATACTCCACAAGAATAAGAATAATTAATGTATATAACATTCGTTACAATGATTTCAGGCTATTGTATCTTTGTATGAGACTATTGTTTCAATGGAACGATGAGTAAAATTAAAGTCTTCTCCAATTTAATTAGTTGTATTCCTCAATCCAGATGTCAACTAAAAGGTCCACAACATCCTGCAAAAGGCAACCTTCATTAATTAGCAAACAAACAGTTGTCTAAAGTGGCGCATTACTATAAATAACATTTACCAGGCTGTTGCTGTAGCAATTGCTACAGTAGCAAGCTACAGTAAAAGCACTCACAATGAACAGTAGAATGTACAGTATTAACGGTCGTTAAGTATTTAACGACCGTTAATTTTTTTTTTTTTTTTTTTTTTTATTTTATTTTATTATTATTATTATTATTTTTTTTTACAATTGGTCATTCGTCTTAGAGGTTCGTTGCAAATTTAGTCCTTATAACTAACGGTCTTAACGACCGGTAAGTACTAACGACCGTTAATTTTTTTTTTTTTTTTTTTTTTTTTTTATTTTTTTTTTTTTTTTACAATTGGTCACTCGTCTTAGAGGTCTGCAATTGGTCCTCCATCTTAGAGGTTCGTTGCAAATTTTGTCCTTATAACTAACAGTCGTTAACTGCAATAACTACTTCTTTGGCAAAACATCCCGCGGCAACGCGCGGGTGATCCACCTCGTATCGAACATGGAGAAGGAGAACATACAACTAGTGAAATTGGCTGAGGAAATGGTTCACCAGATGTGAGCAAATCTTCAAAACTTCTTGTCCAAATGTAGCATAACATATAAAAAACCAACTCATTAGACAACTTATTCTGCATTTTTTTTTTATTTTCCATAAACTTTTAAAAATTAAAACTGAAAAGCATTCGGATGTATATATAGTGTGAGGTTCTTTTCAGAACCAAATAAATTGCGAACTGCGAGAACTACCAAGGACCAATCAGATTTTAGATAATTAATTATCCTTTTTTATTCCCAGCCTATTTCTGGAGGGGTAGACTTGGTATTTTGCATTATTGTACATTAATTAATTAATGTATTTACTCCTGGATTATTGGAAGACACTATCAATCAGTTATGTTTATCATAATTATACACTCAATTATCAAACCCTAAAACATATTTTTATCATCACCATCGATCATCACCAGTCTTTTTCCCAGGTTCAAAAATATGCAATTTCGTTCTTGAATTGCAAACTAACTCGCGTACCATCTTATCAATCAATTAAAAAAAATGATCAGGAAGTCCTAATAGTTGTGGCGTTGTGAGGCAATATGTGGAGCATTCTGTTCTGTTTGCGCATACCTTATTTCTGATAGGCATGCATTTTTTTTTTCTAATATTCGTAAGACAAGTCTGAAATCTGAAAATTTGGAATATACTTCATTTGGACGTTAATACATGTGCATAGTAGGGGGCATGTGGGTTGTTGATTTAGCTGTAAAAAATGGGTTCTTTGGTTTGTGCATCTGTTGTCCAAGTGTACATGCATATGTGCACAAGATCATCGCCACTTTCTTGATCATTTACAAATGACTTTTTCTTGTAGAGGTTTGTGTGGATAGCTAATATTAATATTACATGAAAGAATAAACTAATTGGTATGAGTTAAGAATTTCTTTTACGGCAGTTTGCAATAGTCTCAATTTATAATCGTATAACCGCGGATCTATGATAAACGATTGGAAAAGCACTTAATAACATAGGAATTTGATTGTCGATCAATAATTAAATTTTGGTTTTTGTTTTGTATATATGCGATTTGGGGAAGTAAATCGGTAGGCACCTGAATTATAATACTTTTAAAGAAGGCTTTTTAACACATCAATTATATTAGAGTCTGATGTTTAAGAATGTTACAGTGAGGGTTTTCAAGTATGTATTTCCTGTACAATGATGATTTATTAACCGATGACAATATGTTTCTTGTTTTTTTTCAAATGTTTTTCTAACTATGTTTTTTTGTTTGGTATTTATATTAATCTATAATCAGTATTTAAAAGGACGCGTCTAAAGTGGATGATGAAGATAATGAATGCACTTGATATGATCACTACTGCACATGTACAGACGGGAAAATAAAAGTTGATAACGAAAAATGGTGCATGCACATCAGGGTCTCTTTGGTTTTTTCATTACATCTAAAGAGGATGGTGAATGCACATGTGTATACTTCAAGATAAATATGTTGGGATGAAGATATGACCACTATGGCACATGTGCACACTTGAAAATAAACTTCCATAACTGAATGGGGCATGTACATCAGTGTTTAAAGGGACGCGTCTAAAGTGAATGATGAAGATACTGAATGCACTTGATATGATCACTACTGCACATGTACAGACGGGAAAATAAAAGTTGATAACGAAAAATGGTGCATGCACATCTGGGTCTCTTTGGTTTTTTCATTACATCTAAAGAGAATGGTGAATGCACATGTGTATACTTCAAGATAAATATGTTGGGATGAAGTTATGACCACAATGGCACATGTGCACACTTGAAAATAAACTTCCATAACTGAATGGGGCATGTACACTAAAAAGACTATTTGGTTTTTTATTGCACCTAAGGAGGATGATGAATGCACATGTGTATACTTAAATATGAATACGTCGGATGAAGACATGACCACGATTGCTTGCACAAGTACATACTTGAAAATAGAAGTCGTTGGGGAAGGAATGGTGCATACACATGTGTACGCCACTCAAGTTCATATGTTTCTCTTTTAGTAATATCTGTAATAAAATAGCATACCAGATTATACTAGTAACGGAACTTTTAAGTTGTGAAAACAGGAAATACTGGTGTTATTGTTTATGTTTTTGGCTTTTGGAACTTTCAAGGTTTGAGATTTATACATGTGCATTTATCATTTTTAGACATTCGTATTTACTGAAGTTGTGAAATTCCGCAGAAAAATATTGTACCTTCATATTTATGAAAGCCCAAAAAAAGTCCAAGGTTAAACAAGAGTAGAATTTGCAAAGATATGATCATCAAGTGCACACATGTTTTGTTTATAATAGCTAAATATAATAATAATAAAATTGAAATATAAAGAAATTGAACTTATTTCTTAAACGGAAGAAGATAATATGTGTGTGTTTTTTGAATTGTGAATATATTTATGGGATAGATACTACAGCAATCAACATAGGTGATCATTAACTTCTCCGTTAATAGTGCATAATGGTTGAGGAGTTCAGTTACTATTGAAATGAGGGAGATGTAAAATCCCTATTATGACCCACTATTTAAAAAAAAAAAAAGGCTGGAAAAGCTTCTATTTATTTACAAAAGTGCCATGTGCATTCTCCACCATTGATCATTTAATCTAAAGGCTAAAATCGGTTCTCGCAGTTCTCGCAATCATATATAAAATTTATTATTCAAAATCAATATTACTATTCGATCCTTTAAGTTTTTCCAATTTACACATTTTACCCTTAACGGAATATATTTATGTCGTTAGTCCAAAGTTATATATATTTACGTTTTAAGTCCAATTATATCAATATTTACATTTTTCAATCCCAAGTTTCAATATTAACAGTTTATACCCTTAGAAAACTGTTTTGACAATTTTTACCCAAAGTTTACACGTTTGACAATTTTAGTCCCTAGTTAACGAAATTTTGCAAAATTAGTTCAAAAATTACCAAACTTGAAACTTAACATTTTTAATATTTCAATAAGCTCAGAATGTGTAGAACAGCTTATTTCAATAGCTTGTTAGCTTATTTTCCTCATTTTTCATTAAATGGGCTATACGATCCAAAATTAAGGGCCTGTTAGTGTTTTTCGATCCAAAGGGTTTGGGGGAACACTTGTTTTATCAAAGTCCATCATTTTAAGTTCTAAAAACATTTCGAAACAGCTTTTACACTCAGCTTATCGTAATAAGCTAAAAATAGCTTTTTGGGCTTTACGGCCCATATATAGTTTTAATTTCCTGAAAATCTTATGAAATCTCGTTTCGCTTTAGGGTCATTTAAGCTATCAAATTAAGTTGTTAGGTCGAATTATTTATCATTCTCGTTAGTACACCAGGTAGATAATTAGTTCGTATAAAAATAATAGGTGGTCATGTGTCAAAATTTAAAATGGCGAGGCCAAAGTACACGGCCAAAACTCGATACGCAAAACTTATAAAACTTGAAAAATATTCTAAGTGTTTGTGTATATCGTATAGGTCCAACTTACTTAGAAACGTGTGATTATTCTTGTGTATATGTTAATATGAGTTCAAAGTCGTTATAGGTTCTCGGTAATGGCCTAGCCAAATAATAGTACGATACATAAAACATAGGTGTTGTGTTTATAGTTTACGAGTTATTAATAGAAAGTGTAGGTGCAAAATATAATGTACGTATATATATAAATAGAAAGAAAGTCAAGGTCTCACCTCACCTCTAAAAGGTGGTGTAAAACAAAGTGTAGAGATCGTGTGAGGGCAAAATGGCTTCGTGGTTCACTTCACGTTCCACCAAAGGTTCAAGAGGCTACAAGCTTGATCTCCTAGGTTCACTTGAGATGTTGTACACTTGACAATCCGTTCGTCCTCCAACACTTCTTCTTCTCGTTATTATTTATGTGTAAGTGGTTCGTATAGTGCATGTAACGCTTGTGATTGCATGTGAAGCTTTTATAGAGAGTTTTATGGTGTGTAAGGACAAGATAAGTTCACAAGGGTGAAGGGTGCATGTTAGGCGAATAGTAACGCCACAAACTTAAACCAATCGCAAGTTTACATGGCCAAGATCTTGTGAGATTGCATGCTATTCATTCCTGACATTCACATGAGATGTACATTGTTCGTTTAGATGTAATTAGGGAGCAAGGTGGCAACAAGGAATGTTATGACACGTTTTGGTCTTATCTTTGCATGGGACGTTTTGTGGTTCACTTTGGTCATTTCTAAAGTATCAAACGAGCGAGAGGGAGTGTAATATTTATCAATCATGATTCTTGGGCACTAGGTGAATTGAGACAAGCAAAAATATGTTGAGGTTGTGTGTCGAATTTGCTAGAAAAAGGGTGCGTTTTGGGTGTGTCGCGGCTGGCAGAAACAAAGGAAAAAGATATAGGGTGTGTTTGGGCTTGAGGCCTGTGGGCTTGTGGTTTGCATTTGCCCAAAACAAAAAAAAGAAAAAATAACTAGTCTGTTTGGTTTGTATTTGGTTTCCGTGGCCCGTTGGGTGTTGGGGGCCCACATGGTATGTTTCAAATATCGTGTCGAGGTTCAAAAATATTAATGAGCGTTCTCGGGAAGTTTCGTAGGTTCGGGGAATATATAAATAGTATATGGTATTTAGACGAAACGTATAGTTATAAATATAGATGTTTTGTATATATTTATAGTTCGCAATAATTATAGATTATCTAGGTTGTGTGAGCATCGTTCCTGGGTAAACGGTCAATCACAGTTATCGTAGTGGTTCCAATATCAAGCCATAAATAAAAAAAAAATTGTTACCCGTAAAAATGGTGTTAAGTTATCATAACATCGTTTTATTTCTTCGTGTGCATTTACTAATCATAAGGGAAATTTACGAAAGGTTACATTACCTACCTCTTACAGGGAATTCCGTCCCAGAATTCTAGTCTAAGATAGTTGCCAAGGGTGTCTTAGGTGAAGAGATGTGGGTACTTGGAGCGAATCTGATCCTCGCGCTCCCAAGTATATTCCGGTCCTCGCTTGGAGTCCCAATGAACTTTGACAATAGGGATACGATTTTGCTTTAGTTGTTTGACTTCTCTATCCATGATTTCAATGGGTTCCTCGGTAAAGACAAGGTTGTCATCTAGTCGAATTTCTTTCAATGGAATAACGAGAGATTCATCGGATAAACACTTCTTAAGGTTTGACACATGAAAGGTGTCGTGAATCCGACTAAGTTCTTCGGGTAGTTCGAGTTTATAAGCCACGGGTCCTATCCTTTCCAGGATTTTAAATGGACTGATGTATCTTGGGTTCAACTTTCCATGTTTTCCAAATCGTACCATTCCCTTCTAGGGAGATACTTTCAATAAGACTCTATCCCCTACTTGAAATTCCATGGGTTTTCTTCTTATGTCAGCGTAGCTTTTCTGTCGGTCTCGGGCTGCTTGTAAGCGTTGCTTAATCTTAACGATTTTCTCAGTTGTTTCCCGAACAAGGTCTGGTCCTATAAGTTGTCTCTCTCCAACTTCTGCCCAACAAACGGGCAATCTGCACTTTCTACCGTAAAGTGCTTGGAATGGTGCTGCTTTTATGATGGCGTGGTAACTATTGTTGTATGAAAACTCTGTTAATGGTAAGTGCTTATCCCAACCTTTTCCGAAATCAATAACGCATGCTCGGAGCATGTCTTCCAAGGTTTGAATAGTTCTTTCACTTTGACCATCAGTTTGAGGGTGGTATGCGGTGCTCATATCTAGTTTAGTTCCTAATGCTTTCTGTAAGGATTTCCAAAAATGCGAGGTGAAACGACTATCTTGATCCGAGATGATTGAAATTGGTACTCCATGTCGAGTGACAATTTCCTTCACATACAGCTGAACCAATGTATTCATCTCATCGGTTTCTTTGATGGGTAGAAAATGAGCGGATTTTGTGAGATGATCCACAATAACCCATATTGTATCGTATCCGGATGAGGTTCTTGGAAGTTTGGTGATGAAGTCCATAGTGATTCATTCCCATTTCCGCATAGGAAGTTCAGGTTGTACAACTAGACCTGAAGGTTTCTGATGTTCTGCCTTTACTCTTGAACACGTCAAACATTTACCGACATATTCTGCGATGTCAGCCTTCATGTTTGGCCACCAGTATAGTTTCTTTAAATCCTGATACATCTTGTCGGAACCTGGGTGAATGGAGTATTTTGACTTGTGGGACTCATACATGATGAGCTCACGAATACCTCCAACCAGAGGGATCCAACTTCTGTCCTTGAAACACAGTGTTCCATCGGATTTCTTCACGAAACCATTCTTATTCTCGGGCATGCCGTAAATCTTTTCCTTTGGTCGGTTTTCTTCTTTGAGAGCTTCGTTCTGTGTGGTAAGGATTTGGGATGGAAGGGGTGAGTGAATAGTCATTCCCAGTAATCTAACTCGAAGTGGTGTCAATCGTTCTTTTTGGCTTAACGCATCTGCTACTACATTAGCCTTTCCTGGGTGGTAACGTATCTTACAATCATAATCGCTGAGTAGCTCTAGCCAGCGACGTTGTCTCATATTTAAATCATTTTGATCAAAAATATGCTGAAGACTCTTGTGGTCTGTATACACGGTACATTTGGTGCCATATAAGTAGTGCCTCCATAACTTGAGCGCAAACACTACAGCTCCTAACTCCAAGTCATGAGTCGTGTAGTTTTCCTCATGTTTCTTTAATTATCGAGATGCATAAGCTATCACTTTGCTTCTTTGCATCAAAACTGCTCCTAGTCCATGATAAGATGCGTCGTAATATACTATAAAGTCCTCATTTCCTTCTGGGAGGGCCAATATTGGAGCTTCACAAAGCTTTCGTTTTAACAACTGGAAGGCTGCTTCTTCCTTTTCTTCCCAGATGTACTTCTCATTCTTTTGGGTTAGCTTAGTCAAAGGTTTTGCAATCTTGAAGAATCCCTCAATAAATCTTCGGTAGTAACCTGCGAGACCTAAAAATTGATGTATCTCCGTGGGGTTTGTAGGAGATGACCAACCTTTTACAGCCTCAATCTTTGCAGGGTCTACGTGAATGTCTTGACTATCTATGATGTGTCCTAAAAATTGCACGGTACGAATCCAAAAGTCGCATTTGGAGAACTTAGCGTACAATTCTTCTTTCTTGAGTAGTTCTAGAATGATTCGTAAATGTTCCGCGTGTTCCTCTTCATTGCGAGAGTAGATCAAAATATCGTCAATGAATACTATTACAAACTTATCCAAGTAAGGTTTGCACACTCGATTCATTAAATCCATGAAAACTGCTGGTGCATTGGTCAATCCGAATGGCATTACTTGAAACTCGTAGTTACCATAGCGCGTTCTGAATGCAGTTTTCAGAATATCCTCTTCTCGAACTCTTAGCTGATGATATCCCGATCTCAGATCAATTTTTGAGTACATCATCAATTCGAGGCAATGGGTATCGATTCTTTACCGTAAGTTTATTCAACTCCCGGTTGTCGATACACATCCGAAATGATCCATCATTCTTTTTAACAAACAAAACTGGTGCTCCCCAAGGTGATGAGCTTGGTCTAATAAATCCTTTTTCCGACAATTCCTTTAGTTGTTCTGACAATTCTTCCATTTCAGATGGCGCTAACCTATAAGGTGCTTTAGCCACTGGTGCCGCTCCAGGCACTAGTTCAATCTGAAATTCTACTTGACGTGCGGGTGAAATACCAGGTAATTCTTCAGGGAATACTTCAGGAAAATCCCTAACAATAGGAACGTCATCAAGCCGCTTTTCGGATGACTTATTTTCCGTAACATGAGCCATGAATACCTGACATCCTTCCTTCATGTATTTTATCACTCGTATACATGAGATAATTCCATATTGAGGTTTACTTTTGTCGCCCTGGACAATGAGTGTTTCATCCTTGAGTGGTATATGGACGGCCTTTTCGTCACAGTGAATCCTAGCATGATGGTGGGATAGCCAATCCATGCTGATGATAGCGTCAAAACTACCAAGTTGAGCGGGCATAAGATCAATGGCAAAAGGTTTTTCTGATAGGGTTAGGGTACAATCTTTCATGATAGTATTGCTATCTATTAAATTCCCGTCAGCCATCTCGACTTCATAGGTGGTGTTTAGCTTAGAGGGGGTAACATTAAGTAAATGGGCAAACGTATCTGATATAAAACTCTTATCGGCGCCCGAATCAAACAATACTCTAGCATTATGATGGTTTAGTAGAAACGTACCGGTGACTGCATCAGGTCCGTTTCCATCTCCGAGAAGGTATACCCTAGCTGGAGCGTTGGCTGGTTCATTTCCTTTTGGGCAGTTCCTCCGGATGTGTCCTACTTCTCAGCATCCGTAACAAGTGGGTGATACAACCTGTGTGTTGCTTCCTGTAGCCGGAATCCTACAGTTTCTGGTTTGATGGCCGATCTTACGACATCTGTCACACCGAACGGTACAACGACCCTCGTGATGAAGTTTACATCGTTGACATTGGGGTTTCTGACCGTTGTACCCTACACCTTCCGTGGCGGTGTAGACTCGGGGTTTATCTTGTCTTTGATTCTGCTGTTGAGTGCTCCGATTGTTGTGATATTGTTGGTGGTTCCGATTATTGTTGCGGTGGTTGTTGTTGCGGTGATGACTGTTGTTGTTTTGTTGGTTGTTGTTGTGATGGTGGGTGGTTCTCTTATCGTCCAATTTCCTTTTAAGCTCATTGTATTTCACTTCTCGTTCTAGAAGTTTCTGAGCAAGTTCCATTGCTGCTTCCAAGGTTGGCGGGTTTGCTGAGGTAATGTTTTCTTCAATACTCCTAGGGAGTCCTTTGACATATTTCTCTAATGTCTTCTCATGATCAGGTACCATGGAAGGGCATAATACCTTGAGTTCTTGGAATCTCCTGTTGTAACTTCTCAAATCAACGCCTTTCACTATTAAGGCATGGAACTCATCCTCAAGTTTTCGTAGTTCGGAACGGGGATAATACTTCTTTAGTATTTTAGCCTTGAATTCAATCCAAGTAAGTTGATGTGCTGCCTCTGCTCCTAGTGTTTGAATGGTAGAGTTCCACCAGGATAGAGCATCTTGCATCAGTGTTCCCGTTGCAAAGCTTACCTTGTTGTTTTCCGAGCATCCACTTCTTTAGAAAACTGTTTCACTTCTTTCAAACCATTGGGATAATTCCGACACTCCTTCAGTTCCTCTGAAATACGTTGGTTGGCATGCTATAAAGTCCTTATAAGTGCAGTAGTGGGGTGTAGGTGCATTCCCATCTCTATTACGGGCTTGTCCAGCTAAAACAGCATTAACACCATCAGCAATTGCTTGCTGGATCACTGCTGGGGTCATAACTTCAGGGTTCGTTGGTGTGGCGGTCGTGGTTGTTCTCCTAGTTCTAGCCATGTTGCTATTATAAAAGAAGGTATATCATTAGAACATTTATAATAGTCTTATTATGTTGAAATATATCAAGTAATAAATAGTAAATATAGGTCGTTGTTACAATGATTTGATCATTGAAAAGGTTTAAGTCGTAATTATCGTATGTTGGAATGACATACTTTAGGGATTACGAATAAGTTTGACCTGCATAAACCAATATATTACGATATAATGTATAAGGTTTGCAACGTAAATAAAGATAAAATAAATTTCCATAAATCAATGTCAAAGTGTTATAACACTTATTGATGCTTGTGCAAATGTTTATAAAACATGACAAGATTCCTTTATTGCTAAGACATTGATTACACTAACAAGGCGATGGTCTCATGGTTTCCCTAAGGCTTTGTCTAGGCGGTTTTGGAGTTCTTGAATGGCAGTGGACATGGTTTCCATTGTTTGATATCGAGTCCTTGCTCTTTCTCGAGATTCTAGCTAGGCTTGCCTAAGGCGTAGGTTTTCAGTGTTGATCCTTTCAAGTTCTCGGTCCAAGGTTCCTATCATTATTTCTGTTGAAGTGTTAGCCCCACATAGTGCTCCTATGAATTCCATTGACTCCCAAAATAGAGAATCCAACTTTTCAACCTTATCTTCCATTGCAAGATGACCAATTATGAGACTGTTCATATCATCTTCAAAGGTTTCTAGATGCTTATGAGGGATCTTGTTGAGTATACTAGCGATGGAATCAAGCCGATCTTCGTGGTGAACCATTCTTGTAGCTAACAATGGTATGGTGTGATGTATGGGTTCCCCAGTGACTGGAAGAATTCGGGAGGTGGAGTAAGAAGTTTCCCCAAGTTCCCTTGTTGTTGGTGTTCCTTCTTGAGATCTCCAAGATCGCATGATTGGCAACAAGAACGACCATTTACGAGCATCCACTCACTTGTGGGTCCTTCGGCGTCTGCGGTGAACACAAGATTCTGAGGTTGTTGGGTGGATTGGGTAAGTCCTTTGGTGAGGTTATATTGGGACACTTCGGTAAGGTGCAGGTGGTGATGCTAGTGGAGGAGATGCTATGGGTGATGGTGTTAGTGGCACAGTAGTAGTTTGGCTGTAGAAGATAGTAGGTAGTGGTAGTATCACAGGTGGTGTAGGTGGTGGTGGCACAACTGATTCAGGTGGTATGACAAGAGCTGGTGCTGGTACAACAGTACTTGCTTCATACGGCTGAAGTTGTCTAATTTGCCTAGATCGGCGAATCGGACCAGATGATGCCAGAGGAGAAACCTCTGTGTCAGATGCTGGCAAAAATTGTTGGTTTTGCATGTATCTGTCTGTAGCAGGAGACATAGGCATAGGTGAGGTAGCATAGGCTGAAGTAACATCTTCAGTTCCTGAGTTTGATGACACGCTGATAGGGTGGGTGTTCGAAGACATGACACTGTAATAATTTCCCGATTAGTAAATGTAAGTATAATCATAATCAATTTAGAATGCTATAAAGTAAATAATACTTTTTACCAATTATTGGAATGCTCAGGCACGAAGGGCGTAGGATGGTATTTTAAAAATTTTGTCCCGTTAAAAGTGTAGTTATAGTCCAGTGTTCCAAAAACCCTTGGTTCACTATAACCGTGGCTCTGATGCCAATCTATAACACCCCCAAAATGAACAATACAGCGGAAGACTTATAGTGACAGCGGAAGACTTTTGGGGTATTATATCGTGGATCTTTGTCACAATTATAGAGAACGACTCAAATGAGACGTTTTAAGTTTTATTTAAAATACCAAATATTCATGTTTCCAAAAGGTTTCATTATTCAACAACAAGTTTTTATTCAAAGAGAAATAAACGTTTCTTTATTTGCCCACTTCGTGCCTTTGCCATCCATTCCATTTAGTTACCTGAGATAAACATGCTAAAAGTCAACAAAAGTTGAGTGAAATTCATAGGTTTATAATTAAGAGTTTGAACACAAGAGATAGATGTTTATTGTAATATCGATACAAATAAACAAGTTAGAAATTGTAACACCCCCAAAATCGGTACAGCGGAAGCATTCGGGTCATGGGGTGCTACTAAATTGGAGATCACAACACAAGATAATAAAGAACGGAATACATACTCCGTTAAAAATACATTTCTTTAAAATTCATTCAAGTTTACATCAAGTTTTAAAGTAAATAGATAAGCCCAACGTCGAATGGTCCCATAAAAACAAGTCATAATGTTGTGTAAAAACACTTAGGTAAATAGATTATGACCATCGTCTTGCCATGCCTTGTCAAAAATAAGTAGCTTAAACACCTGAGTAAACATGCTAAAAGTCAGCAAAAAGCTGGTGAGTCTATAGGTTTATCAGTAAAGTAATGTGGACCAATAGTTTTGTGTACAAACATTACAACGCATATAATGTCATACAAAAATAGTCTATCGCGCTAGCACTAAGTTCATGCAACCGAAGCTAAACAGTTTAGTATGCCACAATGTAGCACATATAATAATAGTGAGGGCCCATAGCGAGTGTTTAACCCAATACACTCGTAATCCGACTTGGTATACGTTCGCATTGACCCGTCTGGCCAACCGAACGGGGGAGTTACCCCCAATAGATCTATCTATATCAATCGCGCTTCCTAACAGGAATTAACGGTTCATGAAAGTGGGCATAACAGTGGGTTCAGGGCTTAGGCTAACTACGCAATAGTGTTGAGAAATAATAGTATGGTCCAGAAAATGTTTTGCATGTTTCTCACCCCATAGTTTTGTAAACGAGTATAAGTAAAGTGGGGCTATAAACTCACCTTAGTGATTAGTAGTCGCGATAGCGAAAAGTCAAATAGTGATAGTGAGCGGCACCGACGCGCGACCTAGAATAGTACGGCAATTTTAGTTTACAATACCAATTAAGACTCAACGATGTTTAAGTGAGTTTAAAAGTTTAAAGAAAAAAAAAATGTTTGCGTTGTTGTTGCTTGTATGGCAGCGTTTAAGTTTGAGAACAATTTTCTAAGTGTGAGTAAGTATTGGCTCACGGAAGTGTATTAGTATATACGTAGACAATAATAAAATATCAAAGATGGATAATCCTAAGGTTCGACAATAATTGAAAGATAGAGTACGTAGAGTAATTACGATAAATATTAGACGTTGACGGAATGTAATAGTCTTGCCGTTAGAAGTGTATTCATATTTAAAAAAAAAAAATATGTTTGATACTATTATAAATAAGAGTATGTAATCATGTAGTGACCTTAGTTAAGTTTTATATTTAAAATAAGCTAGTAACCCATATATTTTAATAAAGTACGTTTGTTTAAATATTTTGTTTATTGTCCGTTTTTAAGTTTTGTTGAAAGCACTTTGATTGTAGGATTTTTACAAAGGTTGGGCGTGACCCGTATATACGTGTAGTGTTACCGAGATGACTAATAATTAAGCTATCCACATTAAACTAATGAACCGCGATATAATGTTTATAAAAAAATTTGTAAGCTTAAGTGTGTTAGTTAGCTTAATAAACCTCGCATATTAATGACCTCAAAATAAGTTATAACTAATATTTTCATTAGTTTGATTAAACTTATAGTTTAATGGTATGAAAATATTAAATTTTGATTATAAGTTTTAAAAACGAGCCATGTTAATTCTAAATAAAGTAATATGAATCAAAAATTTTGAAATAAGTTAAGGCTTGTATATTTAGTTTAATCTAGTTTCTATGGGTCCTTAAATTTATATGCTAACTTATAGTTTCATGTGTAGTATATTGTGGTTTGTTTTAGAACACATTTATAAAACGTGTCGTATAGCTTTAGGTATGTTGCGAAGTTTTGACGAGATAGATAAGTCAACTTCAAGGAAGGAAATGGGATGAGCTGTAGCAAACTAGCAGCCCAAAAATCAAACGCACCCTTTTAGTCGAAGAGAAGTGGGCTTGGGCCCAAGGTGAACACTCATGGTGAAGCAGACCAGCGTTTCATTTTTCTCACTATACCAGACATGACTAAACTTTGACTTCCACAAACCAGTTTTAGACCATATTTGCTTAACCAAATATGGACTCGACTAAAAATACGGCTAAGCACCAGATCAGTTAGCCAAAACGGAGCACACTTAAACACTCCTAGGAGTTAACAATGACAAAATTGAGTAGGAAAGTTTAATAGATTCCGCAATTTTTAACCAAAGACTTTAAACCATATGATTTCTTAGTACCAAACAACCATCACCCTACTGTTGGGCTCGACACAACGCAAGCACAACCAATTTTTATTAGTATCTTTATTGTTGTATTTCATTTACTTATAATTGTGGCCAAGGTGCAAAAGCAAAACCAAGACACACCACAGTTTGGCTGTGGCTCACGACATCTTGCAAAAGTGAAAAGGAATATGGGACTATAGTCAAACATGTATACCCACTGTTAGGCGAACAGTAGGTCGACCCAAACTACACAAACAAATATTTAACTCTAACCTTCATATGACCAGTAGCAAGAAGAAGAAATAAAAATCAGTTTTGACCCAACCTATATTTCAACATACACAGGTCCAAATCATCTTCCTAAGTCTAAACTTAACAAGTTTCACCACTTTGGTTCGACATGAGCACAACATTCGACATACCCTAGCAACCCCATTGTGGTTCGACCACAATGGGTTTCGATCCACATCGAGTCCAAACAAAGACATGACTAACCGGATAAGCTATAGCGTGCACTAGCAAGTTAAAATAGACATTTCCTTAAGCCAATATTCAAGTTTCATTTTTGTGATTAAATAAAATTGGGCCACACTTAACTAGCAACAACAACTACTTATGTTTACAGATTTTGGGTTTAAACCAAATCGATACCGAGGTTAACCACATCAATATTTTTAGACAAGATCATGTCAAAAGTCTTATTAAAAATCAAGAATCGACTTTTAGAAAATCCAGCACAACTTGTAACATAATCTCTAACATCGAATAATTAAAGGACTTCATAAAATTTGATATAATGATAACGGTTTAAATATATCAACAAAACCACTTAGAACATTACATATACGAATCGAAGACATTAAAATAGAACAAGAGAGTTTTAGTTTCTTACAATACCTTTTGAAAGAGATGACAACAAAGTGAACCCAAATCCGAATCCAAGCAGCAATCCACACCAGGAAGGGATGTGGTGCCACTATGAATTGGATGGGATAAAAAGGAAAAAAAATTGGAAACCCTAATACTTGCCTTTGATTTTGAAACTCGTTTTTATCTATAAATGGTCTAAAAACAAATCTTTGAGTCTTCCTCTAGTCACCCGTGACTCATCTTGGCTGGAAAAAGAAGATTGACAGCGGGAAAGTATCCCCTTGGCGTGTAAGGGTTATCCTTGGAGAGGAATCCGAGACTAGGGATGGATTTTTAATCACATGTTTCTTGATTTTTCTCCTTTTTTTTTGACATCTGCTTCTTGGGAAGAGAAGGAGAGCAAATCTGATTTTCTTGAAGAAAGAAGGTGAATACGCGTTTTATGGGGAAGAGAAAAAAAGAGAACGTGTATCTTTTATTTGTTTTGGAGGAGTGTGAGGCGTGTGGGATATATATATATATATATATATATATATATATATATATATATATATATATATATATATATATATATATATATATATATATATATATATATATATATATATATATATATATTATAAACATATATATTAAATGGTGGAGTAGAAATGTTATTTAACATTTATGCTCACTTTAAAGTAAGTGGGTCTTGTATACCCCGTGTTTCGCTGAGTTTCGCTGTAACGCAATATTTTTGGTCTGACGCGAATGTGATAGAAATATATATCTGCGGTAAACGTCTTAATAATGGTATTATAAGAACGTATTTAGTACCATTTATTAATTATTGTATGGTTGCCATAATTAAAGTACTGTCGGTACGCGTGTCGTGCTGTGCTCGAGATAAAATCTCGGTTCCGTAAATAAATACCAGTATAGGTCAGAAAATAATGTTTTCACATTATCTGATAAATATGGTCGTTGTTATGAGTTGTCGTAAGTCACAGTATGCGGGTTTGCTTCCCGAATAGTTATGTAAGCTTATGAATGCTTAACTCAAATAGTTGGGCACTAATAAATTAATATTTACTATTAAATAAAGGGTGAAAAATTACCGTTTGTCACATCCTTCCCGCCTTGGAAAAAAACCGTCCTCGGTTTCACTTACAATTACTCACGGGTGTTGAGAAAAGATGAGGATATTTACGCTTGATTTCGTCTTCACGCTCCCACGTGAATTCGGGACCTCTACGAGAGTTCCAACGGACCTTGATAATAGGAATGCGGCTTTGCTTAAGCCGTTTGACCTCTCGGTCAACAATTTCAACCGGTTCCTCAATAAAGTTCAATCTTTCGTCGATTTGGATTTCTTCCAAGGGAATAGCAAGAGTTTCATTTGAGAGACATTTCTTCAAGTTGCACACATGAAACACGTTGTGCACAGAGTTGAGTTCTTGTGGTAGTTCGAGTCGGTAGGCTACCTGCCCGATTCTGGCTAGAATCTTGAAAGGTCCAATGTAACGGGGATTTAGTTTTCCACGTTTCCCAAAAAGGATCACACCTTTCCAAGGTGAAACTTTTAGCATGACTCTATCTCCAACTTGAAACTCAAGTGGTTTCCATCTTTTGTCCGCGTAGCTCTTTTGGCGATCTCGTGCCGCTTGTAACCGGTTCTTAATTTGTACAATCTTTTCAGTAGTTTCTTGTACGAAGTCAGGACCAATAATTTTACTTTCTCCGACTTCAGCCCAGCAAATTGGTGATCTACACTTCCTTCCGTAAAGTGCTTCATATGGTGCAGCTTTGATGCTAGTGTGATAGCTGTTATTGTAAGAAAACTCAGCTAGTGGCAAATGCCTATCCCAACCATTTCCAAAGTCTATCACGCACGCTCGCAGCATATCCTCCAAAGTTTGGATGGTCCTCTCACTTTGACCGTCTGTTTGAGGATGATACGCAGTGCTCATGTCAAGATTACTTCCCAAAGCATCTTGAAGTGATCTCCAGAATTTTGACGTGAAACGGCTATCTCTATCAGAGATGATAGAAATTGGGACACCATGTCGTGCTACAACTTCTTTTATGTATAGCCGTGCAAGTTTATCCATGCTTTCGTTTTCCTTGATTGGTAGGAAGTGGGCGGACTTGGTAAGACGATCAACGATTACCCAGATAGTGTCGTAACCGCTGGATGTCCTTGGTAACTTGGTGATAAAGTCCATAGTTATGCATTCCCACTTCCATTCGGGAATCTCTGGTTGGACCAGTAAACCTGATGGGCGTTGATGTTCAGCCTTGACCTTGGAACAAGTCAAGCATTGACTGACATACATCGCAATGTCGGCCTTCATGTTGGGCCACCAGTATAATTTCTTTAGGTCAAGGTACATTTTGTCGGCTCCTGGGTGTATAGAGTATCTAGACTTGTGGGATTCGTGCATGATGAGGTCACGTATCCCTCCGTAAAGTGGAACCCAACTTCTGTCCTTGAAGCACAGCGTCCCATCAGACCTCCTTACAAACCATTTTCATTCTCAGGCATACCATAGATTTTCTCATTGGGTCTATTCTCTTCCTTGAATGCCTCAGTCTGAGCCTCAAGGATTTTTGATGGGAGAGGTGAAACGATCGTCATACCCAATGATCGCACCCTCAAGGGTTTTGGTCTATCTTTTCGACTAAGAGCATCCGCTACCACGTTTGCTTTACCAGGATGGTACCGGATCTCGCAATCATAGTCGCTGAGCAATTCTAGCCAACGGCGTTGCCTCATGTTGAGCTCCTTTTGGTCAAGGATATATTGCAAGCTCTTGTGATCTGTATACACAACACACTTGGTACCATAAAGGTAGTGTCTCCAGATTCTGAGTGCGAATACCACTGCTCCCAGTTCTAAGTCGTGTGTTGTGTAATTCTTCTCGTGTTTCTTCAGTTGGCGTGAGGCATACGCTATCACCTTCTCTCGTTGCATAAGTACGGCTCCTAAGCCTTTGTGCGAAGCGTCGCAGTAAACCACAAAATCTTCACTGCCCTCAGGTAGGGCCAATATAGGCGCACTGCACAATTTATGCTTAAGGAGTTGAAAAGCTTCTTCTGCTTTATCACACCATTCGAACTTTTCACTCTTCTGGGTTAGCTTAGTTAAAGGTTTTGCTACTTTGGAGAAACCTTCGATAAACCTACGGTAATAACCAGCAAGTCCTAGGAATTGGCGTATTTCGGTGGGTGTGGTAGGTGTCGCCCAATCCTTTATTGCTTCGATCTTGGCAGGATCCACATGAATGCCCTGACTATCAATCACGTGACCCAAAAATTGCACCTTTGGTATCCAAAAATCACACTTCGAAAATTTTGCATACAACTCCTCCTTTTTTAGCAACTCTAAAATTTGTCTAAGGTGTTGCTCGTGCTCCTTTTTGCTTTTGGAGTAAAGCAGGATGTCGTCGATAAAGACAATTACAAATTTGTCCAAGTACGGCTTGCATACCCGATTCATGAGGTCCATGAATACTGCAGGGGCATTGGTCAAACCGAATGGCATAACTTGGAACTCATAATGACCGTATCGAGTTCTGAATGCGGTTTTTGGGATATCTTCTTCCCGAACTCTAAGTTGATGGTATCCTGATCTCAAGTCGATTTTAGAGTAGACGCTCGAACCTTGAAGTTGGTCGAATAGGTCGTCAATTCTCGGGAGTGGGTATCGGTTTTTAATGGTTAGTTTGTTTAGTTCCCTGTAGTCAATACACATCCTGAAAGACCCATCCTTCTTTTTCACAAACAGGACTGGAGCTCCCCAAGGCGAGGAACTTGGCCTGATGAACCCTTTTTCTGAAAGTTCCGACAACTGGTCTGAGAGTTCTTGTAGTTCCGTTGGGGCTAATTGATAGGGCGCTCGTGCCACAGGTGCAGCACCAGGCACTAGTCAATACGAAATTCGATCTGCCGAGTTGGCGGGAGTCCAGGTAAGTCTTCAGGAAAGACTTCTGGGAAGTCTCTCACGATTGGTACATCTTCCAAACATTTTTCCTCTGACTCATTTCCTTCCTTCTCGGTAACTTGCGCTAGAAAGAGATGACATCCTTTTTCGATGTACTTTTGGGCCTTGGTGCAAGAGATGATGTTTAGTCTTGACGCGTTTCTTCTATCTCTCCTGTCACCTTCTACGATTTGGACTTCGTCCCCATACGGTAGACGAACGATCTTCTCGTCGCAAATGATGGAGGCATGGTACTTCGATAACCAATCCATGCCGACAATTACGTCAAAACTACCTAGTTCAACGGGCATGAGGTCGATGTTAATGGGTGGTTTAATAGGTTTAAGGTACAACCTCTAATGATAGTGTCTACCCTTTCTATGTTTCCATTAGCTAACTCCACATTGTATATGATGTCTAAAGTGGTCGGGGCAATACCAAGAAGTGGACTAAATGCAGTTGAAACAAAACTTCTATCTGCCCCAGTATCAAACAATATGGATGCATAACGGTTATTTAAAAGGAACATACCCGTCACAACGTTCGGGTCCTCTTGGGCTTCTACCTTGCCCACAGCTTAGACCCTCCCACGGGCTCCTCCTCCATTGCCTTGATTTCCTTGATGCCTAGCAGCTCCATTATTCCCCCCGTTTCCTTGGTTCCTCTGATTACCCTGATTACCATGATTACCTTGGTTACCTCGGTTACCACCATTTCCTTGATTCCTGGGCTTTTGGCATTCATTCCGGTAATGCCCTTTTTCACCACATCCAAAACATGTTATTTCAGCCTTCGGGTTGTTAGTTGGTGCAACTTGTGCATTAGCGAGGGGCCTTGCCGTGCAATCCCGGGTCATGTGTCCTATCTTTTGGCACTTGTGACACTTGACCGTGCATCAACCATTGTGGTGCAACTTGCAGCGGTTACACAATGGTAATTTGCCTTCATACGCTTTCTTTTCTGTTGGTCCAGCAGCGTAAACTTTAGCAACTTCTTGCCTTTTGTTTGAGTGGTGGTTAGTGTGGTTGTTTCGGGAGTGGTCATCCCATTTTCTTTTGTTTGTCACCACTGCTCCGACTGAGTCTTCAATCATTTGGTCCGTCAGTTTGTTGGCCAACTCCATAGTCTCATGGAGATCAGCAGCCTTGGAGGTAGTGACATTCCCCTTGACATATGGGTGTAGCCCTCCAATGTACCTTTCCAGCAAGTGAGCTTCAGTCGGTACCATTTCAGGGCATAGTAAGACTAACTCTTGAAAACGCTGGTTGTATGTGGCCATGTCAGTGCCTTGCACCTTGAGATTCCAAAATTCAGCCTCCAACTTCATGACCTCGTTGCGAGGGCAATACTTTTTGAGCATCATTTCCTTGAAATTTTCCCATGGCATTGCGTAGGCGGCATCATGGCCAACCGACTTCAGATAGTTGTTCCACCAGGTCAAAGCAGCATTCTTGAAGGTAAATGATGCAAATTTAACCCTGTCTTCATCCGCACATCTGCAGATTCAGAATACAGTTTCCAACCTTTCCAACCACCTGACCAAGACAACAGCTCCTTCGTTTCCCTCAAAATAATCTGTCATGAGCTTTTTGAATTCCTGATAGTTACAGCCACGGTTATTGTTGTTTGCCGGTCTAGAGGTTCCGACATCAGTAGTTGAATTCTTCACATTTGCTGCAGCCAGTGCTGCTGCCACTCGCTCTTCAACTAGTTGGTCGAGCATGGCTTGATCTACAACAGGTGGAGTTGTTGCAGTAGTTCTGGCGGAAACTGGGTTAGCACGAGTAGATCTAGTTGCTTTCCGTTTGGGAGCCATATTGCTACGTAATAAAATAGAGAGAATAAATAAGATTTCATAACAAGAGTTTTTCATCATGCAAGAGTATAGTCACCACAAGTAGAGTATACTGATAACATCAATTATAGAGAGAATGGCACAATAGAATAACCAACCAAGCTTGTTGTAGATTAAAATCGATATGCGTTCACAAAATTACAAGCTCATGGTGCAACGAAAGAAAATTACAAGTCTCGAATACATAAACGGAAATACAAGTCTCGAATAAAAGAGAAAAGTACAACAAATACTAAGCTTGCATCATCTAATACAACAACACTACTCAACGCGAAGTCGCTCCATGCCTATCACCAGCTCTGCCTGTGTATTCTCCAACTGCTCCAACCGCCTACTAGTGTAAAACCCTAAAAATCTGGATTCACATTTTATTTGACAATTTGAATATAACCTAAAGTCTAAATAATTTTAATATGGAATTAGAACTATATGTTGTGAATTGGTGCACATTATTAATACTTAACCTTAGATAATTTAATTTAAAACATTCCTAATCCTAAACGATACCACACGACACATTTGTTTTTCCTTCCTTTGTCTATACGCGACTTACCTTGCTAAATTTAGAATCAAAATTGGTGGCATCATCAAAGTTTCACACGTTTTATGTATTAATTGATAAGATCAAATAAACATGAATATATCGTGGCATAAATAAAATATACGAATGCATCTTTTGCTTCAATATATCACACGTTAAAGCTTGCATGGACAGATTTATAAATTTCTTTGTGCACATACTCATTAGAATAGAAAATGGTAACCTTATAATTGATAATTGCTCACTCAATCATTACCTTAATTTCCGAATCAGTCACATCCTAATCACCCTTAAATGCCTCCCAATCAATCATCCTTAACTCACGGAAATTTCCTAGTTTGAAATCCTCCATAATCGGTTATAATATAATGACATCGGCTCAAGGGATTATTTCTTTTAGTGTCTCGTTTCTTCAGTGTCATAACTCATTATCCATGAAAACTTGTAGATCCAACATATTTGTTAATGGTAAATCTCCCTTATTTTCTCCTATTCGAACCTCTTGAAAGAACTACACACCAACAAACAAAACCCAACCGATTCTTGTTTCTCAAGAGCAGAAGGGCGACCAAGGTGGTTGAATCGGATCATGGTGCACGTTGGTTCGTAGGGTATCCGTTTGGTTCGTAGTGCTGGATTAAATTCGTGGCTTGATACGCCTTGCGTATTTAATTGTGTTCTATTCGATCCTAAGGTATCTCCCATAATCCATTTTGATATTTCTTGTCTCAACTTTTCCTTGAAGATTATATGAAAACAATAAGATATGTTTCGTAAATAAAACTTGTAAGGCAATAATATACAGGCCCCGAAAAAAAAAAAAAAAAAAAAAAAAAAACAATAAACACTAGCAAGTTTTGTCGACTCATATATATATCACTTAACTCGTTTTTGCTTCGTTATTAGAAGGATTATACGAAGTACTAAAATATGGCATATAAAGGATTAAATCACAACTCATATGTTAAACCTTGGTTCGTTTTTGTTTCGTTAAAAAAAGTGTTCACGTAGAGGATTTGTATGCCTCGTTAAAACAGCCTCATGTCATAATCTGGTTGTGTAAATGTCATACGTCGCATTTATGGTTGTGTCATGTAGTTACCTTTTGATGTCGTGGCTTAGTCCATGTTGGTGTAGTGTTTAAGCAAAGCATGTCGACCCTAAACAACATTTGAAACGCACCCTTAATCGGTATTTCATCGATGGTGTAAAGGAACTTTGAAAACAAGAAACTGGAAACAAGTAAATATAGTGTGCGAATCGGTTTCGGTTATAATCATACGAAGAAGATGAAGTAGTAAAACATGCATGCGTCCTATATATATCTGTATATATGAAATGACTAAAGGAAAGCCAAAATTGACACATATAAACCTAAACTTTGATTATTGTCACTTTAACCCTAGACTTTGCTAAAAAGACATAAGACCCTAAATTATGATATTTGTCCAACTAAGTCTTTAACTTATCATATTATTAATTGTAAATCTAAAGTTTGGCAAAATAATAATTGTTACCCTAAAGTTACTAAATTCGGTAGGTTACTAAATATAGAAACTTGCTAATTGGAAAGTTACCTAAAATAGAAAGTTACTAAAAATGGAAAGCCGACTAAAATAAGTAACCTGATTTGTATGAACATAAAATAATACTTGATTATCATATTCGTGTAGATCCGGTGTAGTGGGAGTAGTTGTCATCCCTTTTGTGATCATCTTGGTGTTTGTTTGCTTTCGTCAAGGTACAGATATTCTGACCTTTTCAGTAAAGGTTTCTCATGACTTTCTTTTTTCCTATATTTGATTGCTTGTTTTATTATGCTATGTTTGCTCTGAGCCTCTTTTGATGGCTTTCTTATATTTATCTGCCGTATGCTATATTGAGCCCTGCTATGCTTCCTTTGATATTGAACCCTTGATATTTGAACCTTTGGCATTTGAACTTGATATGAATCTTTGTTTTGAATCATCTGATATGAACCTTTGGCATCTGAATTTGAAGTGAACCTTTGCTATGAACCTTTGATATGAACTTTGTTATGATATGACATTTGACCCTTCAGTTTGATACCCGAGCCAAGTTCGTTTCCTAGCCATGAAGGTAACATGGTCGTGTCATTGATGCACCAGTGGCATGACTCACGTGTGGGTGAGTGATTTCTCACACCGTCCCCATTTGATATGATATGCGCACTTTATGATTATTATAATGACTATATGATTTGTTCGGGGGGCGTATGGATTGCAATCCTAGGTTCGCTTTGTGTTCGATGGATTTGACATGACTATGATTATGATTATGATATGTTCGGTGAATGTGCATGGGTGCAATCCGTGTCTTCACACATTTTGAGAGGTCGCTCCTCTATGGTTACTATGATATGATATGTGGTATGATTTGTTCGGGCTCGGGATTTGATGACTGACCTTACACTTTGGTTGATTACTAATTCACCTTATCTTACACTATGATTTTGCTACTGATTATCTCATACCTTTATTATCCTTTGATTATACCTTATGCTTTCCCCAATGCACTTTACATTATATCTTTGTTGTTCATTATCCTTTGTTCCCTTTTGTATATATCTGTTCACTGGGCTTTTTAAGCTCAGCCGCATTTCTTTTCCTGCGGCAGGTTTTTAGTAGGAAGCTGGGTTATGAGTGGAGAGTACTTTGGACTTAGAAGACTACACTTGGATAGCTATTTGGGATTAGAGATGATTAGAAGTGTCTACATTTTCAGACTTAGTATTTTATTAATTATTCTCATTTGTAACCTTGTACTTCTGATTTTTCCTTAGTAACCTTGGAGATTCTTTTGTATTACTATTTGTATGCTTGTGTTTGCTTTGATATGTCACCATAATGCAATACTTCTACCCTTATCGGGTTGGGGTGTTACAATTATGGTATCAGAGACCAGGCTGCGACTTGTAGTACATTAAACCTTGACCTGTGAAGTTTGGACCATTAAGTTTCCACTGTAAGCTCTCATAAGACAACCTTTGAGAATTTGCTTTAGGATCTCCCCATAGGAACTTAAGTTATTGCTGGTGAGGAATGGGTAGACTAGGGCATCTATGCAAGTGGCATTGCTTCCGCATCACTCTGATTCGTGCCTATGTTCTTAATTAAGCTTTATATGAACATTTGTTTCAGAAGTTAGAAGTTTTGCAACCTAAGTTTTGTAACCAATTAAGTTTTAGTGGCTCAAGATCTACATGGATACCTTACACCATTTAAGTTTCGCTTTCTGATTTTGATCTTCATTCCAATCTGTTTAGTAAATGCTTTGATACCTTTCTGACCATCCCGAAGGTCAATTAACCATACGATGTCCGTATTACCAATGATGCACACTCTACCTGTCACCTATACTAAGGATCTAAACAAGATTCCCACACCTTGAACTGTTCACTTATCTATCTCAACACTCTTGATGAACCATGTACTAGACTTTGATATGTGAACTATCCGTATGTTTGACGACCGTATACATTCTACAAATCCGTTTATTTTTTATATATCTGAAATTTGAGATCTTTGATTATGGATTTGCTGACTCCTCATAAGCTGCCATAGACTACCGTATCTGATTTGTGACTGTTAGCATTCTGCTTCATCCTAC
Organism: Artemisia argyi; assembly: GCA_030686995.1. Classification (NCBI taxonomy): domain Eukaryota; kingdom Viridiplantae; phylum Streptophyta; class Magnoliopsida; order Asterales; family Asteraceae; genus Artemisia; species Artemisia argyi. The sequence continues at coordinate 13,860,207 of CM060690.1, forward strand.
TTTTGTTATGATGGCTCTCAATCACTTAAATATGTTAAGATTAATTCTGCTATGGAAGTACAAACTCTGATATCATTTGATTGTCAAGTTACTCATGACACTTGTTAGCATCTACTGTTGGAAAGCTCTGGCATTGGAAGCATTTTGTTGTACAAAAACTTCCGATGTTCTCTAATGAACCTCTGGGTGTTTTCTCTCCTGTTTGGGAAGTAGAGTTGGCATTGAACCGATCTCAGTTGACGAAACCTTTGTGCCATAGAAGCTGAGGGATTGAAGGAATTGAAGGAATATGATTTTGTTTACCCTAAGGTTTTCTTGGAATGCTCCTGTTGGTTTATGAAGAAGGAAGAGAGAAGTATGCGATGGCGTATCGACTATCGTGAACCTAACCGTAGCACTATCAGTAATCATTATCCGTTTCCACATATAAATAACTAATTTGGTCTACCTTTGAAACTCCGTATCTGATTGCATCATTTTTTATTTGAAGGACTAAAGAAGCAGCCACAAGAACTTCTAAGAAGGGGGTTAACTAACCGAAGGTAACCTCCGTGAAGTACTTTAGTTTTATTTCGTGAAGAAGAATGAAGGTGATGTGAGGTGGATGTGAATGTTTTCCCCTAAATGATTTCTGAGATTTCCTTTGCACTCGTTATAACCTTATGAGCTTGAATGACGCCAATTGTATTGGCTAAGATAATTATGTTTTACCGTGTTTTTGGACAAATTGTCATAGTATGACATTGTATAGTGTTCAAAGACGAAAGAGAAACATAGATATTATTTTTATAGAATGACCCTTTTGTTCTGGAAGAGAATTTGGATTGACGTTCAGAGATCATAGTAGACAACACTACTTTGTATCCTGTGACGACAGAGTTTCCCATATAAAGGACCAAGATTGAAGACCATTATCGGAGTTTGAATCCTGGTAGAAGAGTAGTAGAAGATGTTCGCGGCAAGCGTTACTGTGGAAGAAGCATTTAAGAAGAAGAGAAGAACTGAGATGGTACTCGATTAAACATCATGCAGTACGTGGAGATTAAAGTTCGGGCATCAAGACAACCAGACCATAGGAGACGAACCATTCAACACATAACCTAGAATCGATAATGGCAGTGTTTACCTTAAAACCTGGAGCTATGCTAGAAGACCTGTCGAAGACACGTAGTCTTGCTTCTCTATTCATTTTAGTTGTACTAATTTGGATTGATAGCAGAAGCAGACTTGCAGATGGAAGGAGGCACAATGATCATGTCGGGGACTCACATTACTACACCACAATTCCAAGAAGAGTTGCCGAAGGCTTGAGGAACTAGACTCAAGTTTAAGATTCCTTTTGACTCTCAAGTTGATGGACAAACAAGGTCAGATTACACGGACTTGGAAGAGATTGAGATCTTATATTTGAATGGAAGAATTTTGAAGCAAACATTTATGTTTAGATGAGTTGATTCTTTGAAAGATGAAGTTATTGATGACGATCATTTCTGCTGAACCCACTTCAGTTTCCGTTACCTGATGATAAGATTCTTTGAATGATATAGGCTCTCTGATAGTAATTCCGTTATGTGTTCACTCTGCGTATGTTGGATTACGGTTTTGATATGAGAACTTTGATGAGTTGTGGAAGAACTGATGCTTCTGTCGACATGCTTCATTTGATGTTTACAAAGTTTCGTTGCGTTATCTATACGATCTGTTTCTTTATTTTCAAATCCGTACTGATGTTGATTCAGACCAACCCTAGGAGGTAGAAGAACTATTAGGTGGTTAAGATAAGTTGCTTATTTCATGACTTGAGATAAAGTATGGTCATCATGAGGGTATATTTATATGATGCCAGTATTATGACGTCTGGCCAACGTGATAATACTTACATCATATAACGTGCACTTATTGTGATCATATGATATTTCGAGGAGTCCCTTAGAAGTCTTAGAATTTCTGATATTTGTTTGTGATTATCTGCGTTTAGTGAGACTTTAGGTTCATTCTACCTGTGCATTTAATCTGCCTTCATCGTTATACGACTTGATACGTTGGATACTCGACATGCGTTTGTTGACCTTTGTGCTTCTGATAAGAATCTTAGGTTCTGTTGTAGAGCTTTCTGCCGTTTGATGTTATCAAACAATCTGTTTATGTCAGTATAGATTCGATCTGTTACTACGAAGGAGTACACCCATGTTTTGCTATATGTACGTCTCACATTCGTTGAATCTATTTCACCATGATCTGCTATGAGTTAAGATATGAGATTTTGGATTTTGAGGAACAAGATCTTTTTGTTTATGAGAATACCTTCGAAAGGTGATTTTGAAGAAGATACTATTTGAGAATCTGAAGAGTTAAATGTATATATTATCCTCATATTTTCGGCAATTCGATATGTTCTCATCTGATTCGCCTAATCAATTCCACGGATGATATATCTGTCAATCCTACATATTTCCTGTATCTCTTCCGAGGGGATACGATTATCATCTGTTATGTTTGGTATACTATCCTTTTGATTTGAATTCAATATGGTATGTCTTTTCTAGGCAAAGCCGAAGCTACTTTTTATTAACAAGATAGAGTCATGAGAAATAAGTCAATCACGTTTCTGTTTGTTGTCTGTTGTGTTTTCTGTTTTGTTTCACTTCAATTTTCGAGGACGAAAATTTTCTTTTTAGATGAGAAGAGTTGTAAAACCCTAAAAATCTGGATTCACATTTTATTTGACAATTTGAATATAACCTAAAGTCTAAATAATTTTAATATGGAATTAGAACTATATGTTGTGAATTGGTGCACATTATTAATACTTAACCTTAGATAATTTAATTTAAAACATTCCTAATCCTAAACGATACCACACGACACATTTGTTTTTCCTTCCTTTGTCTATACGCGACTTACCTTGCTAAATTTAGAATCAAAATTGGTGGCATCATCAAAGTTTCACACGTTTTATGTATTAATTGATAAGATCAAATAAACATGAATATATCGTGGCATAAATAAAATATACGAATGCATCTTTTGCTTCAATATATCACACGTTAAAGCTTGCATGGACAGATTTATAAATTTCTTTGTGCACATACTCATTAGAATAGAAAATGGTAACCTTATAATTGATAATTGCTCACTCAATCATTACCTTAATTTCCGAATCAGTCACATCCTAATCACCCTTAAATGCCTCCCAATCAATCATCCTTAACTCACGGAAATTTCCTAGTTTGAAATCCTCCATAATCGGTTATAATATAATGACATCGGCTCAAGGGATTATTTCTTTTAGTGTCTCGTTTCTTCAGTGTCATAACTCATTATCCATGAAAACTTGTAGATCCAACATATTTGTTAATGGTAAATCTCCCTTATTTTCTCCTATTCGAACCTCTTGAAAGAACTACACACCAACAAACAAAACCCAACCGATTCTTGTTTCTCAAGAGCAGAAGGGCGACCAAGGTGGTTGAATCGGATCATGGTGCACGTTGGTTCGTAGGGTATCCGTTTGGTTCGTAGTGCTGGATTAAATTCGTGGCTTGATACGCCTTGTGTTTTTAATTGTGTTCTATTCGATCCTAAGGTACCTCCCATAATCCATTTTGATATTTCTTGTCTCAACTTTTCCTTGAAGATTATATGAAAACAATAAGATATGTTTCGTAAATAAAACTTGTAAGGCAATAATATACAGGCCCCGAAAAAAAAAAAAAAAAAAAAAAAAACAATAAACACTAGCAAGTTTTGTCGACTCATATATATATCACTTAACTCGTTTTTGCTTCGTTATTAGAAGGATTATACGAAGTACTAAAATATGGCATATAAAGGATTAAATCACAACTCATATGTTAAACCTTGGTTCGTTTTTGTTTCGTTAAAAAAAGTGTTCACGTAGAGGATTTGTATGCCTCGTTAAAACAGCCTCATGTCATAATCTGGTTGTGTAAATGTCATACGTCGCATTTATGGTTGTGTCATGTAGTTACCTTTTGATGTCGTGGCTTAGTCCATGTTGGTGTAGTGTTTAAACAACATTTGAAACGCACCCTTAATCGGTATTTCATCGATGGTGTAAAGGAACTTTGAAAACAAGAAACTGGAAACAAGTAAATATAGTGTGCGAATCGGTTTCGGTTATAATCATACGAAGAAGATGAAGTAGTAAAACATGCATGCGTCCTATATATATCTGTATATATGAAATGACTAAAGGAAAGCCAAAATTGACACATATAAACCTAAACTTTGATTATTGTCACTTTAACCCTAGACTTTGCTAAAAAGACATAAGACCCTAAATTATGATATTTGTCCAACTAAGTCTTTAACTTATCATATTATTAATTGTAAATCTAAAGTTTGGCAAAATAATAATTGTTACCCTAAAGTTACTAAATTCGGTAGGTTACTAAATATAGAAACTTGCTAATTGGAAAGTTACCTAAAATAGAAAGTTACTAAAAATGGAAAGCCGACTAAAATAAGTAACCTGATTTGTATGAACATAAAATAATACTTGATTATCATATTCGTGTAGATCCGGTGTAGCGGGAGTAGTTGTCATCCCTTTTGTGATCATCTTGGTGTTTGTTTGCTTTCGTCAAGGTCCAGATATTCTGACCTTTTCAGTAAAGGTTTCTCATGACTTTCTTTTTTCCTATATTTGATTGCTTGTTTTATTATGCTATGTTTGCTCTGAGCCTCTTTTGATGGCTTTCTTATATTTATCTGCCGTATGCTATATTGAGCCCTGCTATGCTTCCTTTGATATTGAACCCTTGATATTTGAACCTTTGGCATTTGAACTTGATATGAATCTTTGTTTTGAATCATCTGATATGAACCTTTGGCATCTGAATTTGAAGTGAACCTTTGCTATGAACCTTTGATATGAACTTTGTTATGATATGACATTTGACCCTTCAGTTTGATACCCGAGCCAAGTTCGTTTCCTAGCCATGAAGGTAACATGGTCGTGTCATTGATGCACCAGTGGCATGACTCACGTGTGGGTGAGTGATTTCTCACACCGTCCCCATTTGATATGATATGCGCACTTTATGATTATTATAATGACTATATGATTTGTTCGGGGGGCGTATGGATTGCAATCCTAGGTTCGCTTTGTGTTCGATGGATTTGACATGACTATGATTATGATTATGATTATGATATGTTCGGTGAATGTGTATAATCTGGACTCACAGCACGAGGTGCGGCACTAAACACACACTCAACATCCCTCTATATCTCACCATTAATCTCCTCCTCATAAACTCTCCTCGATCCCTGCCCAATCTCAAAAGTGGAAGGAACAACCCCTAAACCCTTCTCCAAAGTATGGAGTGTAACAGCTCCCTGACCCAAACTTGATGGTATATCATCATCTGTATCACCTCCCTTAATCTGTGCATCCCTCGAACTCTGTCCCGTCTCGCAGGTGATCGGCACATCCTCAAGGATAATCTCCAGTGGTCTCATACTCCCATCTGTACCTGTATGCTCAGTGGTGTGCTCAACCGGTGCAGTCTCATCAGGTGTAACCTCAGATGGTAGAGGTTCCTCTTCGGGATCTTCCTCCGAATCAGTCTCAATAGCTTTCCTCAATCTCTGATGTGGAGGGGAGTGAGGTAATGGTGAAGTAGGAGTATGCTCATATGATGATCGAGTCCTCCTACGGGGCACTGATGATAAAGCAGATGTTAGGTGTATGTTACGCCCTCGGACCCTCCTGTAAGAAGCCCGACGTCTGATAGTAGGGTTCTGAGTATGTGAGGAAACATGAATGGACTGAGTGGTAGTGATGTCAGTAGTGGGTGTGAGTGTATGCTGAGTAGATGCATGATCAGTAATAGTAGTGGATGTAGGCTGAGTAGGAAATGATACAGACTCAGTGATGTCAGGATCTGAAGCATTAAAGTCCTGGAGTATGATGTACAGATCCTCTGAGTCTGGTGTGATCTGGAATGGTGGAGTGTCAACGGAAGGCATAGTCTGTGACATATACGGTATAAGTGTGTAAGTATATGTAGAATCGTAAAAATACTTATAGTGCATATAGTCACGTAAGATCATCAAATAGTAAAGCATGATTAAGGCAAGTAAAGTGGCAAGTAAGGCAGGCAGGCAAGTGGTGGTCATAGGGACTTGTTTTTGTACAAAGCGGTTATAGTTTAGGATTTATATGTACCTAGTTCTCTATAACCTTGACTCTGATGCCAATCTGTAACAGCCCCAAAATCGGTACAGCGGAAGCATTCGGGTCATGGGGTGCTACTAAATTGGAGATCACAACACAAGATAATAAAGAACGGAATACATACTCCGTTAAAAATACATTTCATTAAAATTCATTCAAGTTTACATCAAGTTTTAAAGTAAATAGATAAGCCCAACGTCGAATGGTCCCATAAAAACAAGTCATAATGTTGTGTAAAAACACTTAGGTAAATAGATTATGACCATCGCCTTGCCATGCCTTGTCGAAAATAAGTAGCTCAAACACCTGAGTAAACATGCTAAAAGTCAGCAAAAAGCTGGTGAGTCTATAGGTTTATCAGTAAAGTAATGTGGACCAATAGTTTTGTGTACAAACATTACAACGCATATAATGTCATACAAAAATAGTCTATCGCGCTAGCACTAAGTTCATGCAACCGAAGCTAAACAGTTTAGTATGCCACAATGTAGCACATATAATAATAGTGAGGGCCCATAGCGAGTGTTTAACCCAATACACTCGTAATCCGACTTGGTATACGTTCGCATTGACCCGTCTGGCCAAACGAACGGGGGAGTTACCCCCAATAGATCTATCTATATCAATCGCGCTTCCTAACAGGAATTAACGGTTCATGAAAGTGGGCATAACAGTGGGTTAAGGGCTTAGGCTAACTACGCAATAGTTTTGAGAAATAATAGTATGGTCCAGAAAATGTTTTGCATGTTTCTCACCCCATAGTTTTGTAAACGAGTATAAGTAAAGTGGGGCTATAAACTCACCTTAGTGATTAGTAGTCGCGATAGCGAAAAGTCAAATAGTGATAGTGAGCGGCACCGACGCGCGACCTAGAATAGTACGGCACTTTTAGTTTACAATACCAATTAAGACTCAACGATGTTTAAGTGAGTTTAAAAGTTTAAAGAAAAAAAAATGTTTGCGTCGTTGTTGCTTGTGTGGCAGCGTTTAAGTTTGAGAACAATTTTCTAAGTGTGAGTAAGTATTGGCTCATGGAAGTGTATTAGTATATACGTAGACAATAATAAAATATCAAATATGGATAATCCTAAGGTTCGACAATAATTGAAAGATAGAGTACGTAGAGTAATTACGATAAATATTAGACGTTGACGGAATGTAATAGTCTTGCCGTTAGAAGTGTATTCATATTTTTTAAAAAAAAATATGTTTGATACTATTATAAATAAGAGTATGTAATCATGTAGTGACCTTAGTTAAGTTTTATATTTAAAATAAGCTAGTAACCCATATATTTTAATAAAGTACGTTTGCTTAAATATTTTGTTTATTGTCCGTTTTTAAGTTTTGTTGAAAGCACTTTGATTGTAGGATTTTTTCAAAGGTTGGGCGTGACCCGCATATACGTGTAGTGTTACCGAGATGACTAATAATTAAGCTATCCACATTAAACTAATGAACCGCGATATAATGTTTATAAAAAATTTTGTAAGCTTAAGTGTGTTAGTTAGCTTAATAAACCTCGCATATTAATGACCTCAAAATAAGTTATAACTAATATTTTCATTAGTTTGATTAAACTTATAGTTTAATGGTATGAAAATATTTAATTTTGATTATAAGTTTTAAAAACGAGCCATGTTAAGTCTAAATAAAGTAATATGAATAAAAAATTTTGAAATAAGTTAAGGCTTGTATATTTAGTTTAATCTAGTTTCTATGGGTCCTTAAATTTATATGCTAACTTATAGTTTCATGTGTAGTATATTGTGGTTTGTTTTAGAACAAATTTATAAAACGTGTCGTATAGCTTTAGGTATGTCGCGAAGTTTTGACGAGATAGATAAGTCAACTTCAAGGAAGGAAATGGGATGAGCTGTAGCAAACTAGCAACCCAAAAATCAAACGCACCCTTTTAGTCAAAGAGAAGTGGGCTTGGGCCCAAGGTGAACACTCATGGTGAAGCAGACCAGCGTTTCATTTTTCTCACTATACCAGACATTACTAAACTTTGACTTCCACAAACCAGTTTTAGACCATATTTGCTTAACCATATATGGACTCGACTAAAAATACGGCTAAGCACCAGATCAGTTAGCCAAAACGGAGCACACTTAAACACTCCTAGGAGTTAACAATGACAAAATTGAGTAGGAAAGTTTAATAGATTCCGCAATTTTTAACCAAAGACTTTAAACCATTTGATTTCTTAGTACCAAACAACCATCAGCCTACTGTTGGGCTCGACACAACGCAAGCACAACCAATTTTTATTAGTATCTCTATTGTTGTTTTTCATTTACTTATAATTGTGGCCAAGGTGCAAAAGCAAAGCCAAGACACACCACAATTTGGTTGTGGCTCACGACATCTTGCAAAAGTGAAAAGGAATATGGGACTATAGTCAAACATGTATACCCACTGTTAGGCGAACAGTGGGTCGACCCAAACTACACAAACAAATATTTAACTCTAACCTTCATATGACCAGTAGCAAGAAGAAGAAATAAAAATCAGTTTTGACCCAACCTATATTTCAACATACACAGGTCCAAATCATCTTCCTAAGTCTAAACTCAACAAGTTTCACCACTTTGGTTCGACATGAGCACAACATTCGACATACCCCAGCAACCCCACTGTGGTTCGACCACAGTGGGTTCCGATCCACATCGAGTCCAAACAAAGACATGACAAACCGGATAAGCTATAGCGTGCACTAGCAAGTTAAAATAGACATTTCCTTAAGCCAATATTCAAGTTTCATTTTTGTGATTAAATAAAATTGGGCCACACTTAACTAGCAACAACAACAACTTATGTTTACAGATTTTGGGTTTAAACCAAATCGATACCGAGGTTAACCACATCAATATTTTTAGACAAGATCATGTCGAAAGTCTTATTAAAAATCAAGAATCGACTTTTAGAAAATCCAGCACAACTTGTAACATAATCTCTAACATCGAATAATTAAAGGACTTCATAAAATTTGATATAATGATAACGGTTTAAATAAATCAACAAAACCACTTAGAACATTACATATACGAATCGAAGACATTAAAATAGAACAAGAGAGTTTTAGTTTCTTACAATACCTTTTGAAAGAGATGACAACAAAGTGAACCCAAATCCGAATCCAAGCAGCAATCCACACCAAGAAGGGATGTGGTGCCACTATGAATTGGATGGGATAAAAAGGAAAAAAAATTGGAAACCCTAATACTTGCCTTTGATTTTGAAACTCGTTTTTATCTATAAATGGGCTAAAAACAAATCTTTGAGTCTTCCTCTAGTCACCCGTGACTCATCTTGGCTGGAAAAAGAAGATTGACAGCGGGAAAGTATCCCCTTGGCGTGCAAGGGTTATCCTTGGAGAGGAATCCGAGACTAGGGATGGATTTTTAATCACATGTTTCTTGATTTTTCTCCTTTTTTTTTGACATCTGCTTCTTGGGAAGAGAAGGAGAGCAGATCTGATTTTCTTGAAGAAAGAAGGTGAATACGCGTTTTATGGGGAAGAGAAAAAAAGAGAACGTCTATCTTTTATTTGTTTTGGAGGAGTGTGAGGCGTGTGGGATATATATATATATATATATATATATATATATATATATATATATTATAAACGTATATATTAAATGGTGGAGTAGAAATGTTATTTAACATTTATGCTCACTTTAAAGTGAGTGGGTCTTGTATACCCCGTGTTTCGCTGAGTTTCGCTGTAACGCAATATTTTTGGTCTGACGCGAATGTGATAGAAATATATATCTGCGGTAAATGTCTTAATAATGGTATTATAAGAACGTATTTAGTACCATTTATTAATTATTGTATGGTTGCCGTAATTAAAGTACTGTCGGTACGCGTGTCGTGCTGTGCTCGAGATAAAATCTCGGTTCGGTAAATAAATACCGGTATAGGTCAGAAAATAATTTTTTCACATTTTCTGATAAATATGGTCGTTGTTATGAGTTGTCGTAAGTCACAGTATGCGGGTTTGCTTCCCGAATAGTTATGTAAGCTTATGAATGCTTAACTCAAATAGTTGGGCACTAATAAATTAATATTTACTATTAAATAAAGGGTGAAAAATTACCGTTTGTCACAGAAATCACATTCATTATTGCCTTAAGCTCATGACACTCAACGATTCAGCACACATCAAAATTATCCATAATAATGATGTGAAATAAGTTGCCCCCAAGATAGCTATTTGCCAGTAACCTATGATATTTAAATAAAGTGCATTTGGTGACTTTCCTCTAGCAACCAAATGGGGATTGTCAATCCCTAATAGATCTATTTACAATTATTTACGTTTATCCTTCAAGTGATTAAAGTTCATGATCGAGGGACTTTTGGCAATAGCTACTTAAGCAATAATAATATCAGGAAAAGACTTGTGTTCGGTTTTTGAGCATGTATCCCCCCCCCCCCCCCCACAAAAACTAGTTAAATGTGGGCTATGAACTCACCTTAGTAGTACAGTAGAATAATCGTAATCTCAACGGTGCAAGGCAACGGCTTCACACACAACCTAAAAGATATGGCAAGTTTCAGTTTCTAAGTCACGTTTTATTGCGAACATTTATTATTAGTTACGAATAATCCATAATGTGTGTTGAAAACTAGAAGGGGGATTGAATAGTTTTACGTCCTTTTTAAAAGTTTATTACCAAAATATTATGTAGGTTATTAAAAACTTTCGATTCGATCTCAAGTGAATTCAAATGACAACCAATATAAGCAATTCTAATTAAGTAATGAAAGTATTGAAATGTAATGAAGAAAAGATAGAGTTAGAAAGATCAAACCACAACACGCGAATTTATAGTGGTTCGGCTACAAGGACACCTTCCTTGCCCTACTCCACTCCCCGAGTACCATACTCGAGAGTTTTCTTCATTATGTCAACAAACTCCTTATGGTGGAGAAACCTTACACACCTTGGCTTACACGAGTTAACGTCACTAAGCTAAATGTCGAGTTCTAATCGTAGCTAGAACCAATCTCACGACTTCTTCAAGGCTTCACACCTTCTTCACAACTTCACAACTTCTTCAAGGCTTCACACCTTCTTCACACCTTCACAACTTCACACCTTCTTCTATGCACAACTAATTCACAACTACTAAACTACTTTACAACACACCTAGTTTCTACAATCAACAAATTTACACAACACTTTTACAAATATCTACCACAACTACAATATGAAACTAGCTATTCACAACACTACTACAATTAGATGGATGTAGATGAGTGTTCTTCTTCTTGCACTTGAATGGATGAAGATTTGGATCACTTGGAAACAAAGACTTATGAATTATATGATCAAAGGATTTTAGATCTAGAAATGGAGGTTGGATCAGAAAGTTTATAGTGCAAAAAGGTGAGGAAAATGTGTGAAATGATCCAATATTTATAGGGCCAGATTTTACTGTTCGGGAGCGTGCCGGTCCCCTTAATTAGAGGCCGGTCCCCTTAATCATTAAGGGGGCCGCCTAGTAAAATTAAGGGGGCCGCCCTCCTGAACGTTGGAAAAGTTTTTCTGGATAAAATTTGCCCTTTTTGGTTGGAAATTTGAAATCATATCTTTGTGGTTTAATATAGCATTACCAAAAATGATTTACAAATATATATAAAATGTTTATATCATTTTATAAGATGTTATGTCTTAAGTTAAAATTTCCTTTGATCATGTAATGCATTAGATGCTTAGTTTATGCATACCTTAAGTGATATTAGATGTAGAAGTAAATATTTGTTACCAAATACTTGTTTACTTCTTAATCTTGACTTAATTTGATTTAAGTTTTGTGATTATCAAAACATAGGTTTATTGAGAGATATTAATAACCTTTTTAAGCATTATTTATATCAACAATCTCCCCCTTTTTGATGATTACAAAACTTAAACTCATTAACTCAAAAATTAATTTTTAAACAAGTATTTTAGTGAATTTATATTTACTTCTCCCCCTTTTTGTAGAATCAAAAAGGTTTTGCCGACAATCTTCAAACGTGAAAAATTGACGGGTAGAAACTCCCCCTTGATGTGTACTCCCCCTCGTTTGGGGGCGCCAAGAGAACGAGCTATGGAAAGCTTTGCAAAAAAAATATTAGAAGCACAAGTATATGCATGCAAACATGTATAAGGTGATAAAAAAAATAAAGCATGTTTGAAAAGAAAGCATTCATATTAAATAAGTGGTTGTGTCAAGACACAACATACAACTAGCAATTTGAATTACAAGTAGAAAAACTAGTTTACAAATAAGCAACTAGGAAAATACATCATCATGCAAAAAGTACATGGTCTTCATAGAGCTTGCAAACAAAAGGGTGGTAGAGGCTTTATTTATTAAGCATATGAGATGCTTAATTAGGAGAGCATGATGGTGATGGTGAAGGAATGGGTGAGAATTGTGGTGGAGGAATGATTGGAGAGGATGGTGGAGTTGGTGGTGGTGGTGGGTTGGTAAGCAAATGTTCAATATATGAAAACATATATTGAATTTCATCTCTAAGGCAAAAGATGACCGTGCGGTTGTGGATGCAACAAAGACAAGTATCCCCATGGGATTCAAGTAGCCTCCAAGGCACGGGATTGGCAAAGAATGGTGGTGTAATTGGTGGGGATGAGAGATGAGCATCAAGTGGTGTTATTGGTGAAAGTGAGATGGTAAGATGGGTGGACATGGGTTCTTGTGTAGGAGGTGGTGATGATACTTGTGGTGACAAGTGTGAGTTGATGTAGTCATTGATTGATGAGGTTGAGGGTATGGAGGATGAGGAAGTTCCATGAGTGGAAGGTGTTTTAGATGGTGCATTGGGTGCACTTGGGGATGAGCATTTGGGTGGAGGTGATGGTGTTTTGTTGTCTTCATTTGTTAAGTCAATGAAGAGTTGTTTTGGGGGGATGACCACAAGTTTTTGTTTCTTGGAGGTTTTGGAGTGTGAGGTGCTTGGTGGAGTCATGATGATTATGATGGTGAGTTATGAGATGAAGAATGGTGATTGTGGAGGGAATTTATAGAATGGAAATGGTTGATTTATGTATGTATTTGAAATGGTTGAATGAGATTCTAAAATCAGTTAGGTTAAAATGGGAAATGGTAGCTGAAACTAGAGAAAGGGTTCACAAGATGCAAAAGAAAACAGTGAATCCAGTTCCAGATGGCCGGTCCCCTTAATTGTATGCTGGCCCCCTTAATAATTAAGGGGACCGCCTAGGGAATTAAGGGGGCCGCCCATCTGGTGTTTTCCCAGACGACCAGAAACCCAAAATTTGCAAAATTCGGTGATTTTTCAAGTGTGTTTTTCCAGCAAGCTCTATTAGAAGTACATACTCTAGGAATGATGATATATAAACATATATATATAATCAAATTTTGCATGGAAATTAACATATTAAAATCTATCTTGAAAAGAAGCAGGCATAATATTATGATAGAAGCATGATAATAATAAAAGTCTAAACATCATTCCAAATAACACATGTATTTCCGAATAAATCTGACAAATAGCAAACCATACAAATGTCTAAAATAAACAAGCAATAACAAGTAGCAACATGTCAATATCTTCTACTTCTTTTTATTTCCAAGCATCTTCCTAAACATCTTCCCAACGGATTTGAATCCTCCTCGAAGTTCTTCATGCATTTGTTTTTGACGGATGATGATAGAAGTTTGACGAGTGAAGAGAAGCTCATCGGTACGTTCATGAGGAAGAGGAATTTGATACTCGGTATCATCAATATCGGAAAGATCTTCAACAAAGGTCGTGGGGGATGGAGTACTAACACGTGAGGTGTCTTCCTCTTCATCATCATCGTCATCACGATGAGATGTAGAACCACGAGGCCTAGAGTACAAAGGAACACGAGATTTTCCTTTGTCACTACGAGGACGGCGAGTACGAACAAGAGTGAGTTGGTTCAAGGTAGGAAGGATTTGAACGTGGTAATCTCTTTGAAAATGAGGGTAATGTTCCATCACATAACGATAAAGTCGTGTGAGAAAAATACCGTAAGGAAGATTGGCATTTGGGGTGTTTTTGGCGGACATGATTCGATGAATAAAAAGATAAGCCAAATTGTATTGCTCTTCAGCAATAACACAATAAAGCATGTGGGCAATGCTTGCCGTGACATGATCACGGTGACCACCAGTACCAAACGCATTCTCTCGAATGAGTTCTTCCCACTTCTTCATATCTTGGCTTAGCTCTTTGAGGAGGATTTGATTGGCATGAATATCGACATTCTTTGACTTGATTACTCGACTAGTCGTACGACGTTCTAGTTCAAGCATTCGACGAATGTCTTCAGGACTAGGAATCTCAGAATAGTAGGGGCCATCCTGAGGACGATTTCTTTCAAGAGAGGAAAGATCCCATTCATTTGAGAAAACGGCTTGGCCGTTGTATGGGATTCGAAGAATTTGACCAAATTGAGCAAGAGTAAGAGTGATGAATTGATTTTGAATCATGAAAGAAATAAGGATATTACCATAGGGATCGGTTTGCCCCGTCACTTGGCTATAGAAATCGAGGACAAAATGAGGAATGATTGGTTCGTTGATTTGGAGAAGACATTCAAAACGAATATAGGTGAACATTCGTTCGGTTTGATCATTTTCATAGAAAGATGGATCGACAATTCGTCCTTCGTGAATGTTTCTATTTTCAATAGGACGATAGAAACATGCAACTGAAGGAGACATGTCGGGAGTAGAAGAGACATTTGGAATGTATTGTTTGGTTTTGGATACATCACCAACCGTGGTCTTAGGCATTTTCACCTAAACAATATAACAACAAAAATAGAATTAATATAAAAACAACTATTATGCATATGTTATATATATGTATATATAATTATATGCAATATATGTGGAACGAAATTCTACTTCGACACAAAAAAAAAAAATTCAATGAAGTAGTTTCATAATGTTCCTTTTATTTTGATTTTAAACTCGTTTAGAATATATAATATCAAAGAGTATGATATCATAATTCATTTTGAAATAAGGCTAGATATATATTAGATTATATATCTTCCATTTCGTAAGAGTTTGACACAACATAAGCTTGTTGAAAAGATTAAAATGCGAATTTTATTTTTCAAAAATATCATTTTCGAGATAAACCAAACGCTCCCTTAACTAGATAAAAATATCCTAAAACATCAATATATATATTGATTATATATCTTGACGACGTCTATTGATTCTAGTAGTATTAACAAGTTTTATGAACTAGTTTTAAGTTTCAAATAACTACATATAGTTATAGTTTGTTCATGAACCAAACGCCCATGTTGTCTTCATGAACCATTTTCTAACAAATTGAAAAGTATGTTTTGATTGTTTAGGACGTTAAAACAATGTAATGTAGTAAGTTTTAAGTAGTTTTTTAGAGTTATATCAACAATGTACCTCTTGAAAAATAAAATTTAACAAGGGTTTATGGGCGATTAATGATTTTGACAAAATGATATGTTATACTAAATTTGAGTTGCAATACATCATTCTAATCCTATGGGAAGCATTTGGTAGTTCAATTTCTAGCTTCTATTGCACTTAAATTCAAATTAAAATAAATTTTAATAAACTGCATAATAATTGATTAGACACCAAATCGAATGAGATGTGATGAAATGCATGTTGAAAAACTTACAAAAGATGTTGTTATATGTTTGGTTGATGTTTGCCCCTTGCGAAACAACCCCGGATTGGTGATATGATGGAGGATTTAGATGTTTTTGGGTGTTTTGGTTCGTACTCAGCAGCAGTGGGGAAGAACAAATGAGTAAATGGAGTGTTTGGAAATGGAATTAAGGAGGAGAAACGGATTTAGAAGTGTCAGATGGCCGGTCCCCTTAAACATTAAGGAGACCGCCCTCGATAACATGCCGGTCCCCTTAATAATTAAGGGGGCCGCCTTTGAAATTTTCCAAATTTCGCGGAATTAGTTTCTGGAACAAAAATATTTATACGTATATAATTAGATTTATAATATATAAAAAATACGTAAACGTTTATTGGCACGATGATAAAATTCTTAACAATTTTTAATTACCGTTTCGATAATTAAAATATACCTTTGACAATTTTGGATAAAATGATCAAAGTGTTAAGTTGATGAAGGGTTTGAGGTGTGTTCGGGAATATGTGAATAAGTGTATATATATATATATATATATATATATATATATATATATATATATATATATATATATATATATATATATATATATATATATATATATAAAAGTATAAGTGTGAGTGAAAAATGGGTTGATGTAAATGGGTTGAAAGATAGTAGCGGAGATAGGATAACGTCGGCGAGAGGAGTTTGTTTCATCCATAGTGTTCGCGTGCGAAGGCGTTCTTGCATGATAAAAGTCCACTTTGACTCATATCCTTTCATCATCACGAGTCTCCTAAAAGAGGACTTAATAGACTAACACAAGGGGGGAAGGAAAGGGTTCGATAAAGAACAATTTCCTGGAGTTCTAGAAAGTCAACTAATGACGTATCTAGGTTATGTGCAAGCAATTATATATATATATATATATATATATATATATATATATATATATATATATATATATATATATATATATATATATATATAGGAGGACTTTCTTACGAGAACCATTTTATCTGCGAGAACTGAGAGAACCATCAAAAACATACATGCACGCCTTTTAAAATAAAATAAAAATACATGCAAATCATCAATAATCGTAAGCATCCACCTATGTTCTTCAATATCATTATGAACTCATCATCTTTTTTCACAAAAACCTTACCCACGGCCGCAATATTGTCGTTGCACGTCTTATAAGAACATACATGCACACCTTCAAAGAAAAATTTTGTATTTTCAATTTCTTATCAAATTCTTTAGAACAACTATGTTTTTTTTAAAACATATGTGTTGTTTTAAAACATATGTGCAAAAATACAATTATTGAAGGCGTGCATTTATGTTTTTGGTGGTTCTCTCAGTTCTCGCAGTTAAAATGGTTCTCGTTTGAAAGTTACACTATATATATATATATATATATATATATATATATATATATATATATATATATATATATATATATATATATATATATATATATATATATATATATATATATATTTTATATGTATTAAGTATAAGAGTATATATATGATCGAACAAGTAGAGAGAAGAAAGCAAACTATATCAATGCAAACAATGTAATCAACTAAAGCATATTTATCTAAGCATGGCATTTAGTTATGAAAGAATGGCGTACCCGGTGGTCTTCAAAAAAATCTTCAAAATCATCAATATGACATATAGACTTTGAAAAAGTCTATGTTGAGAGAAACTTCAAGATTGCCTCAAGGAAAGTTCATCTAGCCATTCGATCCCCATTGTCTCTTTGGTCCAAACATGTTTAACATTTGACTAGGATGCATGAAAGGTGGTAGTATACCCCAAGGATTGTAGCTTTGTTGGTAGTTCCACATTTGATTACTATTGTTATTATAGTTTTGCCTATTTTGGTTTCTTCTTGGTTGAGGTGTTTTAGACCTAGGTTTAGAATCATTTGATTTTCTAGGTGGTGGTGTTTTAGATCTTGTCTTAGATTTAGAAGATCCTACCTCGTTTTTTAAAGACGGTTTATAAAAAGCTTTTACTTCTTCATTGTTGGCAAGAGGTATTTTTCTATCATTTACAAGTATATACTTAGGATTAGATTTTAGAGGTTTTTGTTCGTTAGGTTCATTTTCGAATTTGACATTTTTAATCTCGCTTGTTGAAGCTTCATTTGAGTTAAATCATAAACCGGTTTTATCTCCGGATGTTCTTTGAACACTTATTATTTTATTAAGTGAGCGACTACTATTTTCAAATTTATTAAGTTTGCGAATTTCTTCCCTAAGTATTTCGTTTTCATCTTTAAGCATTTGACATGAGTTGCATTCTTCAAAAATTTCTTTACCTTTTTCAAGTTGATGTATTTTAATTTTTAGTTCAAGTACTTCATTTTCCAATTGATTGTTTATCTATTCTAGTGATTTGTTTTTAGCCATTACTAGTTGTCCTAATTTGCATAGCCTATTATATTCATTATCTAGATCTTTTTCATCTAATGATAAACTTTCATCACTAAAATATTCGGTTTCGGAACGTCCTCATTTGATGTATTCGCCATAAGACACTTTTCTTCTTTTGTCGTTTCTTTCTCATCTTCATCACTATCACTCCACGCACCTCCAACAAAGGCTCTTTGATTTTGATCTCTTGTCATCATTGGACATTTTCTGATGAGGTGATTTGGATCACCACACTTGAAACACTTTCTTTCAATCTTGTTGTTCTTGTCATCTTTACTCTTTTGAAATGTTTTCTTTTCATCATACGGTTGTCTTACGAATCTTCCTTTCCTTTTGAAGAATTTCTTGAAATCTCTTACGGCCACAGCGTATTCTTCGTTATCACTTTCGGAAGATGAGCTATCTTCGATACTAGATTCCTTTCTAGCTTTCAAGGCGATTGACTTGCTTTGCTCTCGTTTTTCTTTGACCATTTCGGAGTCTTTCTTAATGATGACTTCGTAAACATTTTGATTTCCAATTAATTCATCAAGTTGCAATGTTGACAAATTCTTCGATTCTTCAATAGCCGTCACTTTAGCTCGCCATTTTGGATGAAGAGCCCTAAGAAACTTCCTAACAAAATTCTTACTAGAAAAATTCTCATCAAGTGTTTTTAAACTTGTGATGATAGTGTTAAATCTAGCAAAAGCATTATCAATTGATTCCTCTTCTGGAATCGTGAATTGCTCATATTGTTGAACAAGTAGATCTATCTTATTATCTTTGACTTGATTATTACCTTGGTGAGTTATTAGTAAAGAGTTCCAAATTTCTTTTGCGGTTTCACACATAAAGATCCTTTCGTACTCTTTACGTGGTAGCGCATTATAAATAACCATTTTTGCTTCATTATTTTTAGCAAGTTTTCGTTTTAAATCATCGTTTTGTTTTTCAAAAGGTACGATTTCATCTTTCTTAGTTTCCGGGTTATTTTGAATAGGTAAAAAATCACCATTAGTAATAATATGCCAAAGATCTAGATCTTTTGAATTCACATAAGTTTCGAATCGATTTTTCCAATATAAAAATCCATCACTTTCAAATAGTGGTGGTCTTTGCTTAGATTGCCCTTCTAAATATTTTTCAGATTCCATAGATCGTTACAAGTTTTAAACTACAATATATTTTAAAGATCTTGCTAGACGTGGCTCCTGATACCAATTGTGGAAAACTAGAAGGGGGTTGAATAGTTTTACGTCCTTTTTAAAAGTTTATTACCAAAATATTTTGTAGGTTATTAAAAACTTTCGATTCGATCTCAAGTGAATTCAAATGACAACCAATATAAGCAATTCTAATTAAGTAATGAAAGTATTGAAATGTAATGAAGAAAAGATTGAGTTAGAAAGATCAAACCACAACACGCGAATTTTTAGTGGTTCGGCTACAAGGACACCTTCCTTGCCCTACTCCACTCCCCGAGTACCACACTCGAGAGTTTTCTTCACTATGTCAACAAACTCCTTATGGTGGAGAAACCTTACACACCTTGGCTTACACGAGTTAACGACACTAAGCTAAATGTCGAGTTCTAATCGTAGCTAGAACCAATCTCACGACTTCTTCAAGGCTTCACACCTTCTTCACAACTTCTTCAAGGCTTCACACCTTCTTCACACCTTCACAACTTCACACCTTCTTCTATGCACAACTAATTCACAACTACTAAACTACTTTACAACACACCTAGTTTCTACAATCAACAAATTTACACAACACTTTTACAAATATCTACCACAACTACAATATGAAACTAGCTATTCACAACAGTACTACAATTAGATGGATGTAGAGGAGTGTTCTTCTTCTTGCAATTGAATGGATGAAGCTTTGGATCACTTGGAAACAAAGACTTATGAATTATATGATCAAAGGATTTTAGATCTAGAAATGGAGGTTGGATCAGAAAGTTTATAGTGCAAAAAGGTGAGGAAAATGTGTGAAATGATCCAATATTTATAGGGCCAGATTTTACTGTTCGGGAGCATGCCGGTCCCCTTAATTAGAGGCCGGTCCCCTTAATCATCAAGGGGTCCGCCTAGTAAAATTAAGGGGGCCGCCCTCCTGAACGTTGGAAAAGTTTTTCTGGATAAAATTTGCCCTTTTTGGTTGGAAATTTGAAATCATATCTTTGTGGTTTAATATAGCATTACCAAAAATGATTTACAAATATATATAAAATATTTATATCATTTTATAAGATGTAATGTCTTAAGATAAAATTTCCTTTGATCATGTAATGCATAAGATGCTTAGTTTATGCATACATTAAGTGATATTAGATGTAGAAGTAAATATTTGTTACCAAATACTTGTTTACTTCTTAATCTTGACTTAATTTGATTTAAGTTTTGTGATTATCAAAACATAGGTTTATTAAGAGATATTAATAACCTTTTTAAGCATTATTTATATCAACAACGTGTATAGGTGATGTGTTACGTCGTAGATGTAAAAAGAAAATAGTTACGTATTGTTTTATCATCTAAAATTTAATTATAGTTATATAAATTTTATACGTATATATATATATATATATACAAGTTACGTGTATAATTTCTATTATCTCAATATATATATATATATATATATATATATATATATATATATATATATAGTGTAACTTTCAAACGAGAACCATTTTAACTGCAAGAACTGCGAAAACCACTTTTTTACAACTAATTGTACATGATGTACATCATTTAAATGCACCATGGCATTCTGGTAAATAAATGAAAGTTATTTTCCTGGAAACTTTGATGTAGGGGTAAACATGGTATTTGACTTTTATTCAATTTCAATAACTGCATCCTCAAATTTTGGGATTGTATCTCTATCTTAAACCACAAACCGGATCTCTCTCCCTATTTCCATCAAATCGATCAAACCATTTCCAAAAAATCTGTCATTTATTTTTTTCACAATTATCTCTCTCATTGGATCTCTCTTCTCTCAAGAACCCTAGCCGCGGACCCCCACACCATCTTTTCCAACCCAGATCGAGCATGGGCTATGAACCACACGATAATATTTTATCTTTAACTGATGATTATTGATCCGATTATTGGTTGTACAAGGGATTCGACACGATTGATTATTGGTAAGTGTGGATTTTTTTTCTCTTTGGACACAAAAAAACCAACGCCCCACCTCTTGATTTTTTTTCTCTCGATCTATTCTGCTTGATTCAAATAAACATCAGTTATGTGGGATCCAAACGGATCTACTGTTATGTGGGTTCTTTTGGTTCTCTTGTTGTTCTAGTTATGGAAATGGGTTTGTGATATTGGGATCCAAACAACGCTTTTAATTATAGTTATGTAATATATTAATGGTTACTCCAGTTATAAAGAATTAATGAATTTTAAATGATCAGAAATTTAGAAAT
This sequence comes from Artemisia argyi, assembly GCA_030686995.1. NCBI lineage: Eukaryota > Viridiplantae > Streptophyta > Magnoliopsida > Asterales > Asteraceae > Artemisia > Artemisia argyi. The sequence goes on from CM060690.1 coordinate 13,881,958, forward strand.
CATTAAGGTTCTTGTAGTTAAGAAAAATGACATGTAAAGAGTAATGAAGTTGCATATGAATGTTTGTTAAGAAAAATGAGTGTTTGTTGCTTATTGTACTTTTTGATGGTCTCGTGATAAGCTAGTTTGTATGTTTTTATCACTTTTTAGGTAGATTGCGTCAAATGTTACTCACAGAAAATAAATATGTTTTCCTCACTTGTATAAGTTATTATAATATTTGCACATGTTCTTGAAAGGGTTTGATTTTCCTAGACTTATACGTATGAGTGATTGACTTTTGGTACCAACACACTTGACCTATATATATATTAAACAAACCATTGTTCTTGTTTGAAAATGGAAAACTAAAACTCCATTCGATAGAAAGTGATTTTGGTCATTTTAATAAGTTGATAATAGATAAGAGTGCCCTTATTTTAGCAACTGGTTATTTTTATTATCAAACAATTTGAGGTTTCAGCATATTTACATCCATTTTTGTTTGGTTTCTAAGTCTGTTGTTATCAATTCCTCGTTAGTGCATATATGTTTTAAATTAAACATATATGTTTTGGAAAGATACATATACGTTTACGTATAAAACATATATGTTTTGTGTTTTGAATTATAAAACATGTATGTTTTGTGTTTTAAATTGTGCAAAACATGTATGTTCCAAACATACATTTTCAAAATATATATGTTTTTGGAAGATATGCACTTATGTTTTATGTGTTTTATAGTTGGTATAAATTTTTTTATGTTTTTTTTGAAGGAATACATTTATATTTTTGAAAGGGGTACATACATGTTTTATGGTTAATATAAAATGAATGAAATGGTATGATGATAATACATTTATGTTTCGTGCATGCTTGTTTCAGATTGATTGATGAAGATGATGATATCATTCAAGACCGGGAAGTGGATGAACACGATTATACATGAAGATACTTTGGGTCTTTGGAGATATATGATTATTTCATGTGTTTTTGTACTTGTAATCAAGTGAAATGTAACATTTAAGTATATCAATCTTGTTTTTCTTTCTATAATGATTTATGTTCTTTAATTTGTGTTTATAAAAATATTGGTAGTTTATTAAAAAAAAAGTATTAGCTAAAAAAACATGTATGCACGTTGACTATTTGGGAAAAAAAAGAAAAAAAACATGTACGTACGTTGATTATTTGGGAAAAAAAAGAAAAAAAACATGTATACACTTTGACTAATTGAAAACATGTATACACCATAACTATTTGGAGGAAAAAAACATGTGTGCACATTTGCTTAAAAAAAAACATGTATGCATCATGACTATTTGAAAACTTGCTAGTAAAAAAAAAAAAAAAATCCGAATTTTAAGAATTATGAAAAATGGGAATTAAAAATGAAAATGAAAATGTCTTTTACTATTATGCCCTTTTGAATTAAATAAAAACAACAAAATGCTATGGAGCATTAAATGATGTACATTGTGTATTATTAGTTGTAAAAGAGTGGTTTTCGCAGTTCTAGCACATAAGATGGTTTTCGCAAGAAAGGGACCCTATATATATATATATATATATATATATATATATATATATATATATATATATATATATATATATATATATATATATATATATTGAGTTACACCTTAGGGACTAAATTGCAAAAGACACTGTTGCGTCCACTGTAAATGAACTTTGTTAATGGTTTTTCCCGATCTTGTCAAAAATGTATCATCGTAAAAATTGGTAATAATCAAAATACCATTCTTTTTCGCCAAATATTATACCCAAAATTAACATAATGCATTAAAAAAATACATTGGATTATAAATACTTTGCACTCCAATTATTTTTTATATAATTCTCGGATAAAAAAAATATAAGCCCAATCCATAATATTGTTTATTGTTTCACTTAGGCCCAATAGCAACCCATTACAAACACAATGAAATAATATGTTTTTTACGGGAAAAGTCTCTAAAATTATCGGCGCGTTGCAGCGGTAGTCCCCAAAGGACCTATCTTGCAAAGAAAGTTACACCTTAGGGACCAAAATGCCCATGGACACTGTTTCGTCCACTGTAGCGGCTACAGCGTTTTTGCGCACTGGAGATTCCCATTTTTAGTATATAGGATAATGTCTTTGTGGGCTTATACATAACTTTGTTTCTTAATATTTTATGCCTTTGTTTATATAGACTTGAAGTCTCATTTTAAGTTGTTGGATTGCTACCCTTAATAAACGTCGGTCAGTAGTCTCATTATTCTGTTTGTAATGTATGTTTAATTAGTTCAAATATCAAAGTTGAGACTAAAGGGGGAGGGGGAGTTACCCCCAACAAACCCCTTGTAGATAGGGGTGGCAATTCTGGTCGGGTTCTGGTTGGCGGGTTCGGGTTGTCAGGTTGGCGGGTCAGAAAAACCCAACCCGAACCTGACTCAATTAACTCATCGGGTCAGCTACGTCAACCCTAACCTGTTTACACGTAACCCGAACCTGAACCATTTAACCCGCATATATACTTGGGTTAACGGGTTAAATGGGTTACACAGGTTGAATATGTTAAACGGGTTTCGGGTTGACCCATTTAACCCATTTTATATACAAAAGTTAGCACATTACACGAGTTAAACGGGTTAGGGGTCGACCCATTTAACACATTTAACCTGTATAATTAAATATCAATAATTTTTAATTTAAGTAAAAAAATCTTAAATGGGTTAGCGGGTCGACGCGTTTATTTTATTCCCAACCCAAACCTGACCTGTTTAATAAACGGGTTAGATATGTCGACCCAAACCTGACCCGAATTTTATTTAGCTCAACTCGCACCTGTTAATTTTTGTGTCGTGTCAGGTCAAGTTTCGTGTCGGGTCAGAAATTACCACCCCTACTTGTAGACACACAAAATCATGTAGGAATTATTATTATTATTATTATTATTATTATTATTATTATTATTATTATTATTATTATTATAATATAATAATAATAATAATAATAATAATAATAATAATAATAATAATAACAGTAAAGGAGTGAGGCCCAAATAATATCTTGGCCTCTCATTAAATTTTTATAGATCATTTGAATTTTTAATAAAGTGACCTTATTAAAGCGTATTCGACGATTCTCTATGACCCAAGACATTGGAGCACGTGCTGCTCCACATATTTTTAGTAGGATTGGTTTTGCTATAGCTAGAGGTGTGTGGGCTCAGTTAGTCTCTCGGCTCCCAACTAATTTCTTGTAAAATCCTATTTGTTTTTCAATAATAATAATAATAATAATAATAATAATAATAATAATAATAATAATAATAATAATAATAATAATAATAATAATAATAAAGTGATGCTTAAAATAATAATAATAATAATAATAATAATAATAATAATAAAGTGATGTTTATAATAATAATAATAATAATAATAATAATAATAATAATAATAATAATAATACCTTATTATTATTATTATTATTATTATTATTATTATTATTATTATTATTATTATTATTATTATTATTGGGCTTCGTGGAGAGAGGGACAAAACCTTACGTCCGGCCGATATGTTACTTTACTCTTGGGATGGTGGCCTTGATGTTTGTGTTGATCTTACAGGATCGTCACCTTTGACGCGTTCGTGTATGGTTGATTTTATGCCCGGTCGGGCAGTTATTGAAGCCGCACAACGTAAACGTGTCAAGTACGCGGCTAAATGCGCTGATATCGGATATGGATTCCTCCCCTTTTCATTCTCTTCTTTTGGAGAACTTGAAAAGGATGCAGTGACCTTATTAAAGCGCATTAGACGATTCTCTATGACCCAAGACATTGGAGCACGTGCTGCTCCACATATTTTTAGTAGGATTGGTTTTGCTGTAGCTAGAGGTGTGTGGGCTCAGTTAGTATCTCGGCTCCCCACTAATTTCTTGTAAAATCCTATTTGTTTTTCAATAAAGTGATGAATTATTAATAATAATAATAATAATAATAATAATAATAATAATAATAATAATAATAATAATAATAATAATAATAATAATTGGTCCAACTAAAAGAACCAGTCTAAAGGTAACACACAAGAGGTATATAATGATATTCAATGATAGTATCATCAATAACATTAAAGGTAATGAACTCTTTATTTAAATTTTTGAACATTTGACACAACGCATATTATTTGATAAAATCATAAACAACTATGTCATTCATGACCAATCATGCAGTTTGGTCCATCCGTCTGGAAATGGCGTAAGTTGTGGTCCCACATAAAATCCATTATCTCTAACTAACCAGAAACATACTCGTGGTTTCGTAAATCGCCATTTTGAGCAATGTGGAGTAGTAGCTCTATCGAACACATCGAAAGAAGCGGTCCTTGAACCATTCCAGTAGAAGGAAGCATAGAAATAGGTAGTTTTATAGAAGTTTTCACAGAAACCCCAATTTTCATTTTCGTTAAAAGCAAGAATATGGTCTCCCAGATCATCATCCTCTGATTTTACATGAACTTTGATTGGATCATTCATCGCGTTATAGATATAGATGGTCCAATAACTCCAAAGACAACTCTTTGAGGGTTGAGTTGTCGGAGTTTTTGCTATTGGAGATGCGTTTGTAGTGAAAACAAGGTAAATGAACAAGAAAATAAATGACTTCATGGGTGTGTTGAATGGGCATATGACTATATGAACCTATACGAAGATTATGTTATATAGACCAAAAAAGTTGGTTCATTAATTTCAAAACTAATATCTAAAAGTTGACTTTCAGGGTTTAAATGTAAGTATTAATGATTTTGATTCATTGAATAAAGTTGAATTTCATGGTTTAAATGTAAGTATTAATGATTTTGACCCATTCACTTGAGTTTCATTTACGTTATTATACTCCCTTTCGTCCCAAAAAAAGTGTTCATCATACAATATTATTTATGTTTGTCCCATAAAAAGTGTCCAGATTTTATTTTTAAATAGTAATTAAAACTGATCTTCCTACTTTACCCTTATAATCAAAACATGCATTAATTACTCATTCTTAATTTCTATATTAACTATGAGTGTGAAAATGACATTTTTCAATTTAAACTAGCATTAATTACACATATCATAATTTGTCTAATTTTTTGTTTATGGATACTCTTTTTGGAACGAATATCTATCTATAATACTATAAGATTAGGCCCTCTAATTTAATGTGGAGGCGTCAAGATTGCATAGAGTACAAGTTACCTAATGCTCGAAATTAAATGCAGAAAATAGAGTTTCATTATGCGGAGGCTTCATGCGTAAGTACCTTGATTTAATGTTCATGCTTAAGTGGTAAGTACATATGAGGTATATTTAGTGTTTCAAATATAAATGATTGAAACCATACGAAGTGTTGCTAGCCTTTATTTCCATTTAATCATTTGCTCCTTTCATTTGCTTTCAAATAAATGTACAAACCCTTCAACCACCATCATTGAATACTATAAATAACACCATTTGGTCTTTGTTAATGATGTGTGTGTGTGTGTGTGTGTGTGTGTGTGTGTGTGAAACTTTAATTTGTGTGTAGTTTGATGATTTTGTATGAATCACATGTTTGCTGTTAGTTTATTATTGTTTGTGTGTAAATTCAGTGCAGCACCAACTAACCAATTTCCTTTTGATCTCTACTTTTTGTTTCTAGGCACATGATGAGAATGAAATGGATTGCATGCTAGCAATTGATGGCATTGAACTCATTGGCATCAATAACCGTAACCTTGGTATGTACCCCATCTGTTTTTATGGCTCAAGATCTGTGAATTAACAAGCTTGCTAATTAGATAAATAGTTTTGAAATAGATATTGACATGATCATTTTTTTCAGTCAATAGTTTTTTCATGTTTTTTCTAATAGTGTGATAAAGTTCTTTTTGGTGTAGCTTCTCACCTATGAAATTGAATTTAGTTGGTTAATGTAAAATTTCTCCGTCCAATGAAAGTGTACTATGCATATTAATGTTACGTGCAGTGGTTCATGTAGAAATATTGACTTGATTAACGCAAGGGGGTATACGTGCAAAGGTAAGCAAATGGTTAACTTTCTTGCATGTAAAGTCGGTTGATAGTCCAGCTTTGAAGTTTATGGAAGACAAATGGATGTGTTGTTGTCTGATAAGGAACCGAGGGTTAGATCTGCTAACCTATTTTAAAATTTTGGGTTGGTTAGTAGTTTATTAATGTTCTTCTTGCAGGTATTGATAAGTGATTAGTGACGCTAACGGGGTATATAAAGATGTTGATAACAAAACAAAGTGGAAGATGGAGACGGAGTGGATAATATCTCCACATTTATGAAAGAACTGTCAAAAAATTAGGCATGCAAGAAAATGAAAATCATATGTAAACAAGGTTTATAATTAGTGTGACAAAGCTTTGATGAATATTAATGGTGGCTTGAATCTTGCTTTTATTTTTTTTCCTTCTATTTAAGCAGTTTAAGAGGTTGCAATGTATCCACCCCATGACATTAGAAATAATACAAAATCAAAGTTGAATTGATGGAAAGTATAACTAGACAAAATTAATATTTTGAGAATTTATTTTAATGTATGTTTTTTTATAGGGATTTAAGAGCTTCTTTGCCAATGGTTACTATATGGTATTAATTGAAGTTCACAAATTATTTGTTTTATTTTTGATCTTACAAATATGTATAAAATTTGATGTTGTTATTCATGAAAAGATGAGTTTTGGAATATTGGTAGGGACATGAAAGTGAGAATATGTCGTAATTAGTGGGAAGGGGTAATCTTAGGCTCCATTTTTTGTATCGAATTCATTTTAATGTGGAGTAATCAAGATACTCAAGATGGAGTCCCATTGCCTATAGTACAAGATAGCTAATGCTCAAAATTCAATGCAACCTCCTAATAACTATACAATCATGAAAGGAGATGAAGTGCAAGGGTTGCCTGAATTGTTCACATGGCATTTAGTATAGAATTAAAGTCGGTTAGATGAAGTGCAAGAGTTGCGGAAGGTTGCAAGAATAATTAATGATATAACCTAATTCATGCCTATATAAACCGGCCAAAATCACATTTAGTATGTACAGATTCACACATCTTTTAGATCTTTGATTGTTGGTAGCGGTATGTAAATTCTCTTTTGCAACATTTAGGAGATGATTCACACATCTTTTAGATCTTTGTAATTAACTCGGCCTTCTTTTTTTCTTAATTTAGTTATCATACGCAGGTACTATGAAACTCACACAAGATAATGCATGCTCAGATAAATGGAACCAAAGACTGGGATACCAACTATTTTCTTTGTTTCATACATATTTAGGTGATTGTTATAGATAAGCATATATATAGATATATGTATTATGTTAATGCATTTTCTTATACAAGTAATTTATGTGCGTTTTCTATTGATGTAGCTCACATGTGCGAATTGATTCAAGAAAATGTACACGAGCATATATGTAAAGCAACATTTAAATGGTTAAATGATACTTTTTAGCGTGATTAGTTTATGTAAGTAGTTGCTTTCGAATGCTCTTTGAGAAATATTAGAATGAATTTATTGTGTGCAATTGAATTATTATTGAAAAGAAGAAGGTCCGCGCATCGCAAAGTGTTTTCTTTTTCTATATGTAGAATCATTAGTAAGAAACCAATATTGACGCCCATTAAATGAGTTTGCCATAATAGCAAAATACAACCTATTAAAAATATCACATTGAGTAACGAATAGAAAGGAAAAAAATACATAATTTTGACTTAAAGCCATTTGTAAATTATAATATCAAATAAAAAAGTTGAGTTTTAAACATAAGCAAAAGTTCAAACTTTTATCGAAAAACAAAATCGGTGCATTTAATGTGAAGTATATACAACATCGAGATGGAAGTGCAAGGCTTGCCAGAATTGATCACATGATATTTAGTAATTAGTAGAGAATTAAAAGTTGGTTATTGATTGAGATGAAGTTGAAAAAGTTGCAAGAATAATTGATGATTTAACCTAATGCAATATATATAGATATATGTATTATGTTAATGCATTTTCATATACAAGTAATTTATGTGTGTTTTCTATTGATGTAGCTCAAATGTGCGATTTGATTCAAGAAAATGTGCACATGCATATATGTAAAACAACATTTAAATGGTTAAATGATACTTTTAGCGTGATTAGTATATGTAAGCATGCAACTTAAATAATGAATATAAAAGGAAAAGTGCATAATTTTTGCTCGAACCCATTTTTAAATTAAAAAAATTAAGTTTAAGACATAATAATGGAGTCCAAAAGGTTTTAGGAATTATTGATAGTGTGTTAATTAATATTCATTTGGTTAGCTATTTGGAATTGAGTTTATTGATAAAATTTATTAATATTAGTTAGACTTCAATGTTAATTTTTAATGAAATTAGTTGTACAAAAAAATGAGATGAATCTAACTTTAGTTTTTAATCATAAACTTTATAAATAAATACTAATATGTTATAAAAATATTAAATATAAAAATCACCAAACAACTAATGGCGTACTTACAATAGATGTAATACAATCACAACTTACGAACCTAATAACAAAAATAATTAACGCAAATTACACTATAACAAATAAGAAAAAGCCAGTGTGCTTCGTATTACCATGCAAAAATCATATAATGCAAAATTATTGTTGGGTTACGTAATAGGCCAAAACAATCAAAGGAAATTACATCAAGCGTATGACAATTTAATAACGACAACCCCATTTAAAAAATAAAAAGACCAAAAAACCAAAACAATATCAACCATTTTTATATTTTTAAACAAAAAAATAAAAACGTTTCATACAACATACTAAACTAAAAATACAAATCCACTCGACAATACACAAAAACAATACGCGCGATTAACAATCAGATTAAAAGTCTGTGCGTAGCACGGGTTCTGCATGCCTCGTAGTAATAAAAGTTGAGTTTCAGGGTTTAAATGTAATTATTAATGATTTTGATCTGTTCACTTGAGTTTCATTTGGGTCATTATATTAAATGTTTGAGTTTCATGGTTTAAATGTAAGTATTAACGATTTTGACTCATTCACTTGAGTTTCATTTGTGTCATTATAATAAAAGTTGAGTTTCATGTAGGGGTGTTAATGATCCGAGCTATTAACAAGCTATACGTGCTTAGGCTCGTTTAGCTCAACTCGAGCTCGATAATATTCGAGCTCAAATCGATCGCGAACAAACATTACAACTCGTTTAGCTTAACGAGCCGAGCCTAAAAAATAAACTTTTTGGCTTGGCTCGTTTGGAATCGAGTCGAACGAGCCGAGCTTATCGAGCTTCACGAGTCGAACGAGCCAATCGAGCCTAGATATATATAAGAGTTCCCTTGTTTCAAAAGAAATATAAAGTAATGGTGGCCTGGTGGGATTCGAACTTCCGACCAAAGGATGAGCACGGTACCATTTTGATACCGTACCGGCACTGTTTCCGAGGTACCGTATTTTTTTCCGACCAAAATATGTAGTCCCGATCCCGGAACCGAGATGTATATCGGTACCGGTACCGGTTTCGGTACCAGATTCGGGAAACCAGTACTATACCGAATTAAATACCGTTTAGAATAAAAATAATCTCAAATTGTACCAATATGACACTTCCTTTGGATATTCATTCGTTATTTTAGGAGTAAAAGGGAAGTGGGTCTTTTGGTATTAGGAGTTTGGTATTTTTCTTTGTTATTTAAGTATGTATTTGGTTGTATTTATTTATTATTATTATTTTTTTTTTTTGTGAATGAGAAGTAAAAATGTAGCCACGGTGATTTCTTTTCTTCATGCAACTTGTAGCAGGCAAGTTGTACATCTTTTAGTTTTCTCCTATCGTGTCGTGAGTTTCTCAAGTGAGGTTTGAGACTTGATACTTTACACAAGTTACTACTTAGTTAGGAGTGCTTAGGTCATGAGTTAAAAAAAAAAAAAAAAAAAAAAAAAAAAAAAAAAAAAAAAAAATTAAGCCTCTTTTTATTCCGGTACTAAAATCGGGATTTCCCGTCTTGGTACCATATTGATTTTTAGTGGTATCGGATTTTTTTGAGCGAATTTCGTGATACTGGTACCGTACCTGGTAGTGATAACCGGTACCGGTACGGTTTCGGCACCGTACCGTTTTTCCAGTACCCATGCTCATCCCTACCGACCTTACCAACTAGCTACAAGCTCACTTTATGATTTCATTGTCATTATAATTTATTAATATACATTGTCATGTACTCAACTCGAAATCCAATCGAACTTAGTAGACATTAAATATAAATATGATATGCATGTGTTTTCTTTTGAAGACATCGATTTTTTTTACTATACCATGATCACATAAAAGTAATACATTTATATTTTTTTCAGATTTAGATTGACAAAGCTTTTTTTAGAAGAGGGTAATCACTTGCATTAAAGACTCTAACCCGGAGTTAACCATCTGTTCATAATCAATATGTCGCCATATATAAACGATATTGATCACTTCTTTTGAAGGTACCCCAACTCCGTACACAATGTTCGTCGATTTCGATTCTTGCAAGCCAAAGGTTAAGACTTAATAAGAGAATAATAAGAGTCTCCAAAGGAGGAGGGTAATCACTTGCATTAAAGACTCTAACCCGGATTTAACCATCTGTTCATAATCAATATATCGCCATATGTAAACGCTACTGACCTCTTTCGAAGGTACCCCAACTTCGTACACAATGTTCATCGATTCCGATTCTTGCAAGCCAAAGGTTAAGATATAACGAGTCTTCAGAGAGGGTAATCACTAACATTAAAGACTCTAACCTAGAGTTACTCATCCGTTCACAATCAATATGTTGCCATATATAAAGGCTATTGAACTCTATAGAAGGTGCTTTCGGTGGTACCCCTACTTTGTACACAATGTTCACCGATTCGGTTTCTTGCAATATCTACGAATTTTGATTATCCATCCGGCTTTTTACAGTGTCTACATCTTTACGATGTCTTTTTATAAGATCATTGCTCTATATATATATATATATATATATATATATATATATATATATATATATATATATATATATATATATATGTGTGTGTGTGTGTGTGTGTGTGTGTGTGTGTATATATATACCATTACATATTGTCGACTTGTATATAAATATGTAAGAAATTTTTTTAGTTAGGATTAAAGTAACTAAAAAAACATTTTTCTAGTTTTAACATAATTACACATTTAGATTTTAGACCCATTAAAAAATAAAGAATACCAATAGTCCAATAGTTATTCACTCTTGGTTAATGAATCGTCTAAGAGGTTTTTTTTTTTTTTTTTTTTAGCTAAAAGAGTGTGTGGGCTCAACATCTATATAAACCACTTATTGAGGAGGACATTATAATTCTAACCTAGTGGATATAGACCAACTAAGGTAAATAGTGGGGCTCACTTATAAAAGATATAATATTAAAATGATTTGTGGACCCATTCTCTTATCTAACAAAAAAAAAAAAAAAAAAAAAAAAAAAAAAAAAAAAAAAAACCCATAACACTAACTTATCCCTTTCACATATTCCCAAGTTATCAAGTACTCTGTCTCTATCGATCAGTAGTCATTTAGAGCATACGGTATGCTCACCGAATTTGGAGGTTAAAGTTTAACCAAACAAGGCGAAAGCCTCGTTAACCATACCATGGGTGGAGGTTAACACCTCGTTAACGCAGGAAGTGAGGAGGTTAACGCCTCGTTAAGGTGCTTTTGTAATAAAAAAAATCAATTCACCCCCTAAATGAAGGGGTGTTTTTATAAAATGTTGTTTGGTTAAAGTTTGGTTATTATAATGGGGGTTTTTGGTTAAAGTTTGGTGGCTGATGTGACGCTGACGTGGCACTTGGTTAAACTTTAACCAAAGTTACCTTACCATTTGCTCTTACTTTTAGTTATATACTTGTATTCTTCTTCTTTTTCATTGAGTTCTTTTTCCTCTATTAGAACAACAATTAATCAAAAGTAAAAACACAAACGTTCATAGATGGCTTCAGGTGCGAACGGTAGTCCTGAAGTAGGCACAACAGGTTCTAGTGATCCTCATGAGTCCAACAACATATCTTAGGGGATCGTGGTGATGAGCACCTATTTACTAAAAGAAAGAGAGCTTGGAAGGCAAAGGCGTGGATCGATAAGATTAAGATTGATAATGGAAAAGAAGCACAATGTATTCATTGTAAAGAATGTTTTGTCATGCCTGATTCTAGAACTACAACAATACTAAATTGACATATTACTAATTGTACTGAGAAGAAAAAGGCAGACCGAAAACAACAACTTCTTAACTTTCTACGGGTATATGATGCGGACCAAGTCATTTCTTCTTCGTTTCCTGTTCTTACTACCGGTAATTATGATCCTGCTGCTACTAGAGAGTTAATTTCTCATTGGGTACTAATGCATGAACACCCATTTAATATTGTCGACGAACATGGTTTAAAGTTAGTTTTTAAAAGCATGCAACATGGGGCAGAAAATATTTCTAGGCATACCCTTAAGAATGATTGTATGAGTGTGTATGAGATTGAGAAAAAAAACTAAAAAACTTATTGGAAAATGTTAAGAGAATAAGTATAACCACTGATTTATGGAAATCTAAAAACCAAAACATTGAATACATGGTTATAACTGGGCATTTTGTTGATGAAAACTGGAACTTGCAAAAAAGAGTTTTAAGTTTTGTTGGCATTCCTCCCCCTACACGTGGTATTGAGATTGCTGAGACTCTATTGAAATGTTTAAGAGAGTGGGAAATAGCAGAAAAAATCATGACCATTTCTGTAGCTAATGCTTCTACAAATGATGCAGCAATGAAAATTTTAATTGCTCATTATAAAAGACTTGGAAACATATTTTGTAATGGTAAATTTTTTGATGGTATATTTTTTCATGTGAGATATTGTGCACACATTTTAATTCTCATGGTGCAAGACGGGGTTGTCGGTAATCAAAGATATAGTTTTAAAGGTTCAAGCTAGTGTAAGCTATATAAACGCTTGCGATGCAAGATTAAAGGTTTTCTCGCAAGTAGCAAAACAACTTAACTTGCCTGATAGAAAACTTATATTGGATTGTAAGACTAGATGGAACTCGACATACAAAATGTTATCTACCTCAATTACTTTTAAAGAAGCTTTTTCTATTTATGAAGTGAGGGACCCGTTATATAAACATTTTAATTACTTTTAAAGAAGCTTTTAAAATGTGTGCACACATTTTAATTCTCATGGTGCAAGACTGGATGTCGGTAATCAAAGATAAAGTTTTAAAGGTTCATGCTAGTGTAAGCTATATAAATGCTAGCGATGCAAGATTAAAGGTTTTCTCGCAAGTAGCACAACAAGTTCGCTTGCCTGATAGAAATCTTATATTGGATTGTAAGACTAGATGGAACTCGACATACAAAATGTTATCTACCTCAATTACTTTTAAAGAAGCTTTTTCTATGTATGAAGTGAGGGACCCGTTATATAAACATTGCCCCTCCGACACTGATTGGGAAAAAATTGAATCGATATGCGAGACCTAAGAGGCTTTTGATGCTTGCACCAACATTATATCACGAAGTGACTACCCAACCTCTTATTTATATTTTGTAGAGGTGCAATATATCAAACAAGTTTTGGATAGGCAATTCAATGATGATCGTGAATGGCTAAGAAAAATGGTGAAAGCTATGAAAGACAAATTTGATAAGTACTAGAATGAAACCAACATGCTGATGTGCATTGGCTCTATATTAGATCTAAGATGTAAGTTAACTATGCTTAATTTGTACTTTAAGGATCTATATAATGCAAATGAAATAATTGAGAAAAACAAAGGTTTAAATTTTTTTTTAAGAGATATACATGCTAAGTATGCTCTCTTGTTGGGTGTACGACCTGGAAGTTCAGTGAGTGAGTCAAATTCCTCTAGTCACGGAGGTGAAATCGAGCAGATAGGTCTAATTAGAGGGTTTTCCTATTATTATTCTCGCTTGAAACAAACTGATTGATGAGATCAAATAAGTACATTTTATTAGCATCATTTATCCTATTTAATTGACTTGTTTTATATTATTTTGTATGAGAATTGGTGCCTTAATGTTTAATTTAGTGATTCTCAGGTAAAAACAAGCAATTAGGTGAAAGTTAATGATATTGGACGAATTATGGAGATAAATGAACAAGATTTGAAAAGTCTACTGAAATTCAAGAGATGCGCCGTATCACTCTCAACAGATACGCCGTAACATTATACTTAGATGAATTCAGAGACCATTGCCTGACTTTGAAGAATGTGTCGCATCCAATTACAACATGCGCCGCATATGAAACTTTGGTCAACGAAGAATAATCAACTTGTTCTACTCCAAAATATGCCGCATCTCATTTACAACATGCGGCGTATCAGCTAAAGACTTCACCAGATTCTATCCAAGACGTTAAAGAACATGCGCCGCATAGAGAAACAAGTTACGCCGCATCTTAAGGCGGTGTACGAATATTCTAGAATATAATAATCTTAGACCCCACGTGATGCGTGGGAATCGCAACAGGCTTTACCTCTCGAGGGATCTCGAGAAGCTTACAACCCCCACCAGGCAGTGTACCTGATCGTTGTAGTATAGTATAGTGACAAGTACCGGGGGATTGATCATTCAGCTTAGGAATAGTGTCGCTAGGATTAGAAAGCCTAATTACTAGTTCTAAAGGTGAGGGATGATTATTTTTGTATTTTTATATTTTTATGAAAGCAAGTAAAATATCGGGTTTTGAAGGATTAGGGCGGAGTTAGTTGCTATTCAACTAACCCAAAACTAAGATGCAATCAAAATAAAATACTAAAAATGTAAATAAGCTAAATTATACTAAAGTTGTGAGCAGTAATTGGAGAAAATGTGTTTACTTAGATTTCACTACTCCCTAGATATCTTTTACATGTTAATTACTTGTTATAATTGCATGGATGACGGATTGTATTCCTTAATACCATTCATGGGGTGGCATACATAACTCCCCAATTCTATGAGCTCTTATCTCCTCCTACACCATGCCCAGCACAACTATAGGGATTGTAAACAGTGGCTCATGCATTAAATACAACCAATAAAGACCTAGTACGCCTCGGTTCATGTTTCTTAAGACGTTCAAGCATGTTACCATTTGGAGATCTGCCCGTTTTCTTAAGCCTAACATATAAAATCATTCATCCAAGACAAGAATAAACAAGTAATCAACACATAATCAATATCTAGGTTTCATTAGATCTAAGCAAACACAAAAGAGATCTAGCCTAGCATAATGGAATTGAGACAAGAACAAGATATAGACAACCAACACATAGACATATTGATTGAATTAGAAGAACACTTATCTCAATTACAATGCAAGGTATCAAGGGTTTGGAACCCTTGAAAAACCTGTAAAAGTTGCACCAAAATCGTCTTTAGGGTTTCTCCAAAACTTTTCTCTTAATGTGAAAAACTAGAAAACTATATATAGGAAAATAGGGATGACGGCGTCAAGAACAAAGGTGTGACGCCGTCATCTCGCCGCCAAATACTTCCTCGGACGGCCTTGATCTACTTCTGACGCCCTGTGTGACGCCGTCATGAGCTACGGATTTTAATTCTTGGGGTTTGAAGCCGTCATGAGTTTACTCTTGACGCCTTCATGTACTGTTCCAGCATGGAAAATTGAGACTTTGCCATTTTCTTCACTTTTATGCTCCAAAAACGTCCAAAATGGCTTCTTTTCCAGAATTCACTCTCCAAGTACCTAAAATCACAAAAGGAACGATTTAGGGCAATATTTGATCAAATAAATTCGGATTCGGGCTTAAATGACCCTCTAAAAACGGACCATTTTTCGCCTCATCACCACGCGAAGTTAAGTAGATGCGCCGCATCTGTCATCAACATGCTCCACATCGATCCCTCAGACAGAAACTATAAATACCCCAAGACAGATACGAGTTTTATGTACAGAAAAACCCTAAGGAGATGAATTCAGTCGAAGAAGCATCACAAGACACGCCCCAAACGAAGATCTTAGAGCTGTAAGAAGGTCCTGCATATGTATAATTCATTAAGTAGTTTTGTTTATTGTATTAGTAAGCTTTAATCCATCAAGATTGATGGGCTTGTGGCCACCATACTGCTCCCCTTAAAATTGCTTTCCCATCGGTTAAAGTTTATATGATTGATGTTTTTGGTGACTTTATTTGTGCATTGATAACCTCTGTGTTTAGTTGAGTCTTCTTGGCTACCATACATGTTCCTCACCTGCTTATCTAGTGTCTAGAAAGTAGCATAAACATAAATAATCATTAAGAGTTTACTCACCGATATTAGGATCCAACGAGACAGATTAAATTACGATGCTCATCATATAAAACTAGCAATAAAACAAGTGACAATCTACTTAACTATAAGGACAGGTCTTTTTACGTGTTTCTATTCTCTATCTGTGTACGTGATTGCTATTCACTGATTCGTTCTCATTAGTTTTACTTTTATTGTTTATTAAATCCGTGTTAGTCTCTCAGGCTAAACCCCCGTTTTATTAGATTAGATTGTAAAACTAACTTAGATATTAAAATACTGATTAAATCAACTAGATATTACGTTCCATTTTTAGTGTTCGACACTCTACTTACCACTATATACATATTGATCGGGTACACTGCTCGTTAAGCGTGTGTGTTAGTAATAAGTCGGCTAAATATAAATGTAAAACTTGAAAAGGCTTAAACACCCTATGCTACACTGACATATCGCACGCATCACTGATGTTTTTGATATTGGAAGCTGATGCGTGGATTGTAGTCTACACCAAAGTTTTACTTCTCAAGGGATCTTGAGAAGCTTACAATCCCCACCAGGCAGTGTACCTGACCGATGTAGTATAGTGAAGTAGCAAGTACCGGAGGATTGATCATTCTCCACAGGGAATAGTGTTCGCTAGGATTGAAATTGATATAACTAGGTCTAGAGGTGAGGGATGATTCTTTTTGTATTTTTATATTTTATGAAAAGCAAGTAAAATATCTCGGTTTTGGAAAAGTGGGCGGACGTTATCTTTTGGCATTAATTAATAAACAGCCTTAGATACAAAGTAGGATGACCCTCGCCCTTGAAACATTGAGGACAATGTTAAACTTTAGTCTAGGGGGTATCTTCGATTTGACTTGCACCATTCACGTGCCGTTTACTCATGCAACTCCGTTTTTCTTGAAAAATCCAAAAAATTGAAAAATTTTCATCAGAAAAGTACAAAAAAATAAGAAAAATTGAAAATTTTCTGCAAAAATATAATAAGTTTTGACATTTTGTTTTACTTTCGCTGGGTAGAGTAAGAATAGAATTTTGACTTGACCGGGCGCATTGAGCCCTAGCTTGTTCCCTTAACTCTTTTGGCTAAGCGTTCGCGAATCTCATTACTTGAGGTAGTGACCATTTGAGTATTAGATTAATTGGCTAATCGCGCCAGCGATCTAGTGCGTGACTTGGTGACCATTGGTTCGTTGTGTTTTGGTGTGTGTAAACAACAATTTATCAAAATATCAACAAACGTGAAGTTTAATTTGTCGTGAGACAAATAAACGTGAAGTAATACGAGTAAACCGTTTAGGAAAACGATTACCTCGCAAAACTTGTGAAAGTGATATTCAAATTATGAGACCGGGAAGTGATTTCCCGGGTCGTACCCCAACGAGGTGTGAATGGAAAGCTTCGAATGAGATTGGGATTAAAATCTTGTATGATTGGAAAGGTTATTTGGTTTTGCGATATATTAAATTAACGAAATTGGAAATTAATGAATGAAGGTAAAAATAAATTAACCTAAGGAAACTAATAAACTAGGAAAAACACTACGGGAAAACATAATTAGGTATCGGGAATCCTAAAACATTAACTAAATTAAAAACGTGACGTGTATTTAAAAATAAACGTCGACGTACAAATTAAAACGTGAAAGTTAAGATAAAAACGTCCTACGGATTTACGAATAATTTTCTTACGTACTAAAAGACAAAAGAAATTTTTAGGAAAAAGAAAATTATTTTTTTTAACTTTTTATTTAATTAATATTGATTAAAAACTATTTTTACCAAATTAAAAAAATACTAAACTAATGTAGAAAATTATGAAATTTTTTTGGGAAATTAACTTGGAAGCTAAGGGGCTAAATCTGTAATTATGCTAAACCAATTTAAAATGTTAAAAAGCTAAAAGTGCAATAGGAAAAGTTAAGGGGCTGCATTGGTAGTTTTTGAAACTTGTTTAAAACTAAAAACGTTTTTGAACCAAAGAAAGGGACTAAACAGGTTGAAACTGAAGCTGAGGTACTGAATGGTAAAAACCAAAAACTAAAAACGTTTTTTGTATCTAAAAACGACCAGGGTTCGATCCCTAGTCAATACAAACTAATCAAACTCTTTTTTTTCTCTTTTGTAGAACTGATCGTTCACTAAAATAAACCAATTTTTTGTGAAAAATAAACTTATGAAGAGCTCAAATAAGCTTATTAAAGCTGTGAAAACCAACAGTGCATTCTTATGAGGTTTGAAACAAGATTTTGGAGTTAAGTACACTAATCAAATAAACTAATAAGCCCGATAAGCATAAACAAACAAGTGTAAACAGAAACTTAACAACAAATTGCAACAACAACAACAATTAATGACAACAAGATCAACAGTGATCAGAATTCAACAAGCTCAGGTGAGCTAAGACAACAGCAGCAGCAGACACAGAAAAATAGGCCAAAAGAAGGCCAAATAAGGGCTCCAAACAAGAACTATAGGTAAACCTAAAGCTTGAATCTTAATTATCCCCTAGAGGACTACTTAGATCAACAAGAATCAAGGGATTACACCAAAAATTTGACTACTTATTCTCCTATGAAATCCGTTAAAAACTGGTGCAGCGTAACTTCCCTCCCTGCAGGTCTGTTTGAGGGGTGGTGGGACCCACAATAAAAATCACAAAAATGGAACAAGTATAGGAATCCAAAGGTGAGCTGGGGGACTTCCAATCCTAAAAAGCTCAAGGCCTGAACCCTCTTCCTAAATTCTGCATAATTCCCTCTGTTTTGGAAAAAATCTTAGTTGAAACACTTTTGACTTTTTAGATTTTTGGAAGATTTGACTTATGTTGATTTAAACTGATCTAGATTGATTTCTTAATGTTTGTTACCCCTTAGTTAACCTATTTCAAGCAAGCTATACTACTCCTAAGCTCAGTTCCAAGATTTGGAGCTCAAATTCTTTTACAGTCAACTGTCAATGATCTTTAAATGGAATTTGACTTTTTGCTTAAAAGGGACCAAAACTTTACTTGAATTGGGCTGTATTTGAATGAAGAGAAAAACACCAATCAGTTTAACCAACTAACAACAACAACAGCTCAGTCAATAAACTTGATCCAAACACTCCTTTAGTGGACAGATTTAAAGGGATGTCAAAGCAAATCAATAAATTAACACTTAAATTCTACTGATCTAGTTGAATTGAACCTAAATGGGCTAGTTTGAACAGTTAACAACAACAATTAGCATTTAACAACACATATGATTAAGAAAAGCACAAAGTATTACTTGGATTCCAAGAAGTTGGTGACTGAGAACAAAGAACCACAAGAACCACCTACTGTCCCCCATGGGACTCTAAACCAAATTGCTCCCATCCATGCTTCCTTCTACTTGTTTCTTTTTTTTTTTTTTTTTTTTTTTTTTTTCTTTTTGTGTTTGTGAGTTTTTAGCTTTTTTCTGAGTTTTGTTTTCTTAGACCATAGCAATACTCAAATGAAACTTTTATAAGCACAAACAGACTTTGATTTATAAAAAGTAAGCAACAGAGACTTGAATGAACTAAAATGCAATTTTCATTAAACTTAAATTTTTTGAAATTACAACTGCAAACTAAACTTTTAAAATTGAAAATACAAAAGAAGATAAGATGATGATATGCCCAAAGGCTTACAATAAGCTACCTATTTATACTAAAACCCTAGGAAGTCGTAGGTATGAATTTAG
Organism: Artemisia argyi; assembly: GCA_030686995.1. NCBI lineage: Eukaryota > Viridiplantae > Streptophyta > Magnoliopsida > Asterales > Asteraceae > Artemisia > Artemisia argyi. The sequence continues at coordinate 13,902,001 of CM060690.1, forward strand.
CTTCTTTTCACTTTGTTGTGCTTCTTCAGTGATTATAAACCATCAAACCATGATCCTTGTGCTTTCTTGAAATGATCCCAGCCTTTGGATTGAAGTTCCAATGATCACAGCCCTTAAACCTATTTTGGCGCCCATTCGATGTTGTAGATTGCCAACGTAGCAAGGGGTAGGTACCATTTGTGAGGAGGGGAGGAAGGTAGTGGGATTGGGATATGGAGTGGAGGACAAGGGGGGATGGTGATGGTTGGGTTTGGCTGATTGCAGGTTCACGGGGGGAGTGTTTTTGGGGAAGAAGACAGGGAACTGTGCTAGTTTGACTGTTTGACCCTTACCTCTTTGGTTTAATAATAAACTTGGTCATGGGTTTATTTATTTGTGGGTTGGAAATGAGTTTTGGGCCAAGTAATATGGTGTGTGGACTGGGCTAGGGTAGTGGTGTAAGGCTAGTAATAATAAGGGTCCGTTTGTCATGGTAACTGTGAAACCACAAGGACTAATGTTGCAAATCTGCTGAAACTTGAGGACCACTTCCGCCTTTTTTCCAAACACCTTCAAAGGGCCATTCCTGCCAAATATTAATATTACAAGGACCTTGAAAGTTATTTTTCCAGTTTTGAAAACGCAAGGGACCAAAATTGTCATTTTTGAAAGTCCAGGGGCTAAACATGCCAATTGTGAAATTTCAAAGGTTTAACTTGAAATTTTTTGAAAACATTTTACCCAAAGATCATTTGTGATTCATTTTGACTTTTAAAGAGCTTGGGTTGACTTTTCTTTGAAATGACTGACCAGGGACTAGTTTTGTAAAACTTTGAAAGTTGGGGGACTGAAACTGCCAATTATGCAAATTTTGTTCGTTTTTCGTTTGTTTTGACTCGTTTTGCACCAGAAACATATAAAATACGATCTTTGGAATTTTCTTCGCATTTTGGTGCGTTTTTAAGTGTTTTTGATCGTTTTGCAGCTCAGATTTGACTAATAATGATGAGTATTTACACACTCATCAATCCCCCACACTAAACTATTGCTAGTCCCTAGCAATCTTTTTGAGAAAAATTAATGGATTTGAAGTCTCTTTACCAAAAGCCATCACTTCTGGAGTAGCCGGATGCTTTGGGTTCAAGTAAGAGTTATGGTTCATCCGATGACCATGTGATTTTTAGCAAACCACCAGCTTTCAACGGTTTTGACTTGTCTTTACCAGAAGCCGTTTGCTCCTGGACTAGCCAACTCTTGATGGAACAGTCAACATCTTGATGAGTTGATTACCAATTATGATTTTTCCACTGCCTTTACCACAAGCCATAATCTTGCGGGCTAGCCAACTCATTAGCTTTTGAGGATATGGGGAGTTGAGGAACCATACAATTTTTGGCAAATTGCAAGCCATCAACGGGTTTGAGTTATCTTTACCAAGAGCCATTTGCTCCTGGATTAGCCAATCCTTTAGTCGTTTAGACACGGTGAATTGATAACCACAAATTTTTTTGTAATAAAGTGATTTTTTTTTTTTTTTTTTTTTTTTTTTTTTTTTTTTTTTTTAATTTTGGCCAAAAACGGGGGTACTAGACGGTATAATTTGATAAAATTTGCTAGAATTTTCCCCTCCCCCACACTTAGAGTTGAATATTGTCCTCAATATTCAAAGTCCCGGCTATTATGCCGAAATTTTGAATGAAAGACGAGAATATTAAAAGCTAACTGTGGGAGTGTCATTCTGTTATTTTTCACTTTATTTATATAAACACACATTTTTTTTCTTTTTTTTTGTGGAAAGATATATACATCTCGAATAGCTACGGGGGGTGGCCACTCCCCCACACTAGGGTGTTAGAAAATAGAAGGAAATCAGATACACGGGTGAAAACCCATGTTGTTGCTACTGTTTTTGTTTATCGAGTCGCTAGCTTGACTCGATCCCCGAATTCATTGGTCCATGGGGAAAGTTTGGAGGTCCGGGACAATAGGTGGTATGTCCCCTCCAAAATAATGTTTCAACCGATGCCCATTTACTTTGAAATTTGGACCGTCGTCTTGAGATAACTCGATGGTACCATATGGATAAACTTTGGCAACAGTGAAAGGTCCAGTCCAGCGGGTTTTAAGCTTACCCGAAAAGATCTTTAATCGAGAGTTAAAAAGAAGGACTCGGTCACCAACGTTGAAAACGCGGTTTTTGATTTTGGAGTCATGGATCTTCTTTGTTTTCTCTTTATAGATTAAAGAGTTTTCGTAAGCTTGATCACGAAGTTCATTGAGTTCATTAAGTTGAACTTTCCTGTGATCACCCGCAGACTTAAGGTCAAAATTTGCATTCTTCAAAGCCTAATAGGCTTTGTGCTCAAGCTCAATCGGTAGATGACAAGCTTTTCTATACACGAGCTTATAAGGAGTACACCCGATGGGTGTTTTATAAGCCGTGCGGAAAGCCCATAAAGCGTCATCTAACTTGTCCAACCAAGAGGCACGGTTTTCGCCTACGGTTCTTTCAAGAATTCTTTTTAAACCACGGTTTGAAACTTCCACTTGCCCACTTGTTTGTGGGTGATAAGCGGTAGCAAGTCGGTGAGTGACACCATACTTGAGCATGACTTTTGCAAATTGTTCGTTGCAAAAGTGAGTACCGCGATCACTAATGATAGCGCGGGGAGTTCCAAACCTAGAGAATAATGATTTCAAAAATTTTACGACTACTCGGGCATCGTTGGTTGGGAGAGCTTTTGCTTCGACCCATTTTGACAAGTAGTCAACGGCCACGAGTATGTACTTGTTCCCTCGTGAAGACGGGAACGGCCCCATAAAGTCTATGCCCCAAACATCAAAGATCTCACAAACTTGGATGACGTTTTGTGGCATTTCATCCTGTTGTGTGATCTTTCCTGGACGTTGACATGAGTCGCAAGATTTGACTAGGTCATGGGCGTCTTTGTAAATGGAGGGCCAATAAAAACCGGACTCAAATACTTTTCGAGCGGTGTAGTTTGGGCCATGATGTCCCCCGGTGGGTCCATTATGACAAGCCTTAAGGATTTCCATGGCTTCTTGGCCATGAACACACCGTCGAATGACCTGATCCGCACAAATTTTAAACAGATAGGGATCGTCCCAAAAGTAGTGATTAACATCTTTGAAAAACTTGCTCTTTTGGTGGGACGACATCCCTTTAACAAAGAAGTTCCCCACATGGTAGTTTGCAAAGTCGGAAAACCATGGGGTACTAGAATCACCACGAGAGGAAATCACATTAAGTGTCTCGAGAGGAAATGTTTCATTGATTTCCTTTTTCTCGAGAACACCTTGATGAGGATTCTCCAATCGGGAAAGATGGTCAGCAACGAGGTTCTCGGCTCCTTTTTTATCACGAATGATGATATCAAATTCTTGTCAGGAGGAGAACCCAACGGAGCAATCTCGGCTTTGCGTCTTGCTTGGCAAAGAGATATTTTAGAGCCGAGTGATCCGTGTACACTATGCACTTAGTCAAGATCAAATATGGCCGAAACTTCTCAAACGCATACACCACGGCTAGTAATTCTTTTTCCGTTGTGGTGTAATGAGCTTGAGCTTCGGTCAAGGTCTTGCTTGCATAATGAATCAGCTGAAAGTGTTTGGTTTTTCGTTGCCCCAAGACCGCACCCATTGCAAAGTCACTTGCATCACACATGTGTTCGAAAGGTTGGTCCCAATCGGGGGCAACTAGAATGTGTGCCTCGGTAAGCTTTCTCTTGAGAGTTTGAAAAGCTTCGATGCACTCATCAGAAAAGACAAATGGAGTCGCTTTTTCAAGAAGTCAGGTCATAGGCCTAGCTATCTTCGAGAAATCTTGAATGAATCTACGATAGAAGCCGGCATGACCCAGGAAACTCCGAACACCTTTGACAGTAGTGGGAGGAGGAAGCTTAGCAATGACGTCGATTTTAGCTTTATCAACCTCAATCCCACTCTTGGAAATCTTATGGCCAAGGACAATTCCTTCCTTGACCATGAAATGACTTTTCTCCCAATTTAGACTAAGATTGGTGTCTTCACACCTTTGAAGCATTTTGTCTAAATTGGCGAGACATGATTCGAATGAATTCCCAACGACAGAAAAATCATCCATGAAGACCTCGATTGTTTTCTCGATCATGTCGTGAAAAATGGCCATCATGCATCTTTGAAACGTGCCCGAAGCATTGCATAAGCCAAAAGGCATGCGTCGATAAGCAAATGTTCCGTATGGGCACGTGAAGGTCGTTTTTTCTTGATCTTGAGGATCGAAGGGAATTTGGAAATAACCCGAAAAACCGTCAAGGAAACAATAGTATTCGTTTCTCGCCAATCTTTCGAGCATTTGATCCATGAAAGGTAATGGAAAGTGGTCTTTACGTGTGGCGTCGTTTAATTTTTGATAATCAATGCAAACGCGCCAACCCGTTACCAATCGAGTAGGAATTAACTCATTATCATCATTTTTGACAACCGTCATGCCACCTTTCTTGGGCACACAATGAACGGGACTCACCCAAGGACTATCCGAAATAGGGTAAATCAAACCAGCATCAAGAAGTTTAATGACCTCTTGCCTGATAACCTCATGAATCTTAGGATTTACCCTTCTTTGTTGCTGAACTGCCGGTTTAAAGTCATCCTCCATCAAAATTTTGTGCATACAAAATTCCGGGTTAATACCCTTGATGTCGGAAAGTCTCCAAGCAATGGCTCGCTTGTGCGACTTTAAAACCTTGAGAAGAGCGGTTTTTTTTCCTCATTCAAGTCTTTAGCAATTATGACGGGAAACTTATCGTCACCCTCCAAAAATGCGTACTCGAGATGAGGTGGAAGTTCCTTGAGTTCGACCTCAGGAAAGTCATCAGTTTTTTCAACATCTTTGACTTCCACATTATGAAGTTCTTTTGGAGGAAGAGATGATGGATCATCATTAAGCAACTTCTCAAGTAGAAGTATGTCTTCCTCGGGATTGATTAAATCATTATCAACATGAGAATCACATAACAAACAAGCTTCAATTTCTTCCAAAATGAAGTCACCTCCCAAGAATGGAGTAAGAGAGGGGGAGAGACATCAATGGAAGAATTGATTGATCCTTGCACATTTAACACTTCTTCAAAATGGTCATCGCATGCAAAATCGATGACTTCAAGTCGATTAATTTCTTCTCGTTCAAGTTCGAGAAGATCATTTGAAGTGTTTTCAATGTTTATGACCAATTTTTCATCGCCAACTCTAAGAGTCATTTCCCCTTCGAAGACGTCGATTAATGCACGAGCCGTTTTTAAGAATGGTCTTCCCAAAATAAGGGGGACACGAGGATCGGCATCAAAATCAATGACTACGAAGTCGGCAGGAAAATGGAACTTGCCAACCTTCACAAAGACATCTTCAGCAATACCCTTCGGGATCGTAACCGAACGGGTTGCGAATTCTAGAGTCATTCGTGTTGGTGTAAGTTCGGGAAGTGAAAGTTTTTGCCAAATAGAGAAAGGCATGAGGTTTATGCTAGCGCCAAGATCGGCCAAGGCAAAGCATTCCTCAAGCTTTTTGAAATCACAAGGAATGAGAAATTTTTCGGGGTCTCCCAATTTTTCGGGAAGTTTCTTTAGAAGAACCGCCGAACAATTCTCATTTAAATGAGTTTTGGTGAGTTCAAATAGTTTCTCTTTGTTACTTAGAAGACTCTTGAAAGTGGAAGCAAACTTGGGCATATAGAGAAGAGCATCCGCGAAACTAATGTCGAAGTGTAATTTTTGAAAAATTTCAAGAAACTTCTTCATTTGATCATTAGTTTGCTCACGGAGTCTTTGATCATTTAACCGCGAAGGATACGGTATTGAAGTTTTTGGTTGAACGGGATTTTCCGAGGGTTCAAAAACAATTCTCGGTTTGGACTTGGTTTTTGGGACAACATGAGGTTGGACGTGTGCGGTACTTCGTGTACTAGTGATTTGCACCTTGTCCTTTGTAGCCTCATGTTCACGTTCCACTACCTCGGGAGGAGAAGGAGATGAGGTAGTAGGAATCGCGGGTCCATCATAAGAAACTCCACTACGGGTTGTGATCGCCTTTACATCGCCCTTCGGGTTGGCGATCGTGTTGCTTGGTAGCGTTCCCGATCCCGAAGGTCGATCATTTAAAGACTTCTTTAGTTCAGAAATTTGACCGATCAACAACCTGTTAGTTTCTTCTTGAGCTTTCATAAATTGCTTCAACAATTCATCGGTTGATGATTGAGGTTGAGCAACGGTTTGATTTTGAGGAAAGTTTTGAGCTCGGTTATTTTGGTTGAAACCTTGATTTTAAAAATTTCCATGGTTTTGATTACCATGAAAATTGTTTCCTTGATTGAAATTACCATAACCTTGGTTTCTAATCAAGTTTCCTTGATTTTGAGAACCTTGGTTGTAATTTCCCCCTTGATTTTGATGTTGGTTCATAGGGGCTTGAAATTGGTTTTGAACATTCGGGTTTCTTTGTTGTTGATTTTGATTGAATCGATTTGGATTATTGGGTTGAGAAAAACCGGGTGGACCACTTTGATTGTTAGCACGGTAATTTGGTTCCATTTGAGGGCGGTATTGGTTACCTCCTTGATTAGAACTACCAGCTATTGCATTAACTTCAAAAGGATTGCCATCGGTGGCAGTACAATTGTAGTAAGCGTGTGGACCATCACAAGTAACACAAACGTCAACCTTTTTGACTTCAGCAGGTTGAGAAGAAACTTTCTTTGTTTTGGTGAGAACCAAAGCATGAATAGCTTCCGTGAGTTTTTCAAGTCTAGCATCGGTGCTAGATTGAGCCACGGGTGATGAGGAAGAAGGACCAACATTAACTTGTGAAACAACCGATTTGCTTCATGGAATGCGGACCTTAGACTTATTTTCAATGATCATCAAAGCATTTTTGGTGGTTCGATTCAAGAAGTTACCTCCCGCGGAGGCATTAAGAGAGTCTTGATCGACTTGGCTCACACCATTATAGAAAGTGTCGAGTTGCATTAACTCGGAGAAACCATGATGAGGACATTTACGAAGCATGTCCTTGTAACGATCCCATGCCTCACCGAATGATTCATCGAATTTTTGAGTGAATTTCATAATCTCATTCTTGAGGGCGGTGGTTTTAGATGGAGGAAAGAACTCATTCACAAACTTCTTGACCAAATCTCCCCACGTTTCAATCGATCGAGGGGGTTGTTTGTCCATCGAGGGAAAACGGGAAGAGAAGAAGTTTGATAGCTTCCTCAGGGACATTTTTGCATTTGATGGTGAACGAGATTTTGTTGAACCATCGAATGTGATCTTGAGGATCGTCCCTCTCGAAACCATAGAATTGCCGCGAGGTGACTAAGTTTATCAACCCCGTCTTAAGGTCGAAATTGTCAGCCACGATGAATGGAATGATGATAGCATCTCCGTAACTCTCGATGGGTGCTTGGAGAAGCTCATTCATAGTGGGTTCGGCCGCCATGATGGGAATAGTACGAAGCTCGGGTTCGACTATTCGATTGGTACGTCATCGATTACACCTTCTTCTTGGGATGTTATTAAGCGATTGCAAAGGACTTGTTGATGTAGACGAACGTGTGCGCATGCAGCACAAAAATATCAATTAAAACAATACCACTTTAACGACAAGGGAACTTAAACCAATAATCAAGAACGCAAGGTTAACTTCTAAAGAAAAATGCACAAAAGAGCGGGAGAGAAGAATGGATCTCTCACTGGGCGAAGTTCGTTGGATCGCTACATACCGTTTCGACTCCTCTTAAAGTATGTTTCTCGTTTAAAAATTTTCCAAAACGCAAGTGATACAAAGGCAAGTTTTGATCTTTGGTTTGGGAACTTATTATGGTCACACCCCCAGTTGGTGGATGTTCTGCCTTAGTTTGCGGTGGTAAGATTTTAATGTTGTAATTATTAAACAATGAAACGGGAAAATTTTTTTGTGTTTTTCTTAACTTTTATAGATATAATACATATACTAGAAACAAAAGAAAAATATTTTTGGTTTTTTATACGTTTTATAAAAGCGTAACTTCTTGCGAAGGTTCTACAAGACTAATCGTCTAAACCTTATCGAGACTTTCGACACACAGCCTCCCCGGCAGCGGCGCCATTTGGTTCGTTGTGTTTTGGTGTGTGTAAACAACAATTTATCAAAATATCAACAAACATGAAGTTTAATTTGTCGTGAGACAAATAAACGTGAAGTAATACGAGTAAACCGTTTAGGAAAACGATTACCTCGCAAAACTCGTGAAAGTGATATTCAAATTGTGAGACCGGGAAGTGATTTCCCGGGTCGTACCCCAACGAGGTGTGAATGGAAAGCTTCGAATGAGATTGGGATTAAAATCTTGTATGATTGGAAAGGTTATTTGGTTTTGCGATATATTAAATTAACGAAATTGAAAATTAATGAATGAAGGTAAAAATAAATTAACCTAAGGAAACTACTAAACTAGGAAAAACACTACGGGAAAACATAATTAGGTATCGGGAATCCTAAAACATTAACTAAATTAAAAACGTGACGTGTATTTAAAAATAAACGTCGACGTACAAATTAAAACGTGAAAGTTAAGATAAAAACGTCCTACGGATTTACGAATAATTTTCTTACGTACTAAAAGACAAAAGAAATTTTTAGGAAAAAGAAAATTATTTTTTTTAACTTTTTATTTAATTAATATTGATTAAAAACTATTTTTACCAAATTAAAAAAAAAAAAAAATACTAAACTAATGTAGAAAATTATGAAAATTTTTTGGGAAATTAACTTGGAAGCTAAGGGGCTAAATCTGTAATTATGCTAAACCAATTTAAAATGTTAAAAAGCTAAAAGTGCAATAGGAAAAGTTAAGGGGCTGCATTGGCAGTTTTTGAAACTTGTTTAAAACTAAAAACGTTTTTGAACCAAAGAGAGGGACTAAACAGGTTGAAACTGAAGCTGAGGTACTGAATGGTAAAAACCAAAAACTAAAAACGTTTTTGTATCTAAAAACCACCAGGGTTCGATCCCTAGTCAATACAAACTAATCAAACTCTTTTTTTTTTTTTTATATATATATATTTTTTTCTTTTGTAGAACTGATCGTTCACTAAAATAAACCAATTTTTTGTGAAAATTAAACTTATGAAAAGCTCAAATAAGCTTATTAAAGCTGTGAAAACCAACAGTGCATGCTTATGAGGTTTGAAACAAGATTTTGGAGTTAAGTACACTAATCAAATAAACTAATAAGCCCAATAAGCATAAACAAACAAGTGTAAATAGAAACTTAACAACAAATTGCAACAACAACAACAATTAATGACAACAAGATCAACAGTGATCAGAATTCAACAAGCTCATGTGAGCTAAGACAACAGTAGCAGCAGACACAAAAAAATAGGCCAAAAGAAGGCCAAATAAGGGCTCCAAACAAGAACTAGAGGTAAACCTAAAACTTGAATCTTAATTACCCCCTAGAGGATTACTTAGATCAACAAGAATCATGGGATTACACCAAAATTTTGACTACTTATTCTCCTATGAAATCTGTTAAAAACTAGTGCAGGGTAATTTCCCTCCCTGCAGGTCTGTTTGAGGGGTGGTGGGACCCACAATCAAAATCACAAAAATGGAACAAGTATAGGAATCCAAAGGTGAGCTGGGGGACTTCCAAGCCTAAAAAGCTCAAGGCCTGAACTCTCTTCCTAAATTCTGCATAATTCCCTCTGTTTTGGAAAAAATCTTAGTTGAAACACTTTTGACTTTTTAGGTTTTTGGAAGATTTGACTTATGTGGATTTAAACTGATCTAGATTGATTTCTTAATGTTTGTTACCCCTTAGTTAACCTATTTCAAGCAAGCTATACTACTCCTAAGCTCAGTTCCAAGATTTGGAGCTCAAATTCTTTTACAGTCAACTGTCAATGATCTTTAAATGGAATTTGACTTTTTGCTTAAAAGGGACCAAAACTTTACTTGAATTGGGCTGTATTTGAATGAAGAGAAAAACACCAATCAGTTTAACCAACTAACAACAACAATAGCTCAGTCAATAAACTTGATCTAAACACTCCTTTAGTGGACAAATTTAAAGGGATGTCAAAGCAAATCAATAAATTAACACTTAAATTCTACTGATCTAGTTGAATTGAACCTAAATGGGCTAGTTTGAACAGTTAACAACAACAATTAGCATTTAACAACACATATGATTAAGAAAAGCACAAAGTATTACTTGGATTCCAAGAAGTTGGTGACTGAGAACAAAGAACCACAAGAACCACCTACTGTCCCCCATGGGACTCTAAACCAAATTGCTCCCATCCATGCTTCCTTCTACTTGTTTCTCTTTTTTTTCTTTTTTTCTTTTTGTGTTTGTGAGTTTTTAGTTTTTTTTCTGAGTTTTGTTTTCTTAGACCATAGCAATACTCAAATGAAACTTTTATAAGCACAAACAGACTTTGATTTATAAAAAGTAAGCAACAAAGACTTGAATGAACTAAAATGCAATTTTCATTAAACTTAAATTTTTTGAAATTACAACTGCAAACCAAACTTTTAAAATAGAAAATACAAAAGAAGATAAGATGATGATATGCCCAAAGGCTTACAATAAGCTACCTATTTATACTACTACCTCCGTCCCATAATTATAGTCCACTGTTGACTTTTAAAGTCTCTAGTCTTCAACTTTGACCTTAAATATTTTTATTTGTGTTATATATTACTTGATGCAAAATATATGAATGGATTGAGTTTTAAATGTATTTTCTATTGGTATAATTTTTATCAAGTATTATATAACACAAATAAAAATATATAAGGTCAAAGTTGCAATACGATGACTTAAAAAGTCAACACTGGACTATAATTATGGGACAGAGGGAGTAAAACCCTAGGAAGTGGTAGGTATGAATTTAGCTTCTTTTCTCTTTGTTGTGCTTCTTCAGTGAGTATAAACCATCAAACCATGATCCTTGTGCTTTCTTGAAATGATCCCAGCCTTTGGATTGAAGTTCCAATGATCACAGCCCTTAAACCTATTTTGGCGCCCATTCGATGTTGTGGATTGCCAACGTAGCAAGGGGTAGGTACCATTTATGAGGAGGGGAGGAAGGTAGTGGGATTGGGATATGGAGTGGAGGACAAGGGGGGATGGTGATGGTTGGGTTTGGCTGATTGCAGGTTCACGGGGGGAGTGTTTTGGGGAAGAAGACAGGGAACTGTGCTAGTTTGACTGTTTGACCCTTACCTCTTTGGTTTAATAATAAACTTGGTCGTGGGTTTATTTATTTGTGGGCTGGAAATGAGTTTTAGGCCAAGTAATATGGTGTGTGGACTGGGCTAGGGTAGTGGTGTAAGGCTAGTAATAATAAGGGTCCGTTTGTCATGGTAACTATGAAACCACAAGGACTAATGTTGCAAATCTGCTGAAACTTGAGGACCACTTTTGCCTTTTTTCCAAACTCCTTCATAGGGCCATTCCTGCCAAATATTAATATTACAAGGACCTTGAAAGTTATTTTTCCAGTTTTGAAAACACAAGGGACCAAAATTGTCATTTTTGAAAGTCCAGGGGCTAAACATGCCAATTATGAAATTTCAAAGGTTTAACTTGAAATCTTTTGAAAACATTTTACCCAAAGATCATTTGCGATTCATTTTGACTTTTAAAGAGCTTGGGTTGACTTTTCTTTGAAATGACTGACCAGGGACTAGTTTTGTAAAACTTTGAAAGTTGGGGGACTGAAACTGCCAATTATGCAAATTTTGTTCGTTTTTCGTTTGTTTTCACTCATTTTGCATCAGAAACATATAAAATACGATCTTTGGGATTTTCTTCGCATTTTGGTGCGTTTTTTAGTGTTTTTGATCGTTTTGCAGCTCAGATTTGACTAAAAATGGTGAGTATTTACACACTCATCAACCATCCGTTATGCAAATAATCGCGCCAGTGAGCCTAGAAGTGCACTAGTGACCATCTGTTAGTTGAGGCATCGAAAGACTCGTGCCAGCGATCTACTAATATAGAGTTTATTTAGAAGTTAGATGCTAAACATGGAGTAGTTGGTTCACTTTAGAGCTCATCGTAGGTACTTGTGGCTTTTTGCTCCCACAAAATTGTCTCACCCTATATCTGTAAAATAATAATTAAAGACATCATGTTTTGACGAAACTTAGTTCTTTATCTTCTTAAGAGAATCCTTGCATTAAAAATTAGGTACACATCAATGTGTGAGGTCTTGATCTAAAACCTTTGAGTCCTCATCTCAGGAACGTCTAGAGTGAAAATACCAAGTGAAAACTCCGTTATGTATGTAAAGTTATTCATCCTAAATAAAAAAAAATGTATTATTATTATGAATAAGAGTGAGTTATGTTCTTAAGTGTTAGACAAAGTTGATGGCGCGTGAGGTGCATGTGCATGGTCCTAGACCAGACACATGAGGTGCACGTGTATTTCTCCTCAGCTAATGTCTATGAGTCTGTACGAATCCCAACTCTTTGATGTGGAAAGAAAAGATAGAAAACTACTTAGCGTCTTAATGTGGTATCTTTATTGGAATAAAAATTATCAAAACGAGAAAATATGAAGAAATTCATCTCTCACCAAAAATAAAATAAATAGAGGAAAATAGGAAAATGGAAGCAAGAGTTATTACACAAGTAACTTCCATGAGTAGTGTTAGCATCTGACGTGTAAATAAGCTATGATTTTGTTTTTACGTTTAGCATGGGAACTCGCGAAAAATAAGGGACGATTAAATTCATCTCTGAGCTGTGTTTCTTACTCTGTGACCCTAAACGTTATTGAAAGATGATGAAAGTCAAACATCCTGTCACATAATAAGTACGTAAATATTAGTGTAAGAAATAAAGTTGAAAAACGGAGCGTTCTCTAAAATAAATGATTTTGTACTCTCTTTTGAACATTTTGCTACTTCTTCAATGTTAGTAGAAAGAGTTATGAAAGTTATTTAACTCGTAGGGCATGAAATGATCCTATTGCGTGAGGACACGACAATTCCTTAGTCTGGGGGATTTTGGTGTGTGCTTATTCACACACCTTTTTCTAGCCATATTAAGACCAAAACAGACACAAATTAACCATAATTGCCAAAGATATTATACTTTTGTGTTTGTGATCGTGCAGGAACGGATATTTCAGAAATTGGAATAAATCAGGCCAAAAAGGACAAAAACGAGCACGAGTCTGGGAAACATATCAAAAGTTAGAGCCGCGGAAGCAAATTACCACTTTTGAGCTCAGATTGTCAAAACACACCCTAGGGAATCACAAAATGCCAAATATAGTCCTTGGGGTAAAAGTTTGCAAAATTGACAAAAATAGTCCCCCAAGTTTGGAATTTGACAGAAATGGCCCTTGAGCCTTGGATTTGGAAGAAAAAGTCAACTCTGGTCCTTGGGAATTCACTAGTTAACAAGTTTGGTCCCTGGGTGAAAGATTTAAAGAAATTACAAGATTGGTCCCTACAGTTTCAAAATTGACATAACTGGTCCCTGGAAATTTCAAAAGTGGAAAATGTCACTTGTGGTCCTTGTATTATTCAAGCTTGGCAAAGACACGCCCTCATGACAACTTTGGACAGTTGCTAAATGTTAGGAATACAATTATTCCTATAGAAGACTCGGTCACCTAATTGATGTAATAGCATTTTAGTTAGCTCGTAGTTAGTCAATTATATGTATTAGTTAGTTTAGTTTAAGTAACACAGTGGAAGAAGAACGGGTCTTTACCCACTGTATGCCTGATCCACAGCCCGGGTGTGGGCGTTTGTAGGATACTATATATACCCCTCTCCACATGTGGAGAGGGTTGGTGCTTTTCATTCATTCAATCTAACCTTCTACTTTTTCTCTCAACTCTCTCTCTAGAAAACACCCAACTCACTTTCTCTCTCTAAAATCTCTTCTTCTTTATTCTTGTATCAATCTAACCACAAGTAACCATACATGTTTATGATTATGAATATTCTACAATTGGTATCAAGAGCCAAGGTTTCATCTTAGGGACTAGGGATTATCGAATTTAGCTTGGTTTCTTTGTGGTTTAATTTTGGTTCGAAGGGTATAACAAGTAAACTCTTGTGTTTATCTTGTTAGTGGTTTGATTAGTTATACGTTGGTACCTATGTGGTTAGGTTAGTCGCTGCTGCTTGGATTGATGATTGGATTTGGTGATTTTCGTGTTTTTGTTTTGCCTTGTTCTTCCGAGTGATTTGCTATTTGATATATGTTTCTTTGTTGCGGTTTTGTCTCCCTGGATCATGCTAGTGTACTGACTTTTGGAGTATTAGCAAATCAAGATAAAGACAGAAAAGTGAGAGTGACAGTTGTGTCCATTTCTATATAGCAATTATCTTTACTTTGCGGTTAGCTCATCTCTACACAGTCTAGCGGTCTCCTCATGTTAGTGGTTTCCTTCAGTTAGTGGTTTGTTTTCAGTTGCGATTATCTCAGTTGTGCATTTGTTGCGATTAGCTCTTGGTGATTTCAAGTTAGCGATTAATTTAACTAGCGATTAGTTAACTAGCGATTAGTGTACATCCTAATCTTGATTCTAGCTGTACAACAAAGTAAGGACAACAAATCCAACATTTTATAAAGAAACAACATCAAGAAAAGAAAGAAAACAAAAGGGAAATTGTAACAGATCTCGGTTATTTTTTTTTGGTATTCCAAGATTCCGTCTACAAACGAAACCAAAGAGACTTAACATCACAGATCGTTCCTTTGAAGCATAACTTCTTCAAATATTCGAACTATTAAAGAAAGTAGATACCAATTGCTATTTCATTCTTTTCTTGAATCCGCCTTATATGAATCGGCAGAAATCTATGAATCGAGTGTAATCTAAGGGTCTTGAGATCTCAGTTATAGTTCACTTGCTTATCAAACCTTTATTAGATTTTTCGTATGTGAACTGGGTTACATTACGGATCTCTCACAGCCCACATAAAACCAATGACAAAGGTTAGCCAACATCAATCACTACATCAGGTACATATAAACTACTAACAGTAAGATAACGTATAAGATCTCAGTCCATCTCGTTGTGGAAACAAAGTCGTTCAAAGAACAAAACCACGAGACACATCTCATCACAGATCCTTTTAAAGAATTAATCTTCTTTTAAATATCCGAATAGTCAAAGAAATAACAAATCAGATTCGATTCATTATTCCTTTCTTTCGGTTAAAAATACTAAACAACGTAATTCACAACCTACCTGGGTTTGAGTCAAAGAAGCAAGATAGGATTATTAGTGTTGTTCGAATCAGAAGTACAAGGAAAGTATTGTTTGGTTTGTTATTTGCGTTGTGGTTGAAGTGGTTACGAATGATTGGTGGCTGCGTTATTTCTTTGGTAGAGATGACATGATCTTTGTGTTCTTTTTATGAATGTGTTACAGGATGTGGGAGGCGGATTATTTGTGTTTAGGGTTATGGATTGTTAGGGATAAGTGTGATTAAGTTGTCTCTTATAATCGAGTTTTTTAGGAGAGCATAGTAGTTTTAAAAATAATTTAACAAAATATGTAATTTTAAAAATATTTACAAAAAGAAGTTTTTACTATTACACCTTTTCAAATACGTATCCAGTTATCAAATGTTACCACTTTTATGAATAGAAAACTCTAATATTAAGAACTTCACTCATCAAATTGCTCTTTTGAATTAAATTGAAGTTAAATTTGCAACCCTCGTTTGCTAATTCCTTTTAAACATTGATTCAAACTATGTTAGTTTCCTTAATGATGTTAGAAATTCAATTGCTTAATTAAAACTCCAACATTTATTTGTGGGAAGAATATTCCACTGGATGCTTGTCATGGAGCAAGTAAAATATAACTAGGATGTCGTGAAAAAAATTAAAACTATCATTTGCAGAGTTCAAACAAATTTTTAGTTCATTAGAACTCACCAAAAATATTGTAAGTGAAGCTTGAAGTTTATCGAAGAGAGACTGAAAATTAGTTCAATAGTTCCATGCGTGTCGTGTATGTGATCCTATTCTACCTAAGATAGTTTGTTTCTTCGAGTACAATGATGTCGGAAAAGTCGTGCATTGACACCAAGATTGTATTGGAGCTAGATTGATCAATGAGTTTGTTGTCTCATGAATTCTTAATTAGTAGTCGAAGTATCGAAAAAGCGAAGTCTACAGTGAGTGAGGCGGTGGAAAAGATGGAGCGAAAGACATTCTATGGGTTGCAACAATGGGTGATGGATGCTTAAGTTTCTTTATTTTATTCTATTTCATAGGCTTTATGCTTTTGTTAAAATAAATGAAATAACATAGTTTATTAAATACTTTTAAAAGTACGTACTTTCTTAAATAAGTTTTAAAAATGCAACAGTTAAACAAAAAACTCCTTATAATCCATATCTAGAGTTAACTATTTGTTTGGGCTGCTATTGGTCTCGGGTTATAAGACTATCAAGGTGTGAACATTTTCTTTTTGTCTTGGGCCTAGTAAATTTCGTGGATTTGGGCTTATAGCAGTTTTCGGCTGCTAAAACAAAAGGGAAGTATTTGGTTCTTGTCCAATTTCCTTGTGCTATCTAATACACTTTAGTAAATGTTGGGTATAATTTGTTTTATCCCGGATTTATTTGGGGTTTCATAAACGGGTGTGATTAGTATTTTTTTTTCTTTCTTCTTCTCAATTCGGGATCACGGTTTTGATTGAGCCTCAGGAATCGGTGATTGGTTATTGTTTTGAGTTGAGTTATTTTCGGGCTTATTGGATATCTACGGGGTTTGTTCGGATTTCAATCTTACAACCATCATGTTCATCAAAAAAAAATTAAAAAAAATCAAAAATCATCTAATCATTTACCGATCCACCAGTTTCTCATTGTTTCACGGTTTTGTCTTGATTTTGTAAAATCCCGCGAAAGATTCTATTTTTCGGTTTAAATCATAGACTTGTAAAATCCCATGCACGTTTACATCATGTCTACCACTTCAGACTCTGTCATTTCTGAGAGAGAACTTCATCAGCCGCAAAAATTGCTCGATAATGCAAAAGATTGTTGCATAGAATGTTTTCAACAACTTCATTCACACATATCGGTACTTCTAGAGGGAACTGGATTCAAGATGGGATTCGAACGTGCATTTGCAACACTCTTTGGTCAAGATGTTCAAACTTTGACCGACACAATGATTCTTAACTTAGATCAATTACAACAACAACTTGACCAAGGAGAATTTTCCAAAATGGGATCCATGGCTGCCCTTTGTGTGATCAACAAACAACTCCAAGTGTTCTTTGATTCGAAAATTACTCTGGATTATGATCACTATAGTGAGATGACGAAAAAGTGCTTTGCTGATCACACGGGATTTGAGGTTGACACGTTCAGAGACGCACTTGTCCAGCTTATGGATAAAGTGAAAAGTTTCATTAACGAAAAGGCACAACATATACCTGCTTATGATGGCAAGGTGAAGGCATGTAGGGTACAATTATGTGATGGTGTTGGTGACTCGGGTATTGCATCGGATGTTGAGACAGGTGTCACGATATGCAAAGAATCAGAGACTGATAAGCTTGCCACACCCTGCAACTCAGTGACTAGTGATACTCCAGACATGGGCACTGAATTAAGACCAGTAAAAGAACAAGTGTCATGTGCTGAGGTACCCCTAACTGTACATCATAATGTGCTTTCTGATGAACTACTGCATACTGATCAAGTTATGCCCAGTTATGACACATATTTGTTGAAAAAGACTGATAGCAATACCATTTCTGATTTAACAAATATGAATCATAAAGAGGGAGAAAGTGATCAGGATGCTGAACGTGATGATGTGTCAAGTTCTTTGTTTATGGCTGAGTCTTTTAAATCACATGATGTGGTTGATAAAGAAGTTTTTAATGAACTTTCAAACAAATTTGCACAACTTGAAAAACATTGTGTTAATCCTTTGTTTGTTGCTGAGTCTTTTAAATCAAATGATGTGGTTGATAAAGAAGTTTTTAATGAACTTTCAAACAAATTTGCACACCTTGAAAAACATTGTATTTCACTTGAAATTGCAATGCAACAAAAGGAAGAAAGTTTTCAAATTAATCAACCGTGTAAAAGTCCGGAACTTCCTGATTTCCGCGAATTCTTTATGATAAATGATTTGAAAGCTCAGCTGGAAGCCAAAAACTTGACAATCAACAACCTGAAAAAACGTATTTCTGAGATGTGTGATGTGTGTAATGAAGTTGAGGATAATCATGTCAGTAAGACTTTTGCAACTAGAAATTTTGAATTGGAACAATCTGTGGCTGAGTTACTTAAGGAAAATGAGACTTTGAAAATTCATTGCAATGAACTGTGTGATTCTATCAAAGAAACAAAAATTAAGACGATAGAACAAACAACCTCTTTGATTGCCAAAAATGATGAATTCAAAGCTCAACTTCAGGAAAAGGATTTCACTATAACAGCATTAAAAAACGAGCATAGAAAAGCAACAGGAAATAGTGTGAACACTAAGTTTGCAAAACCATCAATCTTGGGGAAACCAGGTTTTCAATCAAATAGAAACCAATTCGTTGTTAGGCAACCGACTGTGTTTAGATCTGAACGACCAAAACTTTCAAAAACACGGTTTGCCTCCCAAGTTGATGCGGAACAAGTTTTGACAAAACCAGTCACTACACATTATTTGCCTAAGTTAACTGCTTCTAGTTCGGTTAAACCTCAACAAGTAGTTACTCCTACACCCAGCTCCTCTAGGATTAGTTCGAAAACAGTGTCGAAACCTAGCATTAAGGTTCAAAACACTTATGATATAAATGACTTGCACAAGAACTATGATCTAGAAAAGGCTAGGAAAACGGCACTACTTCATAAGGATGGAATCTTAGGTTCACAACCTTGTATGATCCCTCCTAGGATATTGAGGAACAATGCTAAGGTTCAACCTGTTAAGTCTAGGATTTATAGTAAGTCATCCACAATGCATAAGAAGCAAAATAAACCTATAACTTCTCCTAGGTGGATTCAAACTACTAAATCTTCTGAGACTAGGAATATCGATAAGCCTTCTACTGTGCATAAGAAACTTAACAATCCTAGACCTTGCCATAAGTGGATTCCAACTGGTAGAATTTTTAAGAATGCTGGACTTAAGTGGATACCTACCGGAAAGATACTTAGCAATGGAAATACCTTGGTTGACCGTGAAACCCCCAAGGGTTTGGATACTTTTGTCACTAACCCATATATATGCAATCAAGTTTGTAATGTTAGTACAGGTAGTCCTTACTCAGTTGCAGGTTCATCAATTATTCACCACATGAGAAGACTCAAAGTCTGGAGGCCTAAAGCAAGCATATCTCCTACTTCAGGAGGTATAGAAGGTCAATGTTGATGTATGCTCTCTATGACGTCTGAATACATCAGTTCAGGACTCGTTCTTCAATATATGACATCTGAATACTTCAGTTCAGGCCTCATTCCTCAACGGCTATGACGTTTGAACACATCAGTTCAAGCCTCGGTCTTCAACTTCATCATTATCGTGTCTGCTGACAACACTTCAGGCCCCGTTCATCAAAGAAAAGAAAGGTGTACGATTTAGTGCGCCTTATCTTCGGAAGAAGAGAAATCTTCTTAGTTTTGACCATTCTCAACAACACGGTTCATGCTTCCTCCATGTTCATTCAGTCATCAAGTGGATCTACTCATCTTTGATCGAATTCGTATTCACTTGCTCATTCAAAAATGGCAAACATCGTATGTAATTTTTGAGGGGGAGAAGAGTGAATAAACTACATGATTGAATGTATTCTTATTCACATGCCCAATCAAAAATGGCAACCTCGTATGCAATTTTTGAGGGGGAAAAGTGTGAATAAAATACATGATTAATTGTACTCTTATTCACTTGCTCAATCAAAAATGGCAAACCTCGCTTGCAATTTTTGAGGGGGGGAAGTGTGAATATACCACTAGTTGATTGATGCTTGAAGAATGGTCATACGACTCTCCTCCAACACCTAATGTTCTACTTACTAAGGATGACTGGGATTTATGTTTGATGATTGCTTCCAAGATTCAACGAATGATGATTGATCAAGATGCACCATCTAGAAGTATTATGAATGATGATTGATCACTTGCTCAAGTAATCCAATCTCTAGTTATTCCTCAAGGTGTTGATGATGACTATCATGATTACGAAGTTGCACACATGAATAATGATCCGTCTTTTCGTTCTTAAATCAAGGATTGTTGTTCCTACCAATGTGCACTTTGTAAATCAACCCGAAGAACATTATGGAAAATGTCAGTTAAAATGTCTAAACGGCTAACAATTTGGACATGAAATGTCAAGTGATCACGGAGTTTATTTGGCATCCCTTAATTGAGATTGAAGAGTATTTTACGAAGGCGTCTACTTATTTCATCATCGAAACTTCATGCATCGATTGATGACTTGCGTGAACTCTTAAAGTTTATGATTGGGACTTGGATTATCTAGTTATACCCGATGGAAGGAGTTACATTATAGTACTCACGGGTTATGGCTATCACTTCAAGGAGTTACATTGTAGTGCTCAGTGTCACACGCAAATGCGAATGTGGATAGTCTCAAGAGGTGTTGTACTTATTCTTCTACATCGTTTTTTAATCAACAACAGTGCAAGCTTAAGTTACGGATTTGGGAAATTCTTCTTCAGTTTCAACTTTGGTATATCGGGTTTACTTCATCAGTGGTCACTTCAAATAGCCTACATAAGGGTTGGTAAAGATAGTCAGAGAGAGTTTTTGTAGCAGTTGATTCTCACCAGATCCAGTTAAACCAATTTTGTTCTTCTCACAAGATTTCAAGTAGATGTGCTTATAATGTGTTGCTGATTCTGAGGTATCAAAATCAGCAAGGGGGAAGGAGACATACATCTTAATGCATAATGAGCACACGTGATGAACTTAATACTTCTTCTTAATTGAATATCCCGGGAAGACAAATGTCATAACCGCAGAGAATATCAGTGTATTAACTTGTGGCGTTTGGTGTATTATTCCAACTACGTGGGGGAAGTGGTCTTCTGATACTTGTGGTATGTATTACTTCAGCTTTCAATAGGAAGAAATATGAGAAGAACAGTTGGTGCGTGAGATGATATTGCTTATCGTCATCTTCATTCGTGCTGATATGATTTATGGCAAAGTGCTTCTGGTTAATGTTTCATGTACACATTGTTATGTTGATTCTGATAAGATCGCAACCATCATGGGGAGAGATATGTGTACATTAAGGACGCACAATAGGTTCACGTGATCGGACTTAATCATATATTCTGGAGGAGATATCTGCAGAGATGATCAGTGCTTCAACCTGTTACTTTGGTGTTATCATTTCTTCGTGTGTTGGATACATGCGTACAATATGGATTAAGTTGGTATGTGTAAGATAACTAGAAAGCATTTAGTGAAATGAAGATGTTGATATCATTTTCCCCTGAATAAACAAACTGCTCAAAACCGCAGAGTAATGTGAACATCGGGGACGTACAACAGGGTCACGTGATCAGGCTTCATCATACATTCTGGGATTGATTACCGCAGAGATGATCCGTGGTTCACCTTGTTACTTCGGGGTTTTCATTTTTTTTCGGGGTTTTCAAGCATCATATAATGAGACTTTTTGCATCACTTCAACGACTTGGGGGAAGTGGTCTCATGTAGGTGATTGTCGGTTTGGGGGGAAGCTACCAAAGCTTCACATTGAGGAGGCAATAAAAACTTTCAGTTGTGAGATTCTAGTGATTTGTTAACTACTTGTGTTTGGTGAATTGTTGTGACTTAAGTCGTTTCGATTAGTCTGATTGTAATTTGACGTTGTGAGTTAATCTTTACGACTTGACTTATTACGATCGGATCTATTGTAACTTGACTTGTCGCCACTTGACACTTAATGCTAATTGTCACCTATCCAAGATCTCTCTCTAAGTCTAACTCGCATATTAGATCTTTCAGTTTCTTTTGTTGACTTTAGTAAAATCCCAGGAGAGAATCGATCTCTCGGTTTAAGTCACAAGAGTTGTAAAATCCCGTTTAAGATTATATCATGGCATCTACGGATTCAGACGATTATTCAGGAGCCTCGAAAGCTATGGTGGTGAAAGTTTAAGAGATGTTGACTACGTACTTCTACAACGAGCTGAACGATAATCTCATTTTGGTGCTCATGTCAACATCTCCTTAAACTGTTTGGTATCCTTTGTACATATCTTATACAAGTACGTAAATAGAGAAATATAAAACCTATAAAAACCATAAAAATCTGAAAAATAAAAAAAAATCCAAAAATATTCTTCTCACGACATGTCTCTTGTGTAATCAATATTATGTACGTTTCTAGAAATGTCATTTAATAATGACACGGAATCATACATATGCTTGAGCAAGAGTTTTTTAGTTTCAAATAAAGTTTTTTTCTAAAACATGTCGTTTCTCAAAACATTCTGAAAAATTATGGCTTGTAGTCATTTCAAGCTACAACCCGGATTTCAAAATTATGGCTTACAGTCATTTCAGGCTGTAACCCGGACTTAAAATATGGCTTGTAGTCATTTCAGGCTACAACCCGGACTTAAAAATTATGGCTTACAGTTACTTCATACTGTAACCCGGACTTAAAAATTATGGCTTGCTATTACTTCAGATAGCAACCCGTTTTTCAAAATGAGGAAAACACGTCGCCAAAAAGACGGTTGTTCCTAGCAAATGGTGCCGTTCATCCGAGCGTGAATTACTTTACATTCATGCACCCTCGATCTAATGTACGCTTCAGTGCATTATTTCTTGATAAGGAAGAGAAGTCTTCCTTTTATCGCAAATACTTTCCCTTCTATGATTTTTCCGGGAAGTATTTGTGAAAAACTTGGTGGTACCATGAAATTTTTTTAGAAATCAAAATGATAACATTTCATAAAATTTCATCACTCAATCAATGCCAACAATTTTGTCTTCAAAATGTTTTAAATGGGTTATTGATTGAGGGGGAGAGTGATTTCAAAATTTTATGTATCATCAAACTCCTTTGTACAAAACCATGCAACAAAACAATTTGTGATGGTTATGTGTCAGAATGAGAACATTTTCAAAGAGTTTTCGTTAAAACTTCAAATCTTTTGGAAACTCATCGAATCTGACACATAACAACCTCCCTCATAGATTGAGGGGGAGCATGAAAAAGTTCCTTTTATCAGAAAATATTAAAATTGACCGCATTTCTCTCCCAAAAGCTTTCTAACTTATTTAAATCACTTTAGATCAAAAATCTCGAATGATTTAAAGTTTTTGATCGGGGGAGAGAATGTGATTTAAATATGGCATCTGATAATCAAATGTGATCTTTAAGACTCAATAAAAGGCTCCCGCATATGTGCTAAACACTTTCGAATATCGATGCACATATTGAGGGGGAGCAAACGGCGTTTGTGGAAGTAATACCTAAGACCGACCATTTACCTTTATGCATGGAGTTATAAGGACGGTTAAGGTTAGGTATAAGTTCCCATGATCCTCCAGAACCGGAAGGATCTTCCCAGGGACAATCCTCTAGATAGATTAGAAGTCCTTAGGAATGAATGAAAAAAGGAGTAAAGAAAGAAAGGGAAGAGTGCGGACTGAGGTAGAGCTAGGACTGGAACAAACCTAACAAGGTTCTAGTGGTGAAGCCTCGATAAGCACTGAAGGGGTTGAAGAATTAAAAAGAATTGAAATGAGAAAGGGTGAAAAGAAACAGCCCTCCATATATTCAACCTTAGGGCAGAAACCGGGTTCAATTCATAATCTACTGGCGATTACTAAGGAAACACCGGTATTGAAGACAAGACGCATGGACCCAGTGATGCACTGCACTAAACTTCCCAACCACTCAAGTTCTCTTAAAAGAGCTTGTTTCATTCTCACGGGGAACCCTGTGCAATGTATCGACCGCTCATTGCGAGCTATGTTGATACCTAAAACAAGAGACGCCTCCCCAGTCTCCAGGAGCGGATCAAAACGCACTATTGAGTCTAGAGCCAAAGAGATCATCCATAAATCTCGTCAGGACACACATTCCAAATATGCTTATTGTTTCACACAATGTGGAAAATAAGAGAAAATATTTAGAGTCCTACGCATTATCCTTGTGGTATTGCCAGAACATCCGAGTGATATGAAAATATTCACAATGAAGATGGAAATCCTTCTAGAGCGAACATCACTCAAGCTCTTGGTAGGTGACATGTGAGATCCATCTTGGATCAATGATCAAGAGTCAACTGGAAAGCAACAATGGTGCGATTCAACATTGAATCAAACTTGTTCCAGGATATGGATTGACGGATACTTTTGCAAAAACCTTTCAGTGTGCTCACATACTAATTTTTGAGCACATTGATTGTGTAATTTCTTTCAAACAAAAGTATTTTTGATGGAAATGTGATTCAAAGTATAAAACTCTCGTCGTGTCTCAAAAATGCTTATCATAGGACACGCGAGTGATTTCTATAAATCTATTTCTCATCAATCCGTGAATATTCATTCACCGATTCACTCTATCGTGCTGTCTACTTTGAGACGTTCCGGTATGAGAACATGCTAAGTATGAAGATTCCAAAGTGGATTCTTTGGAAATTTCACTACTAAAAGCTGGAAATTCCTGTCAAGGAGAGTCCTCTTTAAAGAGACTCTACCTGATCACAAGTCGGTTTTCACAAAACCGGAGGGTAATCTATCCTCGCAGAACGAATGACAAAGCCATATTCGTTCTCTATCTTTATTGTTAACTGTTTTATTTCAGGGACACATATAAAGATGGCGTTGATGGCTGCAGTTTCCAGCTGAATCGGGTCAATCCATACCTCATGCTCGTACATCCTCCACACTATCAATGAAGATGAGAGACTTGCTACAACAAATGTTGAGAGACTACCAACAACGTTTCCGCAACTCTGATGAAAAAGTCTCCTGTTCCACAACTCTAATGCAAAGTCTCCTGATCCAGAAAGGTGTGAGCATGATGGTCCTAAAGTCACTACATCACATGAAGGCAATACAACTATGGATAAGCTTGGAGATTTACTTTGGCGGATGATCTCAAAGAAGCTCAAAGATCACACATCACAAAGGAATTCAAATCACAAGTTCGCTTGCTTGAAGTACAAAGTGTGTAGAAAAGTGAAGAATCAGATCCTACGAGCTACAGAGACGAAAGAATGCTTAAAGACCAAAGAGCTTAATTTCAAAGGTGACCTCGCTTAGGGGGAGATTGTTAGGAATACAATTATTCCTATAGAAGACTAGGTCACCTAATTGATGTAATAACATTTTAGTTAGCTCGTAGTTAGTCAATTATATGTATTAGTTAGTTTAGTTTAAGTAACACCGTGGAAGAAGGACGGGTCTTTACCCACTGTATGCCTGATCCACAGCCCGGGTGTGGGCGTTTGTAGGATACTATATATACCCCTCTCCACATGTGGATAGGGTTGGTGATTTTCATTCATTAAATCTAACCTTCTACTTTTTCTCTCAACTCTCTCTCTAGGAAACACCCAACTCACTTTCTCTCTCTAAAATCTCTTCTTCTTTATTCTTGAATGAATCTAACCACAAGTAACCATACATGTTTATGATTATGAATATTCTACACTAAATCCAGCCCTTTTATTTCCAGAAAATTACGTAATTGGTCCTTGTCATAATTTCTAAACCAAACGGACCCTTTTGTATTATTACCAAAATCCAAATCCATTCCAAACACAAACCTGATCCAACAAACCACCAAGTCCACTCCACCTTGGCCCAAAATACCCTCAGCCCACTCCACTCCCTTTACCACTAATAATAACCAGGGTCAAACCTGGTTTAACCGTCTCCTTCCCCCTCCCCCCACACCACTTGCTCTGCTACCCATCACCTCCACCGCCCAAACCACTACCCAAATTCATCATCACCAAAGCTACCTTGCACCTAACAAAACATCCCCAATTAATGCACCACCCCCTCCTACACGTAACAGAGCAAATTGCAAATACCCCCTTTTCCCGCCAAAACACGTGGAGGGCCTAGATTGAATTTCAGGCATCCAAATGCTGGGATTTGAAGTGGGATATGTGCCTAAGGCTCTGGAAACCCTAATTGAAGCCTATAAAAGGAAGAAGAAGGAGAAGAGCAAGACAGTAGTTACTTAGTTTTATTTTTATGTCGTTTGTATTAAATTCTCTTTTCTAGTTGCAAAGCTTAGTTCTAAATTGTATTTCCTAGTATCTCAGAGTGTTTTGAAGTTATTTCAATAATAAAATCAAGTTGTTTTGTTCAAGTTTCAGTTGTGCCATTTTTATTAGAAATTTCATATTAAGCTTATTATGGTTAAAAGTTGCTATCTAGTGTTCACTTAAGCTCAAACTAGTTTACTTATAAGCTTTCTTAAGCTTATAAAGCATAAAATTTAAGTTTACTTAAAAAACAAAAATTACAAAAAAATTAGTCAAAAATCAAAAATCACACAAAGAAGGAAGACAAAGCTTAGAGCACTATACATTTTGGATGGCAGTGGGTTAGTGGCTTTGTGGAAAGCCTATAGGTTTGGTTCATTGGTCCTTGGTTCATGGTATATTGGCAGGAATGCATTTGTAAGGATTTTTCTCAAATTTCAAGTTTTACTGTTCCTTTGCTTATCATAGCTTATTTCTGTGTTTTATTTGCTTATTAAGTTTAATTAAGCCTTGTTGTAGTTTAAAATCAATTGTTTGTTCAATAAATCTCTTTGTGCTCAAAATTCATAGTTTCACTGCCAAATTAGCTTTTATAGCATCCTGGGTTTTTGTGTTTAAATCCTAAGCTTCTGTGCTCATTTAAGCTTATTAAGTCTCAATAAGTTGCTTAAAAGCAGTTTCATAATCCCAAGTATGCAATTGCTAAAGAAACAAAGAAATCAGGTTTTATTGAGGGTGTTTGGTTTTGCTGAATCACTGATCTCACAGGGTGTTTTTGGCATGGCTTATGCTTGAAACATGTCACTCTAGGTCATATTAGACTTTTAGAATCATAAAAACAAGGCCTAGTTTGAAAGAAAGTCAAAATCATCTTTAATCTCACCTCATTTGATCACTGTTAGGATTTTAGATTCATAGAATCATCAAATCAGTTCATAAGTTGTTAGTATAGCTTAATTTCATCTTCTTGTAGCTTAAAACAACTTATTCAGTCACTAGGACTCACTCAAATCTCACAATAGTCAACTTAGGTGTTCATATCAAAAAGTCAAATTTGCATAGCTTAGGCAGAAAGTCAATTTTTCAAGGAATTTTCCTGATTTTTGTCTTACAAATTAGACCCTGAACTTTTTGGAAATCAAAGTCCACCAGCTTAACTTTTTAAAAATCATGTTGGCTTATTTTTAAGATTTTTTCTGTGGCTTATTCTAGTGCTTAATTAGACCTGCAGGGAGAGAACCCTCCCCTGCACCAGGGCATTTACCCAAGTTTCATAAGCACATTCTGGCTTAACCAGTGGATCCCAGCCCCCAACTTTTGGATTTTTAGATAGCTTATTAGACCAACACAACATACCAGTGCTTATTTTGGATCTCTGATCCTTTGCCCATAGCTTATTTGTGCCACCAAGTTGTACTAATCACACTCAGTATAGTGAGTTACTCAGCTTAGACACCCAAATTCACAAGCCCATCATTGTCTTATTTCTATGCCATAAGCCTTGCTTATTGGCTTTTTGGAATGCTTACCAGTCCATCTTTTCAGATCATCATTTGTTTGGACCCTTGATCACTTCTGTGGACCCCACAGAGGGCTGCTTATAGCCTGTTTTGGCCTGTGGTTTTTTTATAAGTGCTTATTTGATCTCCAGGATTATTCCAAGTGCTTATTCAGTAGTTTGAGCTTATTTAGTGTACATCTCTTGTGTTTATAGCTTTTTGTTCAACTTGTAGCCTAGTAGTAGCTTATTGCTTTAAAACTTCACATTTATAGCTTATTAGACCTTTCTGTCTTGATTTTTGGTTTGCATTCTGCTTATTAATAAGCTCCAATTAAGTTATCTTTGTAAAAGTTGCATATTTTCAGTGTTAAAATAGATTCTTAAAAGAAAATCCAAGAAAAGCCAATTTTAAAAATAGTGATAGCTTCTGTTTAATCCACTTGGCTTATTGCTCAGCTTTTTCAAAAAGCAATTTTCAATTTTATAATTTTCCTAAGTTTCTAATATATTAAAATAGTTTAAGAAAAATTTTCATAATATTCTGAGTTAATTTAGTATTTATAATAATTAAATTAAATTTAATTAGTTTTAATTAAAAAACCAAAAAAATAATTTTCTATCTGCTTATTTATAAGCAAAAGTATATTTTTATATTTTTCCTAGGTCTTATAATTCATAAAGTATTTTTAGGAAAATTTTCATAATTTTCACTGTTAATTTGGTAATTTTTAGAATTAAATTAGTTTAAATAGATTTTAATTAATAATTAAGTAAATAATTATTAAAATAGCATAAATGTATTTTACATAGACTTTTTATAATTTTTTAGGATTCCTGTGATGGTTAATTAGTTTTATAAAAAATTTCATAATTTTCTAAGTTAATTTGATATTTTTCTTAATTTAGAATTAGTTTAAAATTTAGTTTTAATTAATTATTAAATAGTTTATATAGGTTTTAATTAATATTCAATAATAAAATAATCAAAAAAATAATTTTCATTTTAATTAAATTTTCTTTTAACATTAAGTTTTTAGAAAAGTCATTTTTACCCCCTGTAGTTTATTTTGACTTAAAACTCACCTTTTTCCCAGCACGTAATCGTATTTGTTTTAATTTCAGTTTACGTTTATAAATATCGGTTGCCCGTAATTGTTAATATTGTTGATCCAAATCATTCCAGTAGTGTAAAACAAATCCAAATCATTATCTGGTTACTTTCCCAATCACTATATCCCGAAAACGTTTACAAATACAATTTCAATCTCGTTGGGACTTAACGACCCGGGGATTTCCCTGCACTTCCACGGATTTTATATCTTGCACTCCCACCTCCCACCTAGGTGAGCCTATTGACCACACCCGGTTGAGTGGTTGGTTTGGGAGGAGTCAAATTTTGGCGCCGCTGCTGGGGAGGTTGTTGCGTGTTTCAAAACGTTTTTAGGTTTAGTGGTTTTCAAAACCGTCACTGTACAAATTCCACCTATTTTTTGTAAAAATCATAATCATATCAAAAAGTTTATTAACACTTTTCCTAAAGTGTTAAAAACACCAAAAAAATCATAAACAACAAAAATTAATCGTGAAGTTAAATTACTTCGTTATCTTTAAGATTACAACCTATACAGGTGGTAAGGGCAAGTTCTGACATCAAATTGCGAACCGAAAAGAGATCCATTCTTCTCTTCCACCACCCTGTGAGTAATCTTAAAGGAACGATCTCAGTTAACGAATCGGTTCCAAAAATATTTCCTAAGTTTTTTCACCCATACATGAAAAGCCAAAAACATTTTATTTTCTTGTGAATAAATTACATAAAATACACCGTCGAAAACCAAGGCAGAATACTACCCAACTGCGGGTATGAACATTAATAAGTTCCCAAACTAAAGATCAAAACTTGCCATTATATCCTTGTGATTGGTGTACCTTTTTCAAAGAAGACATTCACATTGTGGTTATTGGTTTAAGTTCTGTCATTTTGCCTCGGTCTTGTTTTAATTGAAACTTTTTTAGTGCATGCGCACTCGTTCACAAGCAAAGCATAATCGCCAAAGAAATGTAACCGAGTTACGTATTGTTGAAGAATAAAAAACTTTAAAAATGGATGACGAGCCCCCACTACCTCCCAAGGATGATGTAGTTCTTGACACCCGAACAATGGAGAAACTATGTCAGCTTACCATGCACAGGAGAGGTGGATCCATTGCACCACTGACTATTGGAGCCACGGACTTTGGACTAAAACACCATATGATACAACAGGTCCAAAATTCGTGTCAGTTCCACGGATTTCCGGGTGACGATGCTAACAAGCATCTCAACAAATTTTTTATTGTCACCCAAAGCATGAAACAAAATGGCGTCACCGAAGACGGCCTACGTTTGTACCTTCCCCTACTCCCTCACTCATCATGCGACTGCCTGGTTCGATCGACTTCCAAAGAATTTGATCCACACCTTTGATGAGATGGTTACCAAATTTCTGGCCAAATACTTTCCACCATCTATGGTAACAAAGCTGAGGAATGATATCAGCAACTTCAGACAGCTTTCTGATGAATCTTTATTTGAGGCGTGGGAACGCTACAAACTCGCCATTGATCGATGTCCCAAACATAATATGCTTCTTGTCACCATTATCGACACCTTCTATAATGGTTTGACTCTTCGACATCGTGACACCATCAGTGCTGCTACTAGGGGCACCTTTATGAAAAGGACCCCTGAAGAGTGCTACGATTTAATCGAGAACATGACTGCCCATCAGAATTTTTGGGACTCCTTTGCTGAGAGGAACGACTCATGTAAATCAGTCACTCCGGCAAGCAATGAGATAGCTATCCTGGCTAAAAAGCTCGATGATTTGTCTACAGCAGTTTTACGTATCCATCAGACAAATCATAATCAGCACGTCAAAGTTGTTAACCCAAGTTGTGAAACTTGCGGTGGTCCACATCCGTACACAGAGTGCCCAGCCTCCAGTGGCTTCGCTCATGAAAACGTGTACGCAGATCAAGGATCCTATAACGCGAGGGTAATTCTTACCAACCGCAAGGGGACCGAAATCTGTTGAGCTATCGTTCTAATAACTACCTTGGACCACCAGGATTCAATCAGTCCCATAACCAAAATGGTCAAAACAGAAACCAGAATTTTAACCAGAACCAGAATAGGATGAATCAAGGTTTTAACAACCAAGGGAATTTCAATGCTGGTCAAAACCAGGTTTTCCAAAATCAGAACCAAGGAAACTTCAACCGCAATCAAGGTCAAAACAATTACCAACAGGGTAATTTTCAACAAGGAAACAATTTCCATGGTAACAACAATCAGAATCAAGGGAATTTCCAGAACAACCGGGCTTAAAATTTTTCTAACCAAACTCAAGTTGTTGTTCCAACTGGACCATCATCCGATGAGTTATTCAAACAGTTTATGAAATCCTAAGAAGAAATGAACAAGTTGTTGGTCAGCCAGATTTCCAAAATCAAGAAGTCTTTAAATGATCGACCCTCGGGCTTGGGTACATTACCCAGCAACACGATCGCGAATCTGAGGGGGGATGTAAAAGCGATCACAACCAGAAGTGGAGTTTCCTATAAAGGACCCACGGCTCCGTCTACCTCTTCTCCTGTCCAGGTAGAGGAGCGTGAAACTGAGGATACAACGGACACAATACTTCCTACTAACAACGGAGGTACCAATGACGTCCCTCCTCCAGTTATCCCAGTCCCGACTCCGACAAAAGTTATGTTTGAAACTCCCAAAAACCCTGTTGAAAATCCAAAAGCCAACCTAAAACCGTCAATTCCATATCCCTCACGATTACAAGACCAAAAGCTCCGCAAAAAAGCCAATCACCAGATGGAAGAAAATTTTCAAAATTTCCAAGATCTACACTTTGACATCAGTTTCGCGGATGGTATCCTTTTGAATCCTAAATTCGCAGTGACAATCAAAAACCTACTAAGCAATAAAGAAAAATTGTTCGAAATGGCACGAACTCCACTCAATGAAAACTGCTCTGCAGTTCTGTTGAAACAGCTTCCCGAAAAGCTGGGAGACCCGGGAAAATTTCTCATCCCATGTATCTTCCCGGGAATGGTTGAATGCTTCGCCCTGGCCGACCTTTGTGCAAGCATCAACTTGATGCCTTATTCAGTATGGAAGAAACTCTCTCTTCCGGAACTCACCACCACCTGCATGACTCTTGAGCTTGCAGACCGTTCAATATATCGTCCCCTCGGTATTGCCGAGGACGTATTTGTAAGAGTGGGAAAATTCCATTTTCCGGCAGACTTTGTGATTGTTGATTTTGATGCGGATCCAAGGGTTTCTCTCAGACTTTGGTCACCTATTTGACGGCAAAATCTTCCCGGCCGATGACCGTAATGATAATTTTTGTATCAATTATTATTATTATTATTATTATTATTATTATTATTATTATTATTATTATTATTATTATTATTATTATTATTATTATTATTATTACTATTATTATTATTATTATTTTGATAAATTTTGTATCAATTACATGTTTTAAAATTTTATTTTGATAATTTTTTGTGTCAATTGCATATTTTTTGAAAATTATTAATTTGATCTCAAAAAGTTATTTATTTTGTTATTTGTTAACTTATATGTTATTTAGTTAGGATTTTCTTGAACTAAATTTGTTTATTTTTTATTTATTTATTATTATTTTAATGTCGTTTAGCATTTGAACTACAAATTAGTTGTTGAGAAAGAAAGTCCACACCAAGTGTTTGATGAAATTACACTGAAAGAAATATATAAAATGTACTGGGCTTTAGTGCAAATGGATGATCTTATGATATATTCAAATGGAATGAATCATAATTCTGATATCTAAGGCAATGATAATATAGGGATATAAACGAAATAAGAAATTGAACCCGAAGTATTTTAAGGAAGTATGTTGAAGGATCCAATACAGTAGCTAAAACGAGGGGGTGTATTTGAGGTATTTAACAATAGCCACATTTTGTGAAGTTATCGTAGCTGAAGTTTAAAAATGGCAATAAATGAAGTACATGTGGCAAAGTTTTATGCTTTTCTAGTCAGATTGCTCGTGAAAAGCCTTTGAATCATTGTCTTTGGAATTTTGAGATAAATTACCTATGAAATGCTAAAATGCATAATTGCATTAAAATGTAGCAGGATGACCATATACTATTATATTTGGTATGTTGTGTACAGACTTGCTCATTCTTGCAAAATTTGTATGTTTATTTCTATAGTTATTAAGCATGATTCGTCTCTAATGACTACACGTACTTATGATTTAAATCAAGAATTAGTATATAGTAAACAAAGTGAAATAAATTTGAATAAAAATGGATGATCCTATGATTATTTATTTCAATGTTGAGCTGCTATATATTGTCACAACAAAATTATTTATTAACTATTGGTTTTTTATTTTATGTGGCAAGTTATACCAGGGAGGGCGATGCGAAATACGAGGGGAAGGTATCGTGGTTGGTAAAGGTAATGGTGGGAGAGATTGGTGATTAGAGTTAACTGCAACTGAAATGAGTGATACTGGGAAAGAGTGAAAGACTACTAGACAGAAGAGATCGTGGTTGCTATTGATGGACATTGTACATATTATGGTGGGATTGCTTAAGTTGATAGTAAAAAGTTCACAATATACACTGAACTTATTGAGGTTAGTATAGGTAAACATTATTTACTATAACATGTGAATTGTTCTCGCTAATGTTTTCCACCTTTTCATCATTTTGCTGTTTTTCTATAAGACGTATCATGCATTTTACAATTTCTTTTTTCTCATAAACAAATTCTAAAAGATAGCCGCCTATCGGGCGGGCCTTGAAGCTAGTATATATATATATATATATATATATATATATATATATATATATATAGGGGCTTTATTTTCAGAAATCTGTTAAATGCGGGAACTGCGAGAACTCCAATTTGCATTAGAAAACATGCATGTTCATATAAAACATGTATGTTTTCTTACATACACCTTAATACACATATTTGCGTAACATACATGTTCATATAAAACCATTTTGCATTGATATGTTGCACTTAACAGGGTTTTATATGAACATATATGTCACGCAGGTATGTGTATTAAAGTGTATGTAAGAAAAACATACATGTTTTATATGAACATGCATGTCTTTTAATGCAAAATTAGAGTTTTCGCAGTTCCCGCACTTAACAGGGTTCTGAAAATAAAGATACACTATATATATATATATATATATATATATATATATATATATATATATATATATATATATATATATATATATATATATATTGGGGTTATTATAAAAAGTCTCTTATAATAAAAAGTGTAGGAAGGATTGTGGGAGTGACATGTGTCACCCCCATGCCACATCATATGACACGTGTCACCCCCCTCCCCCGCAGAAAAAAAATTTTCCCGCCAATTTTTTTTTTTGGCAAAAAAAATTTTTTTCCCGCCAAAAATTTATACTGCATCACTGTTATAAAGTTACTGCATCACAATTATAATTTTACTGCATCCTGGTTATTGCATTCATGGTTATAAAGTTACTGCATCCTGGTTACTGCATACATGCTTTTTTTTTTTTTTGGGATGGGTGGGGTGGGGATGACACGTGTCATATGATGTGGCATGGGGGTGACATATGTCGCCCTCACAATCCTTTCTATACATTTTATTATAAGAGACTTTTTATTTTAACTCATATATATATATATATATATATATATATATATATATATATATATATATATATATATATATATATATATATATATATATATATATATTGTGATGAAATGAGAACTATCTTAAAGTTGTCAAAATGAGAACCAACCAAAATCTCACAAATGACACTCAACTTAATAGAAAATAAAAACATAATTAATTACAACTAAATTGTTAAAGATTTGATAGGTTTTCTTATGAAAATTGACGTAAACTAAGTGATACACTTTGATTCAACGTGTAATGTGTCTCAAGGTTTAATATTGTGTATCAAGTTGTTAGTGGTTGTTGTATTTTAGGTGTATCAATTTATGTATAAGAAATTAGTTTTTTGAGATTTTAATATATATGTATCAAAATTTTAATTGTTTACCAGTAATCCGTTTCTCATGTATGAGTTGGTTATTAGTCGATTTAATGTTAACTTGTATTAATATATAATATTTTGGTGCATCTTTGCTAAAATGGTTATATATCAATGTTTTAATGGTATTTTAAAATAGTTCTCACTTTTACAACTTTAAGAAAGTTCTCACATTAACCTTTCGATATATATATATATATATATATATATATATATATATATATATATATATATATATATATATATATATATATATATATATATATATATATATATATATATATATATATAGGGGGACTTTCTTACGAGAATCATTTTATCTGCGAGAACTGAGAGAACCACCAAAAACATGCATGCACGCCTTTTAAAATAAAATAAAAATACATGCAAATCATCAATAATCGTAAGCATCCACCTATGTTCTTCAATATCATTATGAACTCATCATCTTTTTTCACAAAAATCTTACCCACGGCCGTAATATTGTCGTTGCACGTCTTATAAGAACATACATGCACACCTTCAAAGAAAAATTTTGTATTTTCAATTTCTTATCAAATTCTTTAGAACAACTATGTTTTTTTTAAACATATGTGTTGTTTTTAAAACATATGTGCAAAAATACAATTATTGAAGGCGTGCATGTATGTTTTTTGTGGTTCTCTCAGTTCTCGCAGTTAAAATGGTTCTCGTTTGAAAGTTACACTATATATATATATATATAGGGAAGGGATCCAGTAAGAAGAAAAAATAACATAAGAAGAATAAAAAGGATTTATAGTCACATATTTCAAATAAAGGAGAGAAAATTAAGGGGAGATGCATCTACTTTTGTAGGTGCATCTGAAATGTATGGTTGTGATTTCTTCTTACCCTTCTTATTTTAATTTTTATTCTTATTTGATCCTAACTTTATATATATATATATATATATATATATATATATATATATATATATATATATATATATATATATATATATATATATAGGGTTATTGGCAAAAAAAGGCATCATACTTGCCACTTTTTGTCATCGTACGTAGCGTTATTTTTTTATTTTTTTTATTTTAGCATTAACCTTTCTAAATCATGTCATTTGAGTAGTTTGCGACTTTTTAGCCATGTGAAATAACCATTTTACCTTTCAAAATTTAAAAAAAGTAAGGGTAAAATGATCACAAGGTACACACAATAGCACGATTTAAAAAGTTAAGTATACACAATGGAACGATTTAAAAAGGTTGGTGCTAAAATCAAAAAAAAAAAAAAAAAAAAAAAAAAAAAAAAAAAAAAAAATGCTATATACAAAGACAAAAAGTGGCAGGTATGATTCCTTTTTTTTTGCCAATTGCCCATATATATATATATATATATATATATATATATATATATATATATATATATATATATATATATATATGCTTATTCGTATTTTGAGGTCATTAAAGCTAATAAGTAGAATCCTCTACACATTTAAGTATTACATAAAAGAATTCCAAATAATTAGTGTGGCTTATTGACATCACATTTGAAAGTGCTTATCTCATTGTTTTGTCTCAAGTCGAAACTAATTAGCATCTACAATCTCGATTTGTTGAGTTTTGCTACAACATAGTGTTAAAAGTTAAAACATCCTTCAACGTAAAAACATGTCTATGCTCGTTGTCAACTTTATGTTATGTTCCACAACCATCACCACCACAACAATTGGGCTGCTAATTTCGAGACAAATGTCTACCCACCACCCGGTGAATACGAGTTTAGTTTTAGCAATAGTCCTTCTACAAATAACCATCCATTCTCTTTATTCCACAAGAAGCATCATTCCAACAATCGAAAGAACGAGGACCTTGACATGATGGCTGTCAATGTTGCGGTTTTAAAGGCAAAGGAAATTATTCATAGCGAGAATGCATCATGATACGTGGGAATCGCACCAGATCTCGAGAAGCTTACAACCCCTACCAGGTAGTATACCTGATCGTTGTAGTATAGTATAGTGACAAGTACCGGGGGATTGATCGTTCAACTCAGGAATAGTGTCGCTAGGATTGGAAAGCCGAAAAACTAGGTATAAAGGATGATTCTTTTTGTATTTTTATATTTTATAAAAGCAAGTAAAATCTCAGGTTTTGAAAGAGTGGGCGGAATTATTTGCTAGCCAACTAACCCAATTACTAAGATGCAATCAAAATAAAATAACAGAAATGAAAATAAAGCTAATTAAACTAGTGGTGTGAACAATAATGGGGAGAGTTGTGTTTACTTATATTTCATTACTCCCTAGATATCTTTTACAAGTTGATAGTTTGTTACAATTGCGTGGATGACGGGTTACATTCCTTAATACCATTCGTGGGGTGGCGTACGTACTTCCCCAACTCTATAAGATCATACTTCACTCCTATGTCGAGCCTGCAAGAAGCTCCTAACATGGGATCATTAGAATTCGCTCATGCATTAAATACAACCATAACCTAGTACGCATTGGTTCATTTTTCTTAAGACGTTCAAGCATGTTACCCTATGGAAGTCTGCCAGTTTTCTTAAGCCTAACATCGAAATCATTCATCCGTAACAACTATAAACAAACAATCAACCCATAATCAATATCTAGGTTTCACTACATCTAAGCAAACACACAATAGAACTAGCCTAGCATGTTAAATTCAAGACAATCGTAAGATATATTCAAACAACACATAAACATATTGAATGAATTGAAATGATACTTATCTCAATTGAACATAAAAGGTTTCAAAGGGTAAAAACCCTTGAAAGAACAGTAAAATTCGTGCTAGGGTTTCTCCAAAGTTATCCCTCTAAAGTTCCACACTAATGAATGAAAATTGCAAAACTATATATAGATTTTACAGGGTGACAGCATCAAGAAGGAATTTCTGACGCCGTCAACTCGCCGCCCATAATGAGATCGGATTGCCTAGATCCAGATTTGACACCGTCATGTGTAATTGAGTTCTAGGCCGTCACCATATCATGAACCATGACGGCCAAGCTTGACGCCATCACGATTTCTCTGGATCGTCACCACTTCCACCTCTTGTTTACTCTTGACGCCGTCACACGAGGACTCTTGACGCCGTCAGGTACTGTTCCCCGGCAAGAAAAATTAAGACTTTGCCGTTTTCTTCACTTTTATGCTCCAAAAACATCCAAAATGCTTTCTTTTTCAGAATTCACTCCAAAAGTACCTAAAATGACAAAAGAAACGATTTAGGGCAATGTTTGATCAAATAAATTCAAATCCGGGATTAAATGACCCCCTAAAAATGGTTCATTTTTCGCCTCATCACATCATCCGTTCTCCCAGGGTTTGGGAGGAGTCCAATGGTTAGGGAACTTAGGGTTACTGACTCTCCGTTTCCATTGAGTAGCGTGGACGAGGACAGTCACGTCGTAGATGACGCGGCCGAGCAGTTTATAAACCGATTCTACAATGATTTACGAAGGCAGAAGCAATGTTGAATTTGAAGTTTATATATATGTAATAAGAGTGTTCCAAACAATGGATATCACATCAAAAATTGTTGATGGTTCACTCGTAAATTGCATAACATTTGATTAGTTAGAATGATTGTTTCCCGGTCAAGAAAATAAATACATAAAGACTTTGCGTTACATCGTGTTATAGTGATACTTTTACATTGTTTCTACACCGCCTTGGTAGTTTTGCAGTTTGAAATATCATTTTCTATTCAATCTTATGGTAATTGTCTTTGTTATCTAGTTTTATTTTAAGCAAAAAGTTTGTTTACTTTACTTTAATTTGATCTACTAGTGTAACATAACAAAAGATGTTGAATTTGACCAGTATTATTGATACGAAAATATTCTAGTATCAATTAATTTTCAAGTCTCGATAAAACATTACAAAATGTTTCGGAGAATCTTTTGAATTGATATGATAAATTGATTATGACAAACTAGATTCGATTTATATGACTGGCAGAATACATATCCTTTTTACATTTCAATAAAGTTATATTGATTTGTAGACTTAATATTTTTTACGGGTAAATTTGAGTGTACATGTTGAGGTTAATTACATTTAACATTTTTTAGTGGATGTGTTAAAATTTCTAACATTTTTATAGTTAATATTTAAGTCGTCGTATCAGGATTAGTGTGTCTGCTTCTACAAAGAATATCTACTAGGAATTTATGAATTAAATTCTCAAATTAGTTTCAAAAGAAGAGCTTATAATATAATACAAACAAATTTCTTAAAGATACTAATCTTCTCCCGAATGGCTTTGATCCGTTGGTTTTTGAGTGCTTTTATAGGTAGGGTTAATTAGACAATACCTAAAATATAAACACGTACACTTTGACAAGTAGTGTTTCCAATATGTTAAGTGGGTTATAAATATATTTGTTTATTGCATTTTAATTCTGGTGCAATCACTTTTTGTTTGCTTTTCTCAAACATTTTCATTTCTTAGGTTTGATCCAACTAGAATTAAGTAAAAACTTGTTTTAATCATATCACAAGATTGTCAAGTTCTTTATACATATAGGTAGATGTTTGTATTTTATGTCTAAGTTGTTTTCAAGTGTCGAAGATTTGAATTGAGTTTGGTTAATATCCACACGAAAAAAAAGGTGTAAATGTACATATATGGATGGGCTAATCGTTATCATATGGTTATAAGAAGAAAAAGGGTGTAACGAAAAGAAGAAAAACTTTGAAGGAAAAAGAATAATATTAGTAAAAGCAACCAAACCCAAAAGAGTAAGAAAAACCTTTATTGCCAACCTGTTCGATTATAAATTATGATTTTGAAGTAATACTACTAAAAAAAATATAAAGTTATTAAGTGCTCTATAGCTGCTATTTTGCTTGTTGCGAAACCAATTGTTGTTTGTTACTTTTGCTTCTATATATTTGGTCCCTCATCTTTTCACATTTGCTGCAAAGCACCACGTACTTTAATTTCGAAAAACAAAACCGAAAATGAAAAAGCAATAATTAAGTTTACACATTATTAATTTATTATTGGTACAAAGTTACATGTTTCACTCGATCCTAAAACTGTTATCAAGATAATAGAGACTTTAAACATAAAGATTACACTTTAATTAATTACGTAGTAATATATAAATATAAAGATTACACTGAGACTAAGATTGTATATATAAAATTAAATATAAAAAGTTACAATAATAAAATATTAAAAATAAAAGTAGTAGCTAGTCAACCAATAAGTGGCGACAGGTTGGGCAGGTGGAGTGGGAGTCAAACCATTTGTCAACGCACGTGACATGAAAGACGTGCATGCATGGCAAAACACGGACCTCATCTCCCTCTTCATATTCGGTTATGCATATTATACACTCAGACCCACTCTCACCCTCCTCGTAGGTTTGTTTGGGTAGTCTGTTCAGTATCTCCCTCCTCAGACGCCTTGGTGCTAGTGCTGGTGCTGCTGCTGGTGCTATCCATCTGAAGTACACTAGTACTACTGCCAGAAAAAGCAGGCACAATGCGACAGCAACAATAATGATTATTTGGAGGTATTTGTCTCCGCCTGCAGGGATGTTGTGTGGTGGTGGTTGAGTAGTGGTGGTGGTGGTGGTGGTGAGGAGCTGGAATCGAGACATCATTGGTAAGAAAAATATCACCAAAGAAAATATCACCAATCTAATCTTCAAATATGTTTTTCTTCTTTCTGGATTTATTCAACCGGAAGAGGTGAAAATGAAGGATAGAACCAAAAAGGGAAGATGGTGATGAGAATACGATTTTAACAGTGTAAATTTTGAAATGTGTGTAATAAATACAATTACATATCTATCTACTTTGATACACATTTTATACTTTGAAAGGCGTGTAATACTTACATTACTTACAACTAAAGATCCACTAATTTGAATTAGGAATTTTAATCCTTAACATGAATACGTATACATTTTGGTTTCTAGTAGTGACACTACATTGTTTTAGTTCAAGTTAAATATAAAATCTTATGTTATAGTTTGATTTAAAAAATGTATTCCATACTTTAATAAATGCATACATATTGTTATTAATCAAACTGATTTAAAAAGTTTAATTGCTTGGACACAAGTTTGGTGTGTGTGAGTTCTTCTTACTTTTGATGTGGTTTTGCGTTTGATAAAAACCGACCCGACCCGACGACTCATTTTAAATTTGACTAGAAAACATCAACCTGTTATCAAATTTTTCTTATTGCTTGATGCCCCCACTGATTAGAATTCGTGGCTCCGCCACTGTGTATAGCTAAGTTAATTAGATCACTTTGATTGACAAGTTCATCCAGATATATGCAATTCTTCGTATTTTGAAAAGAAAAAAAAAGAAAAAAAAAAAAAACTAACTGTGAAATCGTTTATAGCTAAGTTGTTGTGACAAAATGTTTCAATGTTCATATATGGGTTTATCGTGATCATATGGTTCACGCGTTTCGGAAACTAATGAAAAGAAGAAAAAATTGATATAAAATAATGAAAACAAATATAGAAGAAAAAGCAACCAAACCCAAATGTAGTAAGAAAACCTTTTTTAGTTGCTCTAGTATGTTAGAATTTCAAAATGTATTTTAGGGTATCTTGTCTCATACGGAGTATATTATACAAAAACAAATCTACTATTTACTTCATAATAATCACATTTTTGCAGGCATTATTTTATCTTTATAAAATTACATGTAACTATGTAACTCTAAAATATGGATTTTATCCTTCCGCAATGCACCGGCATTACATACGTAGTAGATATCAATTATTTCATGTTATAACAATCATATTATACCATGTTATATCATATTTAATACCAAAAATCTTTATGTTGTGACTAAAAACCACATAGAAGGGATATGTTATGCAAAAAACCTTTTATATTTTGAGAAATACAAAATTCACACGCATAAAATAAAAACGGTACTCGTATGAGTTATTATTACGTATTAGGAAGTGCAAAGATGAAGTGATTTTTTAAGAGAAAAGATTGTGTTAAAGGCATGTGGGCGAAGAAGTGCAAGGATATACTTTTAAGTGGTGTCTTTCCAATAAGAAAATGGGTTCATATTAAACTTATTATTCTTTACTAGCAGAGTTTTAGAAAAAAGCTTTAAAACTTTTAAAAAATTTGTTTTTCATGGCTATGTAGAATGAAAAGATTTTAAATATTAAACACATACCTAATATATTTGAGTTATGTGAGATGATTATAAAATTTTAAAAACATAATAAAGATAGGTTTATAAAAAGAAAACTTTATAAATAATGTATTGTAACATGACATACTTATAAATCTTCTTAAAAAATTTACCATTGTAGATGCGTCCTAGTATTTTATACTTTTTTTTTTTAAATTAAAATAACGGATTTTCAGTTACAAAACCATTTAAATAGTATAGATGCAAACAATTTTGAATTGATCACGTCAATCTTTTGAAAATTGAGAGCTTTACTTAGTTTGAGTCTCTGCAGTGTTGGGTTCAACCCTCATGGATTAGTCAATAAAAAATCAAAAACCATGTTTACCTGAAAAAAAGTACATAAAAACACCTAGATAAATACATTGCATCTTAAATAATAATAATAATAATAATAATAATAATAATAATAATAATAATAATAATAATAATAATAATAATAATAATAATAATAACAATAATAATAATAATAATACTCTATTTTTTTTAACTGATTCAATTATCTTAATTAAAAAAAAAAAAGGTAATCTAGAAATTGCTTAAAACAAAAAATGATACTAGTTGTTGATATTTTGTATTTTAGCACTAGTTATAATACCCGTGCACGCACGGGGTTTTAACAAAAAACTTCAATTACGTGCATGAATCATGTAAAATTACGTACAGGGTTTTGACATGTCATGTTTTGTAACTGTAATATCATTTTCTCTACAAATTATAAACCATAAACTTCTTTTACACATATTCCTCTTCACATTGCTTAAGTTACATCTTCAATATGGACCAA
Organism: Artemisia argyi; assembly: GCA_030686995.1. Taxonomy (NCBI): domain Eukaryota; kingdom Viridiplantae; phylum Streptophyta; class Magnoliopsida; order Asterales; family Asteraceae; genus Artemisia; species Artemisia argyi. Next base: position 13,944,866 of record CM060690.1, read on the forward strand.
AATCATCGCTGACTATGAAAAAAGATAGAAACAATACTCGAGGTAGTTTACTTTATGGCTCCTATATTGCTCTCTGTGATAAAAAAATAATAATAAATAAATAAATAAATAATAAAAAATTGGGTACGACAGTTTCTAGATGACAATGTTTAGGACTGTACTTTGGTTTGGCTGGTATTGTGGTTGCCACCTCGTTGGAGATGGTATTTACTTGGTAAATTTCTTTCGGAGCTTCATCATATCAGTGATGGTTGCTTTAGGGGTTGCCTTTAGTGATGGCGTTACCAGTTCATCTTCTTCTCTGTTACTTACAATAAGCATGGAAACGTTATCAAAGGTTATGTTATAATGAAAAATTGTTAGAAAATTGCAAATTGAGAAACTTCCAGCTCACTTCAAGAAAACATGCAGTTTTGCCAAGCAAAAACAGGTGAAGTTTAAAGTCTCACATTTCTAAGAGCAAATGAATATTCGATTTTTTATATACAATTAGCATGTCAAAGACTCAAAGATGATTACAAATACTATATTAGCTTAATAACATCTTATCTTATAAAATACTCATATAGGAGGTTTTATGTTTGGACAGCTTTTGCCCTGTTTTCTTTATAATACTAGTATGTATTAAGAATTTAATCATTTACTCGTTAGTGATAAAATCCCATCCGTGCCCTAAAGTACACATTAACCCAAAATGTTTGGTTCGCCGAAACCTGAATCACAATATCCCTTATTATCTGTGCTCAATTTCACTTTGAGAAACAATACGTGCAAAGTTATTTGCTATGATCCTATTAAGCATTCAAAGGATCACAAGAACAACTATGCTTTCAATCCCAGTATAACACAAACAAAACATATAGTAATCAAACATCAAAAACTTGCTAACAAACTAATTTGAGTTATTTCAGGAGCTACTCACCAACAATTAAGTGGCAATCTAAAAGAAATATTTTCATTTAAAGCTACGGTTAAGTGTTTCGGTTATGTATTAATTGTTCAGAACTATTGCTCATTAATTATGAAAATTACTTATTGTGTCGAATTTTGTTGTTGATTGTAAGATGCTCTTCGCTTATTGCTTAAGTTCATCTTTCTGGCCCCATTTTTGTGAATATAGGATTATTGGGGAAAAAAAGTTAACTTTGATTCACAAAAACATACACCATCTTGAGTTTGATCTTTTCTAGTCGGACCCCCAATTATCTAAACCTTTTTTTTAATACAGTCCGCCATCACCATGAGGATTCTCGATGAGATTGAAGAAATAAGGTTGCTCCATTTTCATTCAAATTCAGAGTAATATATCTAAAACTGAAATTAATAAATCTCCATCGTCCGAAACAAATTGTATATTAATCTCCATATGGTTGAAGTACCAACAACCCTACTATATAGGCAATTAAGTTGTTCATAACTTCATATCACACTACAAGAATCTCATGAAATACCCACGAAAATTACCCACACTTATCCTTTTGAGGGCATTTACCCACCTAATACCCACCCGTTACCCACGATCGGTGACTTACAAAGTCGATTTTATTTTCCCACGAATTTCCAACGGAATTACCCACACTAATAGCCACATAAATATATTTGGTGTGTGATATGTGGGTAAATAATTGGCGCCAAAATATTTCCCACGGATTACCCACATTGTAAGTTCTTATGGATATATATGTGGGTAATTTAGTGGGTAATATTTTCAAACAGAATTTTTCCCCACGCATTACCCATAAAGAAACTTATCGTGGTTAAATGTGTGGGGTAAGTTTTTGTTACCATAGATTACAAGCATCCAATTTGATCATGGGTGATTTGTGGGTAAACATGTTCCCACAGATTTACCCACGTCATTTTTCCATGGGTATTTTGCTACTAGTAATTTTCTATTGTTAATTTATGGTAAATACATGACCACATTTATAATCACCTCTTTATTTTAGCGTGTATTTACTTTTAGAGATTATCAAGGGTATACTAATGAGGTCTAATTTTGTTCTATTTTTAGGGGTCATTTATTTTGCAACGGCGACAATATATTAAAAGCTAGAAAACGCTAGAGAAAAAAAAAAAAAAAAAAAAAAAAAAAAAAAAAAAAAAAAAAAGTTTCAATAGGGTTTCTTAACCAATATAGGCATATAGCCATCTAATCTACACTTTGGGTTTCTAGATGAAATCCACAAATATTCGCCTTCTTAGGTTTAGTCATCGAAAAAATTGAAGCACTGCGGAAGTTCCAAATAGACCGCAACATAGTAGAAGCGATCCCTTCAAGAATAGTCCTAGCATGTTTCGACACATGAGCAACATCTAACCAAGAAAACCATTCCACGATGTTAGAGACCTCCGAAATATCCAACGTACACCATCTAGCCAGAAGACCCCATAAATCCTGGGCCATCCCACACGAGAAAAAGAGATGATCATCGTTCTCCACATGAGCATTACAAATGGGGCAAGGGTAGCAACATCAATGCCTTTTTTATCCATATTTGCCAAAGTAGGAAGTTTATCGAGCCTCAACTTCCAAATGAAACGTTAACTTTGAAAGGAATACATCTCAACCATCTAGTAGACATGAAACTACCAAGGTAAGTGTGTTCGTCTATATGGGATCGCGCAGAGGAAACTGAAAAACCAGACTTGTCCAACTCCCATTTCCAGCCATCAACAGAATCAGAAAGGGTCACATTACGGATGGCCTGCAACAATTCGTCGAGTTTTAGGGGTCATTTAGCCTCTAATTGAATTGTTTATTTTCTTAAAAGCTTTCTATTTGAGTTTTAGGTACTTGTGTCTGCAAACACAATATATGTACAAGTTTTAGGCTCGATTAGATGAAGAATGAAAGAAAAACGGCAAGTTTTAGCTTCGTTACCAGCTTCATGACGTGGTCACCCGTTTACGTCAAAGGCGATGACCCTGTCAAATCAATACATACATTAAGCCCTCCGTCTCACGAGTAAAACAACATATCAGCTAGACGTACGTAAGGGTTTGTCCCTTTCCCCACTAAGCCCAATATCCACCTCTTTACGAGCCGAAATCCCTGACCGAGAGCGTATGTCAACAAGAACATCACACACCATGTTAATAATAATAATAATAATAATAATAATAATAATAACAATAATAATAATAATAATAATAATAATAATAATAATAATCCATATTATTATTATTATTATTATTATTATTATTATTATTATTATTATTATTATTATTATTATTATTATTATTATTATAAGTAATCACTTTATTAAAAATTTAAAGGATTTACAAAAAATTAGTGGAAAGCCGAGATACTACTTGGACCCCACTCCTCTAGCTATAACAAAGTTGATCTTACTAAAAATATGAGTAGCAGCACGTGCCCCAATGTCTCGAGTCATACTGAACTTTCGGATCCGCTTCAGTAAGGTCACCGCTAGGGGTGTTAAAATACCTAACCCGACCCGGACCTGAACCCGACTAAGTCTATTCGGGTTGGGGTAACTCGGGTCAAAATTTGAATTTGGGTTATTCGGGTCAACCCGAGTAACCCGAATACTAAATAGGGTCGGGTATCAGATTGAAAAAGCTTGGCTAACTCGGGTTCAGGCTGACCCGTTTGACCCGAATAAGTTTTTTTTTTAGTTTTCTTAATATATATTTTTATAAAATATCTATATAAATTAGAACCAAGTCACAAATTTATGACTATTTTACTTATAATGGGTTTGACCCGAGCCCGAATTGTCTCGATCAAAATTGACCCGACCCGAATTGACCCGAACCCGACTAACCCGATCCGAATTGACCCGAACCCGACCAACCCGACCCGACTGACATCCATAGTCACCGCATATTATTATTATTATTATTATTATTATTATTATTATTATTATTATTATTATTATTATTATTATTATTATTATTATTATTATTATTATTATTATTATTATTATTATTAATGAATATTTAATATGAAAATACAAATAAAAATTGGGGGTTTCATCAAGCGACAAAACAAATCCTAGAGGCGGTAAAACAAATTTGGCAAAATTAAAAGTGAAACTTCCCACATGGCCATACACGTTTTATTATTATTTCTTTTTTACCGTTTTTGGCTCCTTCCAAAATTTACATTAAGAGTTAACTACATTTTTGGTCCTCGTGGTTTACCGGGTATAACAGTTTTGGTCCAAAATTTTGAAATGTAACGGATCTTGTCCAATATCCGCTGACCCGTAACGGTTTTAGTCCAAATTTACTAACACCGTTAAGTTGACTTATATTGACCGTTAAATGTGAGGGCTTGTTTGTCTTTTCATCCCCATTATTAAACAAAATGAGTCATCCACAGTTCCACACCTAAAACCCACTCAATCAAAAACCAAAAACAAAAAACAAAAAAAATACACCACTTATCCTTACACTTCTTCAATCACAAAAAACACACCTAACTCAGGCCACCACCACAGTTGGCCACCACCGAACCATCAATACAAACACCCCCTGCCACGACGTCACCACCACCCCACCACCACCGACTCACGAAACTACCAACCCCACCAAACCACCAACCCATCACCACTAACACCCCCCGCAACAAAATCACATCCATCAAACTATCACACACAACAAAACACCACGACACAAACTCACACCATTCACACAAACCCACATATCATAGATCTCGATCTAAACGAAAACCCACTTATAACTTTCAATCTAAAGAAAACCCACATATCACAGATCTCGGGTCTGTTTCTACGTTTATGTTGGGAGTAATGATTATTAGGGAGTGATAAAGATGAGATAGTTGTTCTTTGTGACTCACGAAATAGTAAGAATCAGGTGGTATGGGTCATGCGCCAGGGAGTGATATGGTTCAGAGGATATCACAGCTTTTGCAAGTCAAAAGTTAATGGGTGGTGGCATTGATGGTGGTGGCAGTGGTGGTGAAGAGGTTGAAGGTGTGATGGGGTGGCAGTGTCACAAGTGGTGGTGGTGGTTGTTGTGCATAGGTCATGGGTGGTTTGGATGCATAGAGATTAGAGAGTGGAGTGCTTGGAATTACTTTGGGTCAAGTATGGTGGTGATGTCCATAGGTCATGGGTGGTTGATGCTGCCTCGCCGGAATAATTTTGGGCTTGGGTTTAGGTTTGTACTGCATATGTATATGAAGAAGGGGTGCAAAAGTCATGTTTATGATTGTACAGATCATGTTTGTGTGGTGTGTGTTTTTAATATATGTATTTAGAAATAATAATAATAATAATAATAATAATAATAATAATAATAATAATAATAATAATAATAATAATAATAATAATAATAAAGGAGAAGAAAAGGGCTTTTTAGTCATTGGACATCATCATCCGAGGGTATTTTAGTCATTTCATGGTTTTTTAACTAGTCAAACTAACGGTCAACAAAAATTGGACCAAAAGTGTTACGGGTCAGCGGATATTGGACAAGATCCGTTACATTTCAAAATTTTGGACCAAAACTGTTATACCCGGTAAACCACGAGGACCAAAAATGTAGTTAACTCTTACATTAACGTGGGCTATGGTTCTCTAATTAGCTTCTTGTAGCTACATGATTTTAATAATTTGTCATGTTACCAAGTTAAATTCTAATCGAGTTTTATGATAGATTTTATTGTGTGATTAATTAGTTCTCTCTTGTTGTAGTGTGAGATCTCATCGTTGTGTTGCTACCAGTACGATCACAGTGGCATTTTTTATGTGCCATCGTTTGAAAAGAGAAAAGAATGGAGTTTCAGGTCCACAAGTGACAAATCGAAGGTATATTATTTATTTTATTTTGAGATTCAGAGTTGTTTTTTATTCATAAAACCAGGATTATGCAACATTATTTGGGCAGAGATTGGGTAACAACTAACAACGTAACATTAGAAATTAAATAATTGTAAATATAGCGGTTAGTTGATTTCAGGATTATATATTGGCTGATGCAATTTTGCTTGGAAACTGAAACAGTTGTTTCATGTTTGAAGGCTCATTTTGATTTACTTTTTTTTTGTTTGATATTGTGGTTACTTTATAGATTTAATCTTTAATGGTATTTACATTTTTGTTCCTCAAAACATTCTCTTCGCGTCTAAATGTTACATCATGTACTAATTCCATTATGAAATTATTGGATTGATTAAGTGTATTATTTTGTTTATTGTTCAGGTATAACGCAATTGTTAGGATATTGACAATGAAAGCAAATTTGGAAGGGGGATTTATATGATTCAGCATGCTTTTGAAGAGCTTATGGTATGTGTAAATTCAAATTTGTCCATCTTCAAATACTTTTGTTATCACTTTAACTCAGTAGTTATGATATACTATACAGGTCATAGATTTACATTCACTTGTAGTAAAGTCTAAGGAGGTTTTACAATTGTTGGGACTTTGGAATTGAAGCTCTCAATGTTAGTTCTTTATTAAGTCTTACTGTACATTTTAGTAGAACTCTTATACTATTTGGGCAATTTTATAATAAGGCCAACATAGTAGACTAACAATGAGTTTCATTAAATCAATGGAACTTATGTTAGATTATCATGGTCATCTTGCTCTGCACTTTACTTAGTGCTAGATTAATGGTTAGTTAATCGTGTTAACATGGTAACTTGTGAAGTTGTGATCATTTTATTATAGGGCTAATTATTTAAAAATGCATCAAACTTGACACTTTTTTACCGTTGTATGTAGCCATGTTTATTTTTTTCTAATGTGTGACTAAACTTTTGAATTTGGTACATTGTGTGTATTTTGTGACTATTCAGCCATGTAAAATGACCATTTTACCCTTTGAAATTTGGAAAAACTAAGGGTAAAATGGTCACAAAATACACACAATGTACCAAATTTGAAAGTTTAGTCACACATTAGAAAAAAATAAACATGGCTACATACAACGGTAAAAAGTGTCAAGTTTGATGCATTTTTAAGTAATTAGCCCTTTATTATAAGTAAAGTTGATGGCCTATGTATGAAATGTAGGGTACGGAAAAAAATTTACAGATTCAAGTGAAGACCAGCATGTGAAAACTGTACAATCGAAAGCTTGCATCCTGTTTGAGCATCCTACTCAACAAAGAAGCACTGTCATAGTCTAAAGATTGTGAATATATCTTGATATGTAACATAGTTGACCTACTATTCCTTGTGATTGGAAATTATTATACTGCTTTAGAAATATCCAAACACTAGCTATGTATTCTCATATATTGTTGTCGTTGTAAAGAGTTGTGGATGTATTAGTTACTGTATTAATTGTATTTAGATGTGATATCAATATAATAAAGCTATTGTTCATATTTATGTTTTGGTATTTTGTTTTATATAAATTTTAATGAAATTCTGCATATTAAAAAAAAAATCGTTGTTCTAATTTACCTACGATTTACCCATGATTACTTTGTGGCTAATCATAATTAATAAACTCGAGATTTGAAACATTTACCCATAAAAAAATACGGTAGATGTGGCTATACATGTTGGTGAATTTACCTACGGATTACCCGCACTTATATTCATGGGTGGTTTTGTGGCATTTATAAAATCCCATGAGAAGTTTACCCTCGGTTTTAATAGAATCACCCACTCTATATGGTGTGGGTAAGTTACACACGAATCCAAATTGTCATGGGTAAAGAATTAGCCTAGGAGTTTTTACCCATTTATTTGCATCTATGGCTATCTGTGGGTATCAGGCAATTACCCACGAATTTTCATCTTTTGCCCACGGATTTGGTGCATGGGTATTTGACAGAATTCTTGTAGTGTCATGTACAGGAAACCATTTGATTGATCACAGATTTGTAGTGTACAATTGTGAATTTTGTAACGTAATTCCTACCAAATATGACTTCAGTAATTGCCGACTTTGATCTCTAATAGTCGTCAATAGACTCTCAATGTATTTGTGAAACATGCTTATCTACATATGCCCAAGCAATATTGCTAAAACTAATGCTAACAGCAAATATGCCTGAGCAATATTGATAAACAATGAACTTCTCAAAACATGGCAAATAAGAGCTTGACTTCTAAGAAATGCATTTTTTCGTTCAGGGTTAGAGGATATGTAGGACCATCCGGTTTCCGTGACTCGTGATCTCAACGCAGCTAAAAAAATTGTTACTAGACGTGATGACTGTAAATATTGAAAACACCATTATAATTGCTTTTTTTAGAGCGTAGTGCATACCCCTACAACACAAACAAATAGGCGGTCATTCTATTTTCATCATAGAATATTAAAATACAGGCTATACATTATCAAAAACCATACAAACGTAAAAAAAAAAAGAAAAATTAAAATAAAAAATCACTTAATGTAAAATATAACAGATGCACCATGAGATTGAAGATTTGTTAATATAAACAACAACTTTCTCATCAACAAAAGCCACATTACATAGCATTGATCCAAACCATTATCTATGCCGGATCGTCATACAACTAACGGTTACTAAAATAAGCACCAACAGTTGACAACCAACAACTAACTCCTACGACATACACAACATCAATTGAAGCCGTTATACAAGCTAAGTCATTACAGGCCTAATACCTATTAGAGCACATAATCAGGGGCGGAGATAAGGGAGGGGCACAAGGGGCATGTGCCCCCCCCCTGCGAAAAAAATTGTAGTGTAAAATTTTGAAAATATCGGGCTTTTTTTGTAATTTGCCCCCCTTAAGAACCAATTTGTAGTGTAGTTTCTAAAAATTATCAAAGTGTGCCCCCTCGAACAAAAATTCCTGGCTCCGCCCCTGCACATAATGGAGGGTTGCAACAACTATAGACTATTAACACAACACAGCCATACAACCATCAGGCCAACAACTAAACACACCAAAAACCATACTATAATACATACAACTTTTTTACACACAGATCTATTTCATATTGCATTTTACTTAACAAAAGACTCATTCAAGCTGAACCTTTACAACGAAAAAGTCCACTACAACCATTTCACTAACAAAAGCTCGCAAGTTGAATCGCCACAAAAAAGCCACTTAACCATCCGCCAGAGACTTGCAACTAGCTACACACTTCACCAACCTACACACCATTGATTTAGGCCACTATATATATAGCTTAAAATCATTACTAAACAACTACTACTAGGGCAAGCCATTTAAAGTGTGATTATCCATGATTACTCAGATATTGAAAGACAATGGCGCAAGTAATGCGACAACAGATATTTATAGGCACGCACAAAAGAAACTAAAAAACAAAAACATTAATTAATGGATAAGCCAATGCACACCGTTATTTGAGCGCGTTGGTGGATCACTGAGCGACCTCCACACACACTGAATTACCGATAACAATTATCATAATAAATTAGTTTCATTAAACAAGATTTAAATAGATAAATGAAGGAAGACTTTTATTGGCAACTGCTACATTGTATGTAGGGATGGCAAAAGCACAGAAAACCGTAACCCGAACCAGATGGGGCGGGTTCGCAGGTTTGGATATGAGTTTCGGTAGAAGTATTCTTTTTTTCGCGGGTACGGATTTGGTTCCGATAATACCCGCCTCTTTAACCATACCCGTTTACCCGAGTGTATACCCGCCTATTTTATATAAACTATAAAGAGCCAAGATGTGTACTTTTGAACCTTTACAAAATTTGGTCCACTCCTTATAATAGCCTATATGAGTATATCTTGGTAATTACAAAAAGTTAAACAAATACTCACGCCAAGTCTTGACACTTGAGTTCTCACACCCATTAACTGATCTTTCTTTGTTCAAATAATAATAATAATAATCAAAAGACTGTACTTTTTTTATACTTGGATTAAGATCTCTATGATCAAATACTTAAGAATTAATTAGATCTCTATTATAAATGATATTTGAATTTTGTACTTTTTCTTGGAATTATTATCTTGATTGGTTCGAGATGTTAAATCATATGATATGATATTGAAGTTGTTTTATTTAAGTTATAAAAACTTTGAATATTAAGGTGTCTTGATTTGTTTTCGGTAGAGTTTTTTAACTGGATACCCGCAATTTTGTCCAGCAAAGATTCAATTGGGGATAACCAATACCCGCGGATAAAACCGAAAAACCGATGGATAATACTAAACGTGTATCCATCAAAACAAACCAAAAAAACGTAAATAAATAAATAAATAAATAAAAAAGATAGTAACCAAACCCGACAACAAATGACATCGGCCTAAAAAAATGTTAACTAAATCCAATAACAAACGACATCGGGCAAAAAAAAAAAAAAAAAAAAAAAAAAAAAAAAAAAGGTGTTACACTCGTATCTGCAAGTGAACAAAAATATACTACTCCCTCCGTCCCATTTTATAAGTCCATTTTGTCAATTTGGGTTGTCCCAAATTATATGTCCACTTTTAATTTCAATCAATGAGAATGCTTGTAAGTGGGTGAGAATGAATTTTTATTGGTTAGTATTGTAAGGGCCCTACTTTTCTTAAACTTTGTGAAATATGAAAGTGGACTTATAATTTGAGACGGAGGGAGTAAAAAGATAAAACGTAAAATCTTAGGGGGTTGGCAACACTTGTGGCACCACACCACAATCCCTCACTCTCAACCAATCCCCTTGTGCCACATCATTCACCCATTTTTCCCATCCCTCACCCTTTTTTTTGTTGGCATCACTTGTGGCACCACACCACCATCCCTCACTTCATTTTTTTTTTTTTTTAATTCCTTTAAAATAAAAATAAAAACTAAAATTCCATTAAAATTAATAAAACATTACATAAAATTCTTAAAAACATAAAATAACTAAATTTCCATTAAAAACCTAAAAAACACTAAATCCTACAAACTACATGGCCAACCGTATTTGGCGCATATCTCGCGTTTCCTTTTGATGACAAAGTCCTTAAAAACCGGGTCTGGGATATGGTCATGCGGGTCCATAACAAATTTCATGTCACGATTGTAGGTCTCCCCATCAAGAAACTTCAAATACTCTTCATCCTTTTTCTTTTGAGCCTCCATCTGCGCTTGCAATAAACTTTGCTTTTCGGCCGTGTAAGTTGCAAGGGTATCACGAAACGAACTTCGGCTTGACTCTTCAGAATTCGTCTTTTTTTTGCCTTTTGATGGTCGTGATGGAGTTGGGTTCTCATTGAGGTTCGGTAAGTCACAGTTGAAATCTTCCACGTTTATTGGCGTCTCGTTTGTTTGCGTTTGAGCGCTACTTGACTCCGACGACTTTCTTTTCTTGCTCGATCCCGTGGATTCTTGAGTGTGACTAGCCGACGCTTGTGCTTTCCACTTTTCTTGATCTTTGAGAATGTGCCACGCTTTATTGTGCGCGAAAGCTTTCCTAAATTGTTTTTCAAAATCAAGTTGGGCTCTCTCGTAAACTTGAAGATCGTCACACCCACTTTCTTTCAAGCGCACCTACAAAAAATATAAACGTACGTAAGTAAAAAAAATAAATAAAAAAAATAAAAAAATAAAAAAACTTATGTACGTAAGTAAAAAAAAAAAAAAAATACGTAAGTAAAAAGAAAACTTATGTACGTAAGTAAAAAAAAATACGTAAGTAAAAAAATATGTACGGATGTAAAAAAAATATGTACGTATGTAAAAAAAAATACCGCTTGTATGTAGTATGCGTTGAACGCCGTGATATGCGCATTCATAGGAGTCCACTTCGAGTTCAATTGATCTTCGGTGCGTTCGGTTCTTAGAATAAGGCTTTTAAAATGCTTTAGAACTCGTTTCCAAAAACCTTCCTTTGTTTGACGGTCCCCAACTTGTTTGTCCACCGAAATTTTGATCCAAGCCTTAGCTAACGCCTCCTCCTCATCGGGCGTCCAAATCTTAGCGGGTTTTCTTTGACTTTGACGCGGTACCTCAACCTCTTCGACCTCTTCCTCAACCTCGTCATTCATCGGTTGTGTCTCGGGCACCAAATTAACATTATCATAATCTTCATCATCCTCGCTATCATCACGAACGGGTAACGGACCGCTCTCCGTTTCACGTCTTTTATGTTGGGTGTATCTCGGCTCAAACGGGTTGAAATTTTGAGGCAATTGTGGGAGGGGTTGTTGGGGAACGATAAATTGTGGAGATGGAGCTTGGACAAATTCGGGGCGGTAAACATCTTGTGATTGAGAAAATGATTGAACTCGAGGACGACTTGCACCCCTCGCTACTCGGTTTCCTTTTCTTGAATCTCTATTTTTTTTTGGTTCCATGTTTTTTTGTTGCTCGGTATTTTTTTTTGGGGGGGACAGAATACTTTTTTTTTTTTAAAACTATTGTTTGTTGTTGATTGTTGTTGGTGGAAGACTGCTAGCATACTACATATATACATAAATATACAACGGTCAAAAAAAAAAACACATTTCAAGAGCCAAACGGTCATAATGCAACGGTACAAAGCCTCAAACGGTCGAATTTTGCTTTCCTTCCCGTGCCAGAAAAGACCCCGTGCCTTAAGCTTGCCGTGCGGTACCGCAAGGAAGGCGGCGGTGTTCCCGCACGGTAGGGCGGTACCGCGGCCTCCATACCGTGAGCAATGCCGACCCCCTTAGATAAGTAATTGAACCGAAACGGAGAAGGAAACCAAGCCATTGATCACGGCGGGATTGATTCCCTAATTCGTGGAATTTGTACGGATCGAAATGTTCCCAGCCACCACAGTTACAATAGATTAACAAACAATCAGTACAAAGGACAACGCCACCTAGCATCATCCACACGTCCAACAATTGGTAAAGGAGCTTCATACGTGTCATTAAAAGTACACATATAAACCCACGCACAAAGAAAACATACACGCTAGGCATATTCCCCTTATAAATTCTAGCCCATTTAATTCTTTTTCGATAGACACAAACCCCACTTGCCTAACGATTTAAGACGAGGTGACTATCTCAATAAACAGGTCAGTAGATATAATCCACTCCACTTTCGTTGGAAACAAACCAACATAAAACAAACCAGCAATCCGAACGTCTTATGATGCGCACGGCCAATCGAACGGCCGCTGCCCCGCCGCAATCCATTTCATACATAACCCGGCTCAACATTCTTGGAAAACAATCGAATCGAGGGTCCGAACGAGAATTGGCCATTCAATCTTACATAGTGATCCAATTCATACATATTTAACACATAGTCATACAATGACACCCCATTTGACACATATTACTGCCTTTCATATACGCTCCTTTTATTCCAAAATAAATAACCTTGGCCCATTTCCTTTCCTTTTTTGTCAATGACAAAAAAATTTAGTCCTACTCTGCAATATAACGAAATAAATTAACCCTTCCGTTTAGATACCGTTTACAACACGAACGACCAAAAAAAAGTCATAAAAAGCCCCGCCGCAACGCGGCGGCTAATAAACCCCTTGTTGTATAACAAATTAGAAGTTCAAAAAAGTGTTGACGAGTCGGCCAGACCCATTTGTAACTACTCGCTAATTTCATCTGGTTTGGCCCATTGTAACATTGATTGAAGGAAGTGCTTTCTTTCTAGAGGTCTGGTTTTACACCAAAAATAAATAAAATAAAAATAATATATAAAAAGAAACAAGATTGAAGACCTTCAAAAATTGTGCGAAGCTTGACTTTTGTACATCAAATAGTTGCCTGTCTAGCTTCTTCCTTGTGCTTCATGAGCACTGACTGGGTTTAATAACGCCATGCAACTCAACTAGATTAATAAATTCTTGTTTGTTTAAACTTCTTTTCTCGACAAGTGCATCAACAACAGCATCCATTAGTCTCCTATTTTGCTCCAGAATCTGACATACAAAACTATTAGTTCAAAAAAGAAGGTCCTGAAATGATCAAATAGTGTCAATAATATATAACATGTTATATACCTCTTTTGCATGTCCGTAACACATGTTGAGAATCCACAATGCCTCAGTGTCAATATCCTAATATTCAGATCTTCAATCAGATATATGAATGAAAGAATAATGCATTTTAAAGTTGCAAATAATCAAAAGTAAGTACATTTATCCGATCTGCAACCCAGAAATTAGATACACCGTAATATTTGTCTGAAAGGCCACCAAGAACAAACTGCCGTGCAGCTGACCTAGCATTGTCTGCTGTTTCAGCCCATATTCTACTCAACTGCATTAAAAAACATTATAGGTTCATACTGTTAATAGCACAGTTTAGTCAATTTAATCTACCGGAAGTCAAAATTGAAGTATTCTCACCTAGTGAAGTCAAAATTAGCATGGTTCATGCTAAAGTGCAGCTTGGTCTGTTGCTGGTATTTCTCTGTGATGGTAGTGATATTAATTCTCTGATCGATATCGGATGATATGTAGGATCAGATATCGGATAGGCATTTATAGTTTTAGTATTTCTGGTATTGTTTTCAATCTCAGTAGATGTTGCAATGTATTGTAAAGATGTTATTGATGTTATAAATAAATATAAATTCACTTTTTTGCAGAAAAAAAAAAAAAAAAAAAAAAAAAAAAAAAAAAAAAAAAAAAAAAGGAGTATTCTCACCTGACTCGGACCATGCCAAATCTTATCAGCTGTATATATCGTTAAGAAAAAAGTGATATTAGTAAAAAAGGAAAGAAAAGATAAACAGGCATACAAAGTTTAGAACAAACATTACTAAGATTAGATTTGAAATGATCCATTTTCACACGCACATTACTAAGATTAGACGTCACTCAAGCATAACACAAAATCAAATCAAGTGAAGGTTGAGAATCATACAAAACGGTCTATAAGGACTAGTGTTTAAGGGTGAGTTAACTGGGTCGGGTTTGATATTGTTCATCTTTTGGGGTGATTTTTATTTTGGGATCATTCATGATGCCATCATTATTTATTTATTTTATTTTTTTGTGTGTTTTTTTGGGGTATGTGTGGACCCATGACATCACTTTTACTCCATAACACCACTTTTGTATCAGTGAGGGGTGTTTTGGTGTCATGGGTAAAAAATACTGAGGTGACACCACTTTTGCCTATGGCACCAACCGTATCTAGCGCTCTAAGAGACTTTAATGTGTGAGGTTGATATTTAATTGGTTGAAAATTGAAATGGTTCATTTTTTTAAAAACTTTATATACATATATTTTTTTTCACGTACAATAAATATGGAACGGAGGGAATTACACTCGTATAGCGTTGACGATTTATAATATCGTCAATTTCGTGTGTATTTATTTGTGGAAACGTGAGAGTGGAAAAAGTTTATGCGTGTTTGTAGTAGCATTAAAAAAACAAAATTGAGTGAGTTAATCTTGTATAGACGTCAATGTCAACTAACACAAAAGAATTCAAACTTAAACAAAAATAATCGTGTGAACATATTATCAAGTTAACAATATATTAGTTGTAAAAAAAAAAAAAAAAAAAAAAAAAAAAAAAAAAAAAAAAAAAATTAATGGTTATTATTTGATAATCACATCACTCACATGAAATGTTTTCTTTTGAATGTAGTAAACCTAAGTTACAAATGAAACATGAACTTTGATAGAAACATAGAATGCATTTAGGGATGATCTACCTTGATAATTTGGAGAAGACATGTAAATGAATTTTGACTACCGTTAGGTTCAAGTTGTACACGAGTGACGAACAGAATTCTACAGAAATCAAAAATTGTCTTGTATAGTGGTTGACCCATGTATAACTTTTTGGAACTATGTATACTTGATTAGTACACGAGTGACAAACGGAATTCTCAAATGATGACACGTGTTGGGTTTTTTGGTCGCTGTATTTCCTTCGCGACCAACATGTCCTCATGTGTAAAAATGTAAAAATTGGTCCTCTGCAAGAGACATGATGAGGACAGTGTCCTCGCATGTAATTTTCGCTTAACTTTTTTAAGAATGGGCTTTTCTTGAAGTTTGTTGGTTTTGGTGGAATTTGAAGTGGCAAAGGGGTTTGATAATTCTGATCGAATTGTAACCTTTATTCTTTCTCCATACTAAAAATTATGCTTACAAAACAGGTCAATCTTCTAAAAGTACTCGATATTAACGAACTTCAATGTAGAAACAAATTAGATGTAGTACTTACATATTGTTATGTAGTTTTCTTTAAGTTGTTTCTCTTTTATGCTATATAAGCACATGCATGCCTGATTTCACTTGAACTTATTTGTCAAGAACTTAATATTTGAGGATCGAGATACGCATGTTGATTGTAAGCTTTGCCACTGCATGTTAACTACTTTCAAGTTTCCTTATGACATAAATGGTCCCTGTATAACTACATAAATGGTCCCTATGGTTTGCCGGGTTTTACGGGTTCAGTCCATTTTTCAATTTTGTTACGGGTTCAGTCACTGTGGTTTTGATATGTTACGGATCCAGTCCATTTTGCCCAAATCTGTTAGTTTTTGCTGTTAAGTCGAATAAAAAGACAAAAATACCCTCCTTTTTATCTTCTTTAATTTAGAGTTAACTACATAAATGGTCCCTGTGGTTTGTCGCGTTATACATTTTCATCCGTTTTATAAGTTTTCGTCCGTGTTATACGTTTTATATGTTTTCTTACGTTTTTAGACGTTTTCGTTCGTTTTTATTCGTTTTCGTTTGTTTTCTTAAGTTTTTATATGTTTTCTTACATTTTTATCCCGGTTTTATACGTTTTCGTCTTTTTTTATATGTTTTCTTACGTTTTCATAAGTTTTCGTTCATTTTTATATGTTTTTGTTCATTTTTATACGTTTTTATACGTTTTCTACGTTTTTGTACGTTTTTATAGTTTTCATTCGTTTTTATATGTTTTCTTCCGTTATTATACGTTTTCATCCATTTTTATACGTTTTCGTCTACTTTTATACGTTTTTATAAGTTTTCATCAGTTTTTATACGTTTTCGTCTATTCTCAAACATTTTCATCTGTTTTTATATGTCTTTGTCCGTTCTTATACGTATAAACAATGGACGAAAACGTATAAAAACGTAAGAAAATATAGAAAACCAGATGAGAACGTATAAAAACAGATGAAAACGTATCAAAATGGACGCAAACTTATGGAAATGTAAGAAAACATATAAAAACATAAGAAACCGTATAAAAATAGACGAAAACGTATGAAAACGTAAAAAACCAGATGAAAACGTATTAAAACGGACGAAAACTAGTGAAAACGTAAGAAAACGTATAAAAATGAATGAAAACGTATAAAAACAGATTAAAATATAAAAAATGTACAAAAACGTAAGAAAACAGACAAGAACTTATAAAAATGTAAGAAAAATTATTTAAACATATGAAAACGTATAAAAATGGACGAAAACGTATAAAAATGGATGAAAACGTAAAAAAATAAAGAAAACGGACGAAAACGAATAAAAGCAGACGAAAACATATAAAAACGGGCGAAAACTTATGGAAACGGATGAAAACGGATAAAAACATAAAAAAACAAATAAAAACGGATGAAAACGTATAAAAACGGACGAAAACTTTTAAAAACGGACGAAAGCATTTAAGCATGGACGAAAACGTATAAAATATATAAAAGCAGACGAAAACGTATAAAAACAAATGAAAAACGTATAACCCTGCAAACCACAGGGACCATTTATGTAGTTAAAACAAATAAAAAGACAAATATACCCTTACTTTAAACGGTCAAACAAGGTCAAACTAACAGAGTTAAGCAAATTGGACTGGATCTGAGACAAGTCAAAACCACAATGACTGAACCCGTAACAAAATTGAAAACTGGACTGAATCCGTAAAACCCGGAAAACCACAGGGACCATTTATGTAGTTAACTCTTTTCGTAAACATGAAAGGGTACAAAAGCCATTTCAAGTTTCCTTATGACATTTTCGTAAAGATGAAAGTTTCATTATATCAATAAAAATGGCCCATGTATATATCATTTCCCTTATCGTTCTATGTTAAAATGCAACTTTCTATAATGGATTTTTCTTTTTCTTTTATTTTACAATCCTCAATCACAAATCATTGGGCGACTTAAGTATCAAAAAGCAAATTTACCATATTTGTTGTATTTATGATAATTTAGAATCAATATAGACTTTAATTTAAATAGAGATATGCTATTATTATGGTCACTCTAGTCCGTTATATTTTTAGATAATTCAGTTTAGCAAATTCCAAATCAAAGGGTAATTATTTTTATTATTTTATTTATTTATTTATTTATTTTTGAACACAAAGGGTAATTAGTTGATTAATAACATCGCTGACACCTAAGTTAGTAACTACTTAATATGCTTGTCTACAGAGTCAAACAAACACAACTTTTTAGTTTTTTTTTTTTTTTTTTTTTTTTTTTTTTTTTTTTTTGAAAAGTGAGTTTCTTTGAAAACTTCGTGTCGCCATTCGACAGCGGAAGGTCTAGCTTACGTTGTCTTAACCGGGCCCGCGCTAGAGAGCTCCCTCGAAGTGAAAGCCTTATTCAAATACCCGATGGGGGGAGAACCCCCTACTAATCCGCCCGAAGGCACGACGATTAATAGGGGTAAACCCTGCCCCCTCAGACTTGACCTGAGTAAACCCAAGCCAAGCCCTCATAGAGGGACTTCCTTATATCTCAAAGATGACCACAGTGGGGTTTGAACTTGAGACCTCTCGGTCAACAAGCCAAGCCCCAACCACTGGACCAACTCATCTGGTTTGTGGTTAAGAGGGTGTGGCTAAGGTATATTAACTTTACAAATAATGAACCAACTTTTTTTTTTGTCAATATAACATAAACCTTTTCGTATAGGTTCATATAGTCATATACCCATTCAATACACCAATGAAGTCGGTGCTTGGTTGGTGGTTAAGAGGGTGGGGAATGGAAAAGGAAATGATTAAAGGTGATTGTTGTGAGGTAAGGAATGCAATCAATACCCAGTTTTGAGTAATGGAATGCAATCAATACCCAGTTTTGAGGTAAGGATGAGCTCGTGGAAGTTATTACTATTGGTGTCCCCTCTCTTACAGGGGATGGGTTTACTAAAGAATCTATCCGAGTAGAGTATGAGTGGAGGCCTCCTAGGTGCACATCATGTAAGATTTTTGGGCACATATATGAGCATTGTACTAAAAAAGAGATTACTCCTCCTGTGGTTACTACTGCAAATGTGGTTACTCCTGCTACTATGCATGCTAATGATGGTTTCCAAAAGGTGAGTCGTAAGAAGAAAAAAGGTAAAGCCCAGTCTGGTATAGGGAGTCAGGTTGGTACTTCTGTCAAACAGTCTATCAGGTATGTGCCAAAGAAGACTACTAGTGAACCCAATAAGGGAGCTACTAGTAATGTGCCTACGTTGTCATCTATGTTGAAGTCTAAAGGTCCCCAAGTGTCTACATCTAATCCTTATGACTGTGTTGATAACAGGTTTAATGAATCGGCCAATTTATTTCCTAACGTTGATAAAGGTGGAAGTTCTTCTTTCACGGATGCTGCTGGTTAGCTTGGTTTGTTTCTTGGCATGTCATAAGCTCTAGGTTAGTTGTCTATCAAGCTGTGTTAGCTTGAGGTTAATGTGGTATTTCAGCCACATTCCATTTGTACTCAAACGTTTTGGTTTTAATTTATTTACCAGGGTGCAGGATTACTCCCCTTTACCCAAAAAAAGGTAATCAATACCTTAGCATTCCCATTATCTTTCCCTTTTCTATTGCTTAACTTCAACCAAGCACCCCCTTAAATTTTCTTGTTCATTTACCTTGTTTTCACCACAAATGCATCTCCAATAGCGAAAACTCTGACAGCTAAGGCCATAAAGGTTTGTCCATGGAGTTATTGGAGCATCTATATCTATAACACCATGAATGATCCAATCACCATTAATGTAAAATTAGAGGATGATGATCTGGGAGACCATACTCTTGCATTGAACGAAAATGAAAACTGGAGTTTCTGTGAAAACGTATGGAAAACTACCTTTTTCTATGCTTCTTTCAACTGGAATGGTTCAAGGACCGCTTCTTTCGGTGTGTTCGATCATACAAGTATCCCACATTGCCAAAAATGGCGATTCGGGAAATCACGATTATGTTTCTGGATAGTTTAAGATACAGGATTTTATGTGGGATCACACCTTACTCCATTTCCAAATGGATGGACCAAATTGCATAATTTGTCATGAGTGACATAGTTGTTTTGATTTTATCACATAGTATGCGTTGTATCACATGTAAGGTGTGGTCATGAGTGATATTATTATTATTATTATTATTATTATTATTATTATTATTATTATTATTATTATTATTATTATTATTATATTTTATTTTATTATTATTTTTTTTATAAAACATCACTTTCATTAGAAACAAAACTATAGGATTACAAGAAATTAGTGGGGAGCCTTGAAACTATCTGGGCCCCCACACCTTTAGCGATGGCAAAGCTAATCCTACTGAAGATATGAATAGCAGCACGCGCTCCAATGTCTTGAGTAATGGAGAACCTTCCGGATCCGTTTTATTATTATTATTATTATTATTATTATTATTATTATTATTATTATTATTATTATTATTATTACATACAATACGGAACAGAAAATACGAAATATATAAAACGGTAAAAAAATTGTCGTTGTTCTGTTAATAGGAGGTAAGGGTAGGGCTACAATAAAGTCAAACTTTTATCAATCAACTCAAGCTCGAGCTTGACTTGATCGAGTCAAGCTTTTATCAAGCTCAAGCCCAAAAAATAGCTCGAAACATATAACAAGCCAAGCTCAAGCTTTTGATAGCTCGGCTCGAGCTCCTATCAAGCTTTTTCAAGCTTTAATATAAATATATTTCCATTATAAATTTATATAACTAACTAGGGATAATTTGAGTATTAACATAATTATAACGACTTAATTTGTAAATAATTGAACATGTATTGTAGAATGTCATTTAAACCTAATTAATCCAAACCTTTTGTATCCTACCTTATGTATTCTTTACACTTTATTGGGTTGTCGACTGTTATAGTGTTATCATTTGTGTAAAACAGTAGTGAGTTTAGCTATTATGGTTTAAGTTTGTTTTACTTTATAGATATATTTATTGATGAGTTTGGCTATTAGATACAATCTATACTACTTTATAATGTATTTAGGACATCTAAATTTAGAAGTCTTAAAATGTTTAAGACCAGAAACATTCCTTTAATAGTAAAGATGTATACACATATAATTAAAAGCCTAGAAATTTAAGTGTCTTTAAAAAGTATAGATTGTTACAAGTATAACTTTCGATGCTTGTAATTTTTTTAGACTTACAATAAAAGAAGTATTGTGTACACCACTTTAATGCACATAATTTTTAGACTTACAAGACAAGAAGCATAGTGTACACTACTTTAATGCACATATTAAAAAAAACAAAACACCACATTAATGTTATTTAATTTAGTCAATTAATTAACTGGTCAATAAATACAATTATTAAAACGTCCTTACATAAAAAAATACAGATTATCAAGCATATTGTAAAATCAAATTATACACAATTCTTGCATTAAGTGTCACTAATATAAATAATAAAGCACATTATACAAATACGAGACATGCAGAACCCGTGCTACGCACGGGCTAAGAATCTAATTGTTAATCGTATATTCTTTCTGTATATACGCGAGTGTATACTTAATTATTGTTTAGTATGTTGTATGAAATGTTTTAACTTTCTTGTATAAAAATTTAAAAGTGTTTTATGTTGTTTCGGTTTTATGGTGTTGTATTTGATATATGGGCTTTGGTTATTAAGTTGTGATGACTTTGTTTCTTTTGGTATATATTACTTATTTGCATGATAAAAAAATGGCTTTGTTTCTTTTGATCTATTACCTAGTCCTACAATACTTGTCCATTAGATGGTTTTTGCATGGTAATATGAAGCACACATGGTCTATCTAATTGGTCATAGTTTAATGTGCGTTAAATATTTTCTTTATTAAGTTTGTAAGTTAAAGTTTGTGTAATAATGTATATATAATAATGCAACATAAACCGAAAAATTGTTACAAACCTTTTTAGCTTCATCTCATTTAATTGTACAACTAATTTCATTAAAAATTAACATTGAAGTCTAGGTAATATTAATAAATTTTATCAACAAACTCAATTCTAAATAGCTAACTAAATGAATATTAATTAACACACTATTAATAATTTCTAAAACCTTTGTACTCCACTGTTATGTCTTAAACTTTTTTTTTTTTTTAATTTACAAATGGGTTTGAGCAAAAATTATGTACTTTTTCTTTTATATTCATTATTCAGGTTGCATGCTTACATAAACTAATCATGCTAAAAAGTATCATTTAACCATTTAAATGTTGTTTTACATACATGCTCGTGCACATTTTCTTTAATCAATTCGCACATGTGAGCTGCATCAATAGAAAACACACATAAAATACTTGTATATGGACATGCATTAACATAATACATATATCTATATATATATATATATATATATATATATATATATATATATATATATATATATATATATATATATATATATATATATATATATATATATTGCATTAGGTTAAATCATCAATTATTCTTGCAACCTTTTCAACTTTATTTCAATTAATAACCGACTTTTAATTCTATACTAATTACTAAATATCATGTGATAAATTCCGGCAAGCCTTGCACTTCCATCTCGATGTTGTATATACTTCACATTAAATGCACCGGTTTTGTTTTTCGATAAAAGTTTGAACTTTTACTTATGTTTAAAACTCAACTTTTTTATTTGATATTATAATTTACAAACGGATTTAAGTCAAAATTATGTATTTTTTCCTTTCTATTCATTATTCAATGTGATATTTTTAATATGTTGTATTTTGATATTATGGCAAACTCATTTAATGAGCGTAAATATTGGTTTATCACTAATGATTCTACATATAGAAAAAGAAAACACTTTGCGATGCGCGGTTTCTCACTAATGGTTTCTCACTAATGATTCAATTGCACACGATAAATTCATTCTAATATTTCTTAAAGAGCATTCGAAAGCAACTACTTACATAAACTAATCACGCTAAAAAATATCATCTAACCATTTAAATGTTGTTTTACATACATGCTCGTGCACATTTTCTTGAATCAATTTGCACATGTGAGTTACATCAATAGAAAACGCACATAAATTACTTGTATATGAAAATGCATTAACATAATACATATATATACATATATATATATATATATATATATATATATATATATATATATATATATATATATATATATATATATATATATATATATATATATATATATACATATATATATATATACATATATATATATATACATATATATATATATACATATATATATATACATATATATATATATATATATATATATATATATATATATAATATATATATATATATATATATATATATATATATATATATATATATATATATATATATATATATATAACAATCACCTAAATATTTAAGAAACAAAGAAAATAGTTGGTATCCCAATCTTTGATTCCATTTATCTGAGCATGCATGATCTTGTGTGATTTTCATGGTACCTGCGTATGATAACTAAATTTAAAAAATAATAATAATAATAATAATAATAATAATAATAATAATAATAATAATAATAATAATAATAATAATAATAATAATAATAATAATAATAATAAAATATAAAAATAAAAATAAAAAAGACCAAGTTAATTACAAAGATCTAAAAGATGTATGAATCATCTCTAAAATATTGCAAAAGAGAATTTACATACCGCTACTAACAATCAAAGATCTAAAAGATGTGTGAGTCATCTTAAAATGTACATACTAAATGTGATTCTGGCCGGTTTATATAGGCATGAATTAGGTTAAATCATTAATTATTCTTGTAACCTTTCGCAACCATTGCACTTCATCTAACCGACTTTTAATTCTATACTAAATGTCATGTGATCAATTCGGGCAACCCTTGCACTTCATCTTCGTTCATGATTGTATAGTTATTATGAGACTGCATTGAATTTCGAGCATTAGTTATCTTGTACTCTATGCAACTATTAAACGACTCCAACTTGTTTCTAACTCTAAAAACTCTATCATCATAACTCCACATTAAATTTAGGTACTGGATCTTATAGTATTATAGATTCAAGCCCAAACGGGCAACGAGCCAAATAGGTTTGAGCCCGAACGGGTGCGGGCCAAACGGGCTGGAGCCCGAACGAGCACGGGGGGCTAAATGAAATTCTTGATATCCGTAAATTTATTATAAAAAAAAAAAAAAAACATAATAAACTAAAATAAATGATTCACCAAAAAATTTAATTTCAGAGTACCCGCCGCCTTGCTGCGGCGGGTACCCTGCTAGTGTTTTTATATACATTCAAGCTTTTCAAGCTAAGCTCAAGCTTTACTTGAATTTTTCAAGCCAAGCTTAAGCCTGGATGATTAAAGCTCGTCAAGCTATCAAGCCAAGCTCAAGCTTAACTTACAAATTTCAAACCAAGGTCAAGCCCTGTTAAGCTCGAGTTCGGCTCGACTCGGTTACGCCCCTAGGTAAGGGTGGGCCACGAAGGGTATGAATAACATCACCTCATGATTGTTTTCACTAGTACTATATAGGGATGAACATTTCGAACCGAATCCCGGAACCAAATCGGAACCGTACAGGTACCGTACCGAAACGGTACCGTTCCCGATATACGGTACGGTATCGGTACTACGAAATAAGGAGGAAAAAAAATCGGGACCACTAATTCGGTACGGGACCGGTACCAAATCGGGAAATTCCCAAAAAAAAAGGGAAAAACCCGATTTCCGGGTACCGGTACCGGTATCCAAATCCCGTTTGGTACGGTACCGGTACCACTAATTTATGCTCGGGAAAAATTCGGTACCACTAATTCGGTACGGGATCGGTACGGTACCGGTACCGTGCTCATCCCTAGTACTATATGATATCATCCCTAGTTCGACATGTGTACCTCTATTTTATACTTATTTCGCCTTAAAATAAATGTTCACGTTTCTGTTTTAGGTTGTTCCAAAATAAATATTTATTTTGTGTTTTGACCAATTAAAAAAGATGTTGGTAGGTAAAAATGATATTTAATTAATGGATAGTGTAATTATTAAGAACTCTTAAAACTTTATGTATAATGAATATTTTGAAAGTAAGTAGTTTACTATGTTATATTGAACAAAAAAATTCAATAATTTAAAAAAAACCAACTTATTCTCATATTCGCCCAAGAAACATCACATCTTTTTCCACCTTTACCTTATTTGTTTACAAAAGTCTTAAATACACTTGTCTACTAATTTGAGCAAGCATTACATTTATTGTTACCATCACACAAAACTAAAACATGAAACAAAAATGATGTAAACAGAGGTGACAACGAACTCTAGTTATAATCTTAATTTTTGATAACATATCTTTGAACAAAATGTACTTCACGCCGTATATGGAGACATTTAAGCTATATGATTATTTTAGAACATGTACTTTTATTGATACGTAAGATAAATGAGTTGTTACATTTAGTATA
Source organism: Artemisia argyi (assembly GCA_030686995.1). Taxonomy (NCBI): domain Eukaryota; kingdom Viridiplantae; phylum Streptophyta; class Magnoliopsida; order Asterales; family Asteraceae; genus Artemisia; species Artemisia argyi. The sequence goes on from CM060690.1 coordinate 13,970,405, forward strand.
CCACGAGCGGGAAAACCCGCGCGCGTTGCTGCGGGAGTATTGTGAGAAACATTTATTGAAAAATGAAAATAATGTATTCAACCTTATCACCCAATAGTTTCTGCATATTTCTAAACACCAGAAAACAAAATTTCACTTAGTTTCTGCATATTTCTAAACACCAGAAAACAAAAATTCACTTATAAGAGTACCTCTAGCTTCAAAATAGGTCAGGTTGCATAGCGGCGTTACGACTCTTTCGCTCAGCTGGGAAGCTCTGAACCCCTCACTCTTTCTCCGGACCACAGTTATCTATTTTGCTTTGTCTCTAACAATACCCACATAGTACATTTTCATTAATCTTTTAGTTCCGGACTAGTAGGATCTTTAAAAAGTTCTCTCAGGTATGGACCAATGTGGAACCTTAGTTTTACAGTATCCACCGTAATAAATTAATACTTGAGCATTTCATTAGTCAGTGGCTGCAATCGCCAGTCCACATTTTGATATCTGTAAGATATTGAATATTCAGTATAATTAGAATTAATAAAGAAAAAGAACTGTCGTACTATGTCTATAGTTAGAAAAAATACATAATTTTTATTTGCAGCAATCTCACAATAGTATCGCAACAGAATTTCTTTCCAACTTCAGCACCTTTGAGGCGTGTACGATTTATAATTCACACTCATTATTAACCTACATACAAAATGAACAAAGCATGCTCAAAATGAAATGTTGAGTGGAGGTGAAAGATAACTTGTCCGGTATCGAACATATTACAAACATATATACCAAAGTCACGTTGCAGCCATATAATATCCCGATCGGCTCCATGCATAACCTGATATAATATTGAGTTATAAAGTGGCTCAAAATCCGCTATAACATGTGCATCAAGTTAAAAAGATTACCTTTCTTCTGGTAGGAACTTTAAAAACTTCTCAGGTATGGACCAATTTGGACCCTTAGTTTCAGAGTATCCACTATAAAAGCTTCTGTTCTAGTAGATATTTGCAGCAAGCAACCATGGGTACAGAACATTTAAATATACATGTATTGAGGAGCATTTTATTTATTTAATTTATTTATAGCTATAACCTTAAGTGTCTTCATATTTGAAGCACTGACCATATCAACATATATAAAAATATACATAAAACATACGACAAATTAATCAGCATCACGTAATTTGGTAGCTAGCTCTTTCAAAGATTTTACATCTTGTACGTGCTTGAACGACGAACTTTCAACTGGAGGTGGTCTTACAGGCTCTACATCGCTTATAGTTTTATCAATGAAATCCATGACAGAAAGTTTCTCCTACAACTACATAAGAAGTAAAATCAAATATATGCATAAGTGATAAAGTGAACCTTTAAAATCTTATAGGGGGAATTGGATATATACCCAATGAAACTTGCATATCTTATAGTGATAAAGTGAACCTTTAAAATCTTATCATCTAGCTTAAAAACATCTATTCGTGGCCATTATTATCATTATTTTTAATTTATTTATTTATTTATTTTTTTTTTTTTTTTTTTTTTTTTTTGTATTATGAAGTAGTAGTATAATCAAAATAGTATTAGCATAACCCTTTTTTCACCCGGTCGTATTACGAAAGAGTCTGATAGAGCACAACGTTTATTATTTAGTGACCATACCTGTGACGATCAGACCTTTCACGGCCATATTATGTCTCTGTTATAATCATAATCTTGGTCCCACTATATTTTCCAACCCCTATCCGTGTCACGGCCTCTGCTTCGACTTCTATTCTTGTGGCTCTCTCTTTCCTTCCTTTCCCTTTCTCTGGGTCTACTTCTTTCTCTTTTATCTCTCTAACTCATTCCTGCAAAAACCGATTACAAAAGTATTTCTTATTACGTAACATTAATTAATTAAAACGTAACAAAAATTAAAAACATGTTACATAAATGGTCAGTGTGGTTTGGCAAAAATTACGGAGTCGGTCTGTAATGCTAAATTGACGTTAGCTCAGTGGGTGACGAATCAGAGCTTGAGAGGCGTAATCTAATTAAAGACTCAGCACTTGCCTCTCTTTATCTCCTAAACCATAAGAATCAGTTAATCACAAAAGAAAACCAACTTTAACACAACAAAACCATTAAACAAAACCAACTTTATAGTGTGATTTTATCTTTTGTCCAATTTTTGTGACTAAAGATAAGGTGCACACATGATTTCCCTGATGTGATAAAGTGCACACACGATTTCCCTGACGACAATATTTAGGTCGGGACACAAACCACCACATGTTACGATAGCATACTCTCTTTTAGCAAAGTCAATGTTAATTTCCAGACATATTCTGTATATAGGTCGCAAAACAGGCTATTCATTAAGTAAATGGTCCACTTGTATTTATAAAGGTAAACAGCATACCTGTTGGCGAGGTCTAGCGCGTCGAAAATGAATTCCTCTGGACCGTCCTTGTGGACAACCTTTTGAGGGACGGTATGATCAGCATCAACAAAGTACTGCCTGTGATGGATAGACAGAGAGTTAGAAACAACATAACAAATTTAACATGTATGACGTTCGATATAGGATTGTGCACCTATATGTACTTATGGAAAAGACTACGGGGTGTTTGGATTAACTAATTTTTCGGACTTATGGCCTTATTTCGATTGGGAAAATCTTATAAGGCTATTTTTTTGGCTTATGTGCGTATCAAGTTGGCTTATGTGCAAACAGTGCAACACCAATAGGCTTATGTGCGTATCAGTTGGCTTATGTGCAAACAGTGCAACACCAATAGGCTTATGTGCGTATCAGTTGGCTTATGTGCGTATCAAACAGGCTAATTTTTCTAACTGGTGTTGCACTGTTTGTATAAAAAATTCCTCACCATTATATAAAAAACTACTTCCAGTAAATTTTTTGTTCTTATTTTGTAAATAAGAATACCTCAGCCCAACATCATCATTTATTAGTTACGAAACACAAAATATGACCACGTCTAGTGTCAAAATCCAAAATAAAATCACAAAAAACATAACCTTTAACAAATGTCCTTACCAATTGCATCCCGTAAAACCCCATCTAGCTCGGACGCTTTTCCTCAAACATTAATGGTGGTCATTAGTCAACGACTGTCAGTACAACTTGTCTCACGCACCGTCAGTCCATCTGTTTCCTTCCTCTTCCTTTTCCCACAATAAGTTCTTGTACAACAACAAATTCAGTTAACCCATATCCAATATCAGTATGTATATGTGTGCACGCGATAGAGAGGTGGAACCCAAATTCATACCAACTTAACTTTGAATACTAATATATTAACTTACTCTTAATCACGAATTTGACAATGGCCTACACATAAAATCTTTTCTCTATGTTCATATTAGTTTCACAAATAGTAAAATCCCATTTAACATAACTGCCAGCAAGTATTGCCATTAGCGTTGTAAGTAACACAACGAAAAACCACCATAGCCCGATAGGAACCTCAGTAGCCGCTTTCAAGCGTAATACTAACTTAACATCACTATCAAAACAGAATAGCAGAAAAAAATAAAAAAAATTAAAGAAAAAAAAATTAACAGGATGCTTACCTTTCGATTCTAAAGGGAAATCCTTTTCTCTTCATCGATTCCCGTTATCGAGCTATTCATTTTTCCTATAACAAAAGAAAAGCACATAATTATCTAAAACCCATAATTCCATATATCTCATCAAGATAGGATAAGCATTATCATAAAATTGCTAATGTATAGGAAATTTAAAAAAATAGGATGGTTATTTTCTGATTGAAAAACAAAAACTTTTTTTTTGTTATCGGTTCCCCATTATTGAGCCTATTGCAACCTCAAACGGCGCTTTCAAGCGTAATACCAACTTAACGTCACAATCCGAACACAACAACAGGGAAACTGAAATCAACATCCTTTCATTAAGATAACATGATCATCATCATCATTAAATTGTTATTGCATAAGAAATTAAAAACATTAACAGGATACTTACCTTCTGATTCTAAAAGGAAACATTTTTTTCTTCTTCGGTTCCCGTTATCGAGCCGTTCATTTTTTCTATAACAAAAGAACAATACACAAAATTTTAGCTTCACATGAACCTAAACTACCCGATTAAAAAAACCTACCTACATGATTCATACTGAAACTTGATGTTTCTTCTCCGTTTATTAAACAGCTTAAAAAAAGTGAAACCCCAAATTACAACAGTGAAGAGACCCAAATGACAAATTTACCAGCAAAAACAGCCTAATTAAACAGAAAAACCTTTTCACCTACTGCTCTATTAAAACAAATAATTACAAATAAAAAATAATAACAAAACTAATAGTCACAAACAATCTACATTTATCAGCACTTTAATCAGATACACCGACCCTTATTTTTAATCGAAATCAAACAAAAGATGCTAGAAAGAAGAACATACCTCCGGCTCTATGGTTGAGATCGAGTGTTGGTGAATCGGATTTATGGGGGGAGAGAGCGACAGAGGAGGTGGGTGTGTGCGTGTGTTTTTGTGAGAAGGAAGGCTCTAGAATGGGGGGAGGGGGAACTATCTTATGGGGAAGATAATAAAACACTTAACAGTGGAGTACAATCGTTTCAAGCCGATTCACTGTGCGAAACACTGTTCATTTTACATTTTGGTACAACTTTGTGGAGCCCGAAATTTTGGGTTTTAGTATATTGTTATAATATGAGTGTATCATTACTCAATGCAAGAGACGATTCATTGAAAAAATATTGAAACTTGTCATCATTAATAAAAGGAAACAAAGATTTGATAAATATGAAAGAGTTGCAATTGATTTCACGCCTTTTTTTTTTAACAGCACTATACGAGTACCCGTGCATAGCAACGAAATTTTATAGCGGCATATAGCTGTAGCGATAAAAAAAGTTTTTGGGTTATAAACGAAAAATAATAAAAGTTTGAGAATTTTAGGATTAAACATAATTTTTGAAACCCGGTTCGACCCGGCCGGTTAACCGGTTGAACCGATTCTGATCAAAAAAAGGGGTCAAATAAAACCGGTATTTATATTTTCGAAACCCGGTTAAACCCGAAAATTGGTTTTGTATATTTTTCCCGAAAATTGTGGTGTAAGCTTTGACTAATTAGTATATATCTTAAATACATTTTAATTTAAAATTATTTAATAAGTTTCCTCAGTTAAATCATAGATGACTGAACTTTTAAAGTTTGACAATGACTAAATTTTTTCACTTTTCAAGGTTGATATTTTTGTTCTATAGATAGTATATATAGATACAAGTAGGGATGAGCACGGTACCGGTACCGTACCGATCCCGTACCGAATTAGTGGTATCGAATTTTTCCCGAGCATAAATTAGTGGTACCGGTACCGTACCGAACGGGATTCGGATACCGGTACCGGTACCCGGAAATCGGGTTTTTCCCTTTTTTCGGGAATTTCCCGATTTGGTACCGGTCCCGTACCGAATTAGTGGTCCTGATTTTTTTTCCTTCTTATTTCGTAATACCGATACCGTACCGTATATCGGGAACGGTACCATTTCGATACGATACCGGTACGGTTCCGGTTCGATTCCGGGATTCGGTTCGAAATGCTCATCCCTAGATACAATGTTTCAATAATCTTTTTTAATTTTTATTATTATACCGAAGGCCAAAGACATTTTGATATTATCCGAGTGTTCTTATCCTTTAAATATTAGCTGTGTTTTAAATTTTGGGAATATGAGGTTCCATTAATTTTTTTTTTTTTTTTTGGAAAAAAGGCAATCTTTTATATAATAAAACAAAACAAGTGGGGACTTTTCCATTTTAAAAAAATCAAATCATACCTTATTTAGTAATAATTTTATTTTAAAAAAAATATATTTTTTATTAGGTAACATTTTATATTTATCCATAACACAAGTAGAAGATAAATACAAAAAATATAGATAAGATGCAATTAACAATAGGATTAAATTTTTAAATAATTATTTTTAATAATAAAAAATTATAATTAAACATCATAAATCAAATAAAACAAAGATTAAATTATTTGTTTTTTAATAAATAAAAATATATATTTCAAAAAATTAAGAAAAAAAAAACACGCGCATGCACGGGCGTTATAACTAGTTTGCATTAAAAGAAAAACAAGGAGTATGTACAGCATAAAATTTCTAATGCATTTTAAATTGTCCAGTTGTTGAGAGAGATCTATTAGAGAGTGTCAATCTAAATCGTAAATAGTCGCATAACAAATGCTAGGCGAATGACAATATTAATAAATATTATCGCATAATTAAACATTAATTAACGTATGCTCTAATTGAGATTGTCCATGTAATACTTGTACTAATCTCTTTCAAGTTACTAATGAATTGTTTATGTATAGTGATGAGTGTCTAAATACTCATCATTTTATACCAATCTGAGCTGCCAAAACATCCAAAAACACTCAAATATACATCATAATACTTAAAATATCTTAGAAGTGTGTTTTATATGTTTCAAATACAAAATATGCAAAAACAAATGAAAAACGTATAAAGTTTGCATAATTGGCAGTTTCAGTCCCTCAAGTTTCATAAATTGGCAAAACTAGTCCATGGTTATTCTAAAAACTTGAAAAAGTCACCAAAGGTCCTTTTTAATCATAAAGTTACATATTTAGTCCTTTGGTGCAAAGTTTCACAAATTTACAAGTTTAGTCCCTGTACTTTGCAAATTGACAGAAATGGTCCCTGGGATGTGAAAACTTTGAGAAAATCAATTTTGGTCCTTGTACTAATAATCTTTTGCAGGAATGGTCCTTGGTGTGAAGTTTGGTGAATTTACATGATTGGTCCCTGAAGTTTCACAGTTTGGCAAAACAGGTCCCTCAAAGTTTCAAACTTGATAGTTTTAGTCCCTGGGTGTTCAAAATGGGAAAATTATCATTAAGGGTCCTAGGGAATTCATAATTTTCACTATTAGTCCCTGGATGAAAAGTTTGGAGAAATTACATGTTAAGTCCCTAGAGTTGCAGTTTTGTCAATTATAGTCCCCGGGTATTTTAAATAATGAAAAAAATCAAATATACCCTTGTACTATTGAGATATGGTAAGTTTGGTCCCTTGATCAACTTTGGAAAAATCACAAATTCAAACCTTTAAAATTTACCAAATTGCACTTTTGGTCCCTATTGTTATTAATACAAACGGACCCTTATTTATATTACTAAACCTAAAACCTAATCCAACCCAACTCACTAACAGCCCACCCCCACTAACCTTTCCCTGGCCCAAGTATACCAAACCCAATTCACCCTTTGTTTAAATAAATAAAACCGGGCAAACAAACACTGTTCACCCTCCCTTTCCACCTCTCCATATCCACCTGTAACTACCACTTGCCCCTTCCACCTCACGCCCCCAGTCACTACCCACTCTCTTACACCTCCACAACCTCCCAAGAACCATTTAATGCCCATGAATCCCTCACAAGCAACCCCAGATGGACCCTAAGATATTTTGGCGCGAAAAAATGGTTTTGAACGGTTTGGATTCATTTGACCAATTCAATGGTCCACAGTTGATGGGAAAGTCTCAGAGGTCAAGTGGGAACCCTAAAAGGTCTTTATAAAGCAGAAAGAAGCCAGGGAGAAGGAGTATTAGACTAGTGTAGTGTAATTTAGTGTCGATTAGTATAATTCAACATTCTTAGTGTAATCTTAAGCTTTTGAGTAATCATTTAAGTTGTATCAGTGTATTGTAACTCTTTTTCCACAATCAATTTCTAATTTCAGTTGCTATCTCAGTTTATGTATTTTCTTTGAATTTCAAAAGTCTCAAAAAATCTGAACGTTGTTCATTGTTGTTATTTGTTGGTTCTCTTAGCTTATATAAGCCTTGACAAAGCTTATTGATCTTTCAGAAACTATAAATTAGCAATATTCAGTTAAATAGAAAAATACCAAAAATAATTAAGAAAATAAAAAATAGAGGGAAGAGAGGAAGAAGGACTGAGCAGGGTATTTATTTGGACTGGAATAACTCCATTGGTGTAGTGACAAGCTATTGGGGGTATTCTTGACCTTGGTTCCATGTTCTCAACATAAATCCATTTTGTAAGCATTTTGTTTATTTTTAGCATTTTACTGTACAAGTAATTTACTTGCTTAAATCTTGGTATTTTTATGTTCCTGTGTTATTATTGATTCATAATATTGTGTTAGATAAGTTGTTTGTGTTTTAAATTTTAAAGTTGCTTTGAATATCACTTGACTGTGATAATGGTAATTTTATGATCCATATGTATTAGTTGTTGTTTGTTGTTTATTACAGTTCATTAATGCTTATTTCATGATAGTGTAAGGGTATTCTCAGTCTCATGGTCTTAATCATTATTTAGCTTTAAAAAAACTCTTAATTAGCTTGTTAAAGGGGTGTTTGGATGATCTCTGCATCAGCACCCTTGTTGTTATTATGGTGCTATTTTAAACTCTTGTAGATTGTATTAGGCCATAGTAATTTAAACCAACCATAAAACTTTGGTCTTAAGTAGCAATAGTCAAAATCCTAGTGTAAACACCTACACAGATTAACTGTGTAGGATTTAGAATCCATAAACCCTCATATTCTTGCAATAACTGTTGTTATAGCTTAATTTAGCTTTCCTTTAGCTTATCATAACATTACTAGCTTATTAGAAGCAATCTAATCTCAATTTAGTCAAACTAGTTAAGTTTTAGCAAAAGTCAAAAGTTCATCTCTCAGATTTTCTCAAATCTTGACAGATTTTTGTAGAATTGTGTAATAGGTTTTAGGAGCTGAAATTTGTTCCTAGTTCAAGTACAACAGCTCAACTTTAGTGTCTCATAGTTTTTATAATTTTGAGATTTTTGTGTGGACCTCACCATCCATCCAAAGTAAGCTGCAGGGGGAAAGACCTCCCCTGCTCCATCAGACCTCAGTCACAACACCACCTTTGGTGGTGTTTTGTGACCACCACAGTGGGTCCCACACCACAAAATCAGGTTTTCCCAACCCCCCTCCTAGTAGGCTATCTATATTGACCCTTAGTTTGACCTAGCACCCAGTGGACCCCACCTGGATTAAGCATTGAACTTTGTCCCCTAAATCTGTCTCAGTCCACAATAAGCAATTGCTTATTGTGGCTTATTGGCTTATTCAGTGTTCCACTTGAGCTTTTTCTAGCTTATATAGGTTTAATTAACTAAGTTGAACTGGATTTTACTCTTGTGGACCCCACATAAGTCAGTTTTAGCTTATTAGCTTCTTTAGTCAACTGTGGTCAACTGTCATACTAATAAGCTTACACATAGCTTATTATTAGCTTATAAAATAATTGTCTTTATTAAAGTTGTCTATTTTTATATATAATATAGTTTTGTAAAATAAAAATCAAGAAAAAACAATATAAAAATAAGTGATAGTTTCTATTTAATATAATTTAATTTTAATTTTCATTTTTACATTTTTATTAAGTAAGTTGTGTTTTTATATTTTAATTAATTTCATTTTAGGTTAAAGTAATTATAATAATTTTCTCAGATTTTAATTTTTGTCTTTTAGTATTAATTAGAATTAAAAATAGTTTTATTAGTAATTAATCAATAAATAAGTTTTAAATAGCATAATTAGTTTTTATATAGTAACACCTATATTTTATATTTTTCCTAGCTTCTATAAGTCATAAAATAATTTTAGAAATTTTCTTGTGATTTATACTGTTCAGTTACTAGTTTTCATAATTTAATTAGTTTAATTGGTAATTGTTTAATAATTAGAATAATAATTAGTAAACTAGTTTAAAAATACATAAAATAAAGTTTTTATAATTTTTTAGGATTCCTGTGATGGTTAATTAGATTTTTAAAAATCTTCTTAATTATCTAAGTCTTTTTAGTATTTATAATAATTTAAATCATATAAATAGTTAAATAATAATTAAATAGTTATTAATTAATAATAATTAGAATAATAGTGTGAAAAATATAATTTTATTTTTAAAATAAGTTTTATAATATTTTAGACTTTTACAAATTTTAATTTTACATTTCTAAGACTTATTTTACATTTTCTTATTTATTAGTTAATTATTAGATAATTAATAATAGTTATTAAATAATAATAATTAATTAAATAATTTATAATTATAAAATAAATATTTTAAGCTTATTTAATTTGCATTTAAGCCCCTAAGGTTTGCAAATTACTACTTTAGTTAAATTTGTTTTTGTTTCGTACGTTTACGTAAAATTAAATTAAACGTACGCGTTTTTTTATTATTAAACGTTTTTAATTATCTAGCTTTCACGTAATCGTTAAATTAGTTTATCTAAGTTATTTTAAGTTATAAAACCCTAGTGTAATCACACACACACACTTTATACCCTTTCCTGTTCACATTCACTCAATCACAGATTCGTTTTTAAATACCATCACAACCTCGTTGGGACATTACGACCCGGGAAAACACTGTATTTCACGGAAGCATTTGCCTCAGCTGTTTGACTTGTTGACCATAACTTGGTTAATATTATCTGACTGTTTGAGGCGAATCATATAGTTAGGTTTCACGTCTTCATCAGGGCCTTTTTTATAGTTGTGGCACAGGGCCACCTAAATCAACGAGACGGCCCTGTGTATCAACCACTCTTTTGACGATACTATAGTTTGATGGAATTTCATCAGTTAGTTAAATTTTGTATGACATAAACATCACCTTTAGTTAAAACATGATCAACCAAGTCGTAGTACGTTTACAAAGTAGAAACTTGTATGAAATATTCAAAATAACACTTGCTAGAACTTACGTTTAAATAGTAGGAAACACTTATAAATTAAACAATTAGATAAAAATGAATAAGACTTCTCATTAGGGATGTGCACGGTACCGGTACCGTACCAATCCCGTATCGAATTAGTGGTACCGAATTTTTCCCGAGCATAAATTAGTGGTACCGGTACCGTACCGAACGGGATTCGGATTTATTTTGAGACTTATGGTATTATATGAGTTTATTGTACATGATTAACTTTTATAAGCCTCCAGGTCTCAAAATAAGCCAAAAAATTGAGGCTTATGAAATATAATTCGAAAAACGAATAAGCTCATAAGCTACATACTCCCTATGTCCCTAAATAAATGTCCACGTTTGACTTTTGAAGTCTTTTTTGTTCATCTTTGACTTTAAATATTTTTATTTATGTTATATAATACTTGATAAAAATTATATCAAATTAAAATACGCATAAAACTCAATTCATTCATATATTTTGCATCAATTATTATATAAAATAAACAAGAATATTTAAGGTCAAAGTTTAATAAGTAAGACTTCAAAAGTCAAAAGTGGACACTTATTTAGAGACGGATGGAGTATATGCTTAAACAAATACCCCTTAAGTCACTATGGGCATGTGAAAGTTGAAACTAGCAAGAAATGCAATATTAAAGAAGAGAAATGATATACTTAAAAATAGTTTATAACATAAAATCCACGCACTTATGTGTCATGTAAATATTGTGGGTGAGAAAGAGAAAACATAACACAATACGATTGGTCCACCTCACTTGTCATATCATTATGTGAGCAATTTTTTGTAAACTTTTAGTAGATATAGCATTTATCATAAAAGAAATTGAAATGGTCTTATTTCAAGCATTTTGTAGCCAGGAAAAACTGAAACTCGAGATTTTAGGCCAATCGTAACAATGACCCCAACAAAGGCCGGTTTACCCTTAAGGCCGCGTCCCTCCTTAGTCCGTACGCCAACCTAGACTGAACGCATCTCCCTTTTTTTTTTTTTGCCTGGTTGGGTCACTGAGGCAATCGAGTGTAGAGGAAGAAAAAAAATAGTCGTTCTATCTGTTGGGGTGTTAGGTATTTTTTTTTCCAAATAATACACTTTCTCTTCTATAAATATCACCTTCTCTGCTCCATTTTTTTTCATAGATTCTGTTCTACAACTATCATCTTCTTCAATTATTCTCCAACTCAAAAAATGTCTCATAAAACACTAAAAATCCGACAACAACGAACCATTCCAACAACAACTGACCTCAATTTTCAATTAACCGGCACTAACCACCTATTAATTTTTGACACGCTAGTTTCGCATACCAATCACAATCTCTACAACCTATTTATGTAAATAATATGTTTTCTCCTCTGTATAACCTACAACAACAAGTGGTTTTAATCCGTTTTCAAAGAAATCGTGGACACCGGAAACCACCTCACATTCCGACTCAGCACATGGTGGTTTTTATCTGAAAAACGAAGCAAATAATTCAGAGTTGTAGAGGTTTAGGAGGTTCGAACAACGGGCTGGAACAAGTGTAAGAAGAAAGCGTCACCTTACCATGCTCGTTCAAAATCTTCAGCTATTGGTTCACCTAGCTAGTGTTGTTGACCAGTTGGTCGATGGATGGGCAAACGTCGCATCGGGTATATTTTCCCAAGTGAAGGAAGCCTCAATAGTATTGAGAATAAAGGTGCGGCAAATGGACACTATAAGTGCAGGCACATCAAAATCAGGTGGGATTGGCCTGGAGAGCCAAAAGCTTTCACATGAGAAAGAATTGGAACAACAGATGCTTGCACAAAGGCGAGAAAAACTTGAGTTGCAACGTCAAATGTTACAATTTAAGCAAGAAAAAAAATGACATAGACCTCATGTTCTAAAATGAACCCCATGACCATTTAACCCGAAAATAACTAGCGTCAGTGTTGGCGATGAAGCAGAAAATAGCTTAGAAATTTAGACTATTCGTTTAAGTTTTAAATTTTTATTGTAATGTTTTTTATTTTTAATTGAATTATTATTTATTTATTTTTTTAATTATTAATGATATTTTAATTATAAAAAAAAGTTTTGGATCACCCATAAGGTCACCATTACGTGCATTTGGTCACGTGTTTGGTCTTAGAGAAAGAAGTTGTTGTGGCGCTAAGGTGACATAGTGGTCTCGTCATATGTTTGGTCACCATTACTATTAGTCTTAGGGCATGTTTGGTTGGAAGATATTAGGATTTCATGATATTTGCATTTTACATTCTTTTAAATATTGTATTTGGTATGTTAAATGAAGGAATTTAAAATTTCATAATTGTCAAAATAAGGAGAATTAAAATGCCATACCTATGAAGTTATTTTAAACTCTGAAAATTTTAAATCCTAAAGAATTGAAATTTCACAAAATTTAGAATTCTAAAATTTCAAGTTCACGAACTAGACGCCACGTTACATTCTAATTTCCATCCGTTAAAGTAAGGATATTGTATTTCTCCGATGCCTTTAAATTTTGTTAAGGGTATAACTATTTGTAGCCCTACCTGTTAAAGGGACGCAACCCTTTCATTTCCCGTTTAACGAATTGTATGTTCGAACACCGGATACCTTCATTTATTTCTTAAGGTAACCTAAAAACTCCACCCAAAACCCATTTTCCTTTTCGTATTACATCTGGCGGTATCTTCGGATGTACGAATCCAACATTTGCACAATGAAATTTCTTCTTCAGTGGTCCATGAAATGTTACGCAATTCATCTTTATTTTTAGAAGTCCTCTTTTGACGTCTTTTTGACGGCTTCTTGTTTGGGGGCAAGACTTCTTCGACGAAAAGTCCTCACCAACGGTGTTAGGCATAGACGGAGATAATTAAGGTTCATACATTGGAATATCATCAACACTATATTGATGAATGGGAGACGATGCTGGAGTTAGTGATGAAGAACCGCCAATATGTTGTTGTGAAGAACCGTCAGTATTCGACGGATCGGGGGTACATTTGTGATTGATACACATTTTGTTGCGGATATATGAATGGTGGGTTTTGGAATTGTTGTTTTTGGTGTTGTGTTCTGTAAACAAATGATGGGGCTCGAAAGTTTACCGGTGGTAAATGACCAAGATGAAAATTTGAATTGGGTGTTTGGACATTTGGTTGGGCACGTTTTGGTGTTGTGTTCTGTGAACAAATGATGGGGCTCGAAAGTTTATCGGTGGTAAAAGACCGAGACGAAAAGTTTGAATTAGGTGTTTGGACGTTTGGTTGTCGACATTGTTTTGGAGTTTTAGTTATTAGAGTGTTTTGAGACCTTGTGAACAAGAAATTGCATATATGGAACAAATTTGAAAATCAAATTTATATGGTAATGATTTCGTCTTTGTCAACAAGCTAGGGCTACACTATAAATTAAATCCTTTGCATGAAACTTGTGGGTCTTGGGCTTAGTCTCAATGGGTCAAAATTAAAAAAGGTGGGCCACGGGTTAGCATAGATACATATGTTGGTGATGGCAGGTTGGGCACGTTTTGGTGTTGTGTTCTGTAAACAAATGATGGGGCTCGAAAGTTTATCGGTGGTAAAGGACCGAGACGAAAAGTTTGAATTAGGTGTTTGGACGTTTGGTTGTCGACATTGTTTTGGAGTTTTAGTTATTAGAGTGTTTTGAGACCTTGTGAACAAGAAATTGCATATATGGAACAAATTTGAAAATCAAATTTATATGGTAACGATTTCGTCTTTGTCAACAAGCTAGGGCTACACTATAAATTAAATCCTTTGCATGAAACTTGTGGGTCTTGGGCTTGGTCTCAATGGGTCAAAATTAAAAAAGGTGGGCCACGGGTTAGCATAGATACATATGTTGGTGATGGCAGGTTAAAGTGTCTTTTGGAAACACAAGATGTAGCTGAGCACGCGGTGTGGGAGTCGCCGCATCTCGCCAGTCCAAGCTGGCACCCTCGCCATTGCTCGTCACCACACCGTGGAGCCTCGCTAAATTTCGCCAGTTTTCCCTTCGTCGTTTACACGACGAGCTAAAATACCCGCAAAAGTACGTTGGTGTGGGACCGAGCAATTGAAAAAAGTTCGTTGCATCCTTTTTTTTCCACTAATCCCACTTTTTTTAACTGGTAGATCTATTGTGTGTTAGTGTTTTTGGTGGCCGCGTATTTTGTGTTTTAGGTTTTACTAAAAATTAGAGTAGTAATGTGATAAACGGTGTTATTTTATAACGTTATTTTAGGGTGAGTTTTAGTGGGCTTAGTATAGCATAAGTGGACTCTCTAATTAGACCAAAGTGCTAGCTACAAGTTAGTTTGGTTTCATTTGTGTAATCTGAATAGTGTACAGGTTATTTTGATTTCATTAATCCGAATATTCGTTATTTTTTTATTTTTTTTATCGTTATTTTTAGTTGCATCTAATTTTAATACGGAGTATGTTTTAATGTATTTTTATGTTTAATGAAATGAATTTAGTTTATTTAAAAATTTGAATAAAAAATAAAATTGTAAATGGTGAACCTCAACTGAGTAAGTTGAGGTTAATTGTTAGTGAGGGAGTTAGCTATATGAAGGTTTGTTAAAGTGATGTGACATCATGTAAGGAGGTGAACTTCCTCATTGCACCTTGTGCTCTAATGTAGCACGTTGTACCACAAGTTTCATGCGAATACATATTGAATTGAGTTGCTAAAACTCAGTTGACACAAGTATACCAATTTGTAACAAAATTAACAATTCATCTCAGAAGATATAGAAACGCTTTATATAACTTATGACACAAGTATACCAATTTGTAACAAAATTAACATTTCATCTCAGAAGATATAGAAACGCTTTATATAACTTATTATGTAAGAAAGAAGACAGAAGAAACTTATTGAATCGAGAAATTTATATTCCATATCCAGTAGAGCAGAAGCAGCAATAACGCATGTGTTGCGTTAAAGAGCATATAACGTGCGTTAATTCCAAGTTATCTTTTGCACCATATTGCGTTAAGTCCACGTTAAAGTGGCAGGTTAAGTGGCTAACGCCACGTTAAGGTGGATTGTGTATAAAAAAAAAATCGTTTTACCCCTAAATGAAAAGAGTGTTTTTGTAAATTGTTGTTGAGTTAAGATTGAGTTATTGTTGAGGGTGTTTTTTTGTGAGTTAAAGTGAAAGTGTTAAAGCTGATGTGTCGCTGACGTAGCACCGTGTTAAAACTTAACTCGTGTTATTGATGTAAGCACTCTAAGAATAAGACTAGATAGCACATGTGCCGGGACAAAAACAAAGAGACAGATGTAACAACTTACTGTACAATAACACATCATATCAGAACGCACATTTTGATTAAATTGGGAACCGTATCATTCAATAATCAAGATAGACATGTCATTAAGAGACCTAAAGACACCTGAATTTTCATGTAAAAACATATAAATACACATTTGTTTGGATTTTGGACAGATAACCAAAAGACATAGATATTAATAGTATTTGCTGCAACATCACCTTGTACCATATGCTAACAACCATGCACAATCAATCCTTCATTCTCAATCCACTGTGTGACGAGTCATATGCTTGCTTGCACAACAACCTCTCCACCACATATACCTAAGCGAATGTATATTGAACACAATATCAAACTTAAAATCGTGGTCCAGGTATGGTGGGCAACCTATTGTTTCCAGCTCGCGCAATTTTGGGCACCCCTTTGATAGCTCCACAAGTACTAAATCAGATTTTCCTACATAATCAAGAGAGAGATATTTCAAAACATGGCCATACTTCGCAATATACCCCCAACCCACCTCCGTCAATGGGGTCCATTGTCCAGATTTTCCTACATAATCAAGGCGGATTCTTAGCCTTTCAAGTTTGCTGCAACCAATTAGCATAAGTCGGACCCCATTGTCTAGTGATATACTAGCTGTTTCAATCTCAGTATGTGTACTCAAAACCATACTAAAATCATGAAGGTTCTTCAAATGAGTTCCTATACACTCCAAAATTTCACTTGTGATAGTTTTGGTATCTCTGACTTGAATATGTAAACATTCCAAATCAACACAGCCTAGTGCCACATCAATCAGTCCCATACACGAACATAGCCGAGTCTTCAGTTTGCGCAAATTCTTGCAAAACTGGCCAATAACTTGCAATACCTCGTCTCCAAAGCCATCTGCATATGGGGCATCAAGAACTTCCAACTTGGGACATCTCTGAATCAACTGAATCAAGAAACATTGGCTATCAGTATCTACACGTGCAATTTTCAATTCTCTCAACTGATGCGCAAAGGGGAGTACAAAAGGAAATGAGCTTTTGCTCAGCTCATATATTCCCATACAACGCAAATTTGGAGGAAATTTGAAACCAGCATACTTACTAACATGACAATCTTCTAACCTAACAGCATAGCTAAAGAAATCTGCTAGATCAATTTCTCTGTCTCTAAATTTGAAAGATACAAGAGATTGACTACAGTTTTTTGCAAGAAGAGTAAGATCATTAACATCAATATTTGCACCTCTCATGTAACTAAAATCCAATGATTCAATGCTGGAGTTATGCAAAGCCAATTCCTGTAACCATTTCACATATGTCTCACCGACCTCACCATCCTCACCATCTTCACCGACCTCACCATCCTCACCGACCTCACCATCCTCACCGACCTCAGTACCTTCTAAAGACAAACTTTTCAAATCAGTACAATATTTCCCAATATGCATTAATCCTTCCGTGGTAAACCCAATGCATTCAGTGATCTTCAAAAGCCTTAAATGTTTACCACAGGTTCTGGCTAAGAGCTCGAGATCCTCATCAAGAACAGATAAAAGACGGACGTGAAGCGCTTTCAAGCACTTATATGAAACAGATATTTCTTCAATCCAATGAGTAATGAAGATATTCGACATCAATGACCCCGGATCTAATGACTCCGAATCTGGGAATCCTTGCAGGGTTAGAGACTCGATAAACGGGAACCGTCGATGCAAGCGAGAAGGTGAATTGAAGTATGCCAAGTGGACAGTCACATGTTTACGTGTCAAACAATCTAGCTCATACCATTTACGACAAACCAAAGAAACAGAGTTTCTGTCATCACCGTCGTGTATGTAGGGAATAACACAATCAAAAACATTGTCGATTAACTCGTGTGGATGATTCTCCATATCTTTTGATGATTAAAGTGACCAACAGCTGAACCAAAAAAGAAGATGACATTATCAGTAGTTGGCATCAAGTAATAAAAACTAACACTTGCAATCATATAAATAATCATATATATGATATGTGAGGGGATCATAACCAATAACCAGTGTTTTAGTTTAGTTTCGGGATTAAAAGCTTATGTTGTTGGGCTTATATTTCATACTCATGAGTTTATATTATGACTTAGAATTTCAAACTTTGATAAGGACCATGAAACCTAACAAAATAATTTACCTTCCACCAAACAATAAAAATAAGAATAAATAATAACAAAAAAAACACAAACAGAAGATTTCCTAAAACATGTCTGAAATAACTTAAGCTCCCATAGTGTAGTTTTGTTTAAGCTTATATGTGGGCTAATGAGCTTATTTAGTTTCAACTTGTATATCATAAGCCCCAATTTTCCGGGTTATTTTCAGACTTATTATAATAAATTATATAAGTCCACAAATCTGAAAATAAGCCGGAAAATTAAGGCTTATGAAATATAAGCCGAAAGACAACTAAGCCCATAAGCCACATATAAGCTTACACAAACAGCCCCATACTCCCATTCATCTTTTTCATAAAAAAAATCAACTGGGAAGTAGTTCCAAACAAAAATAACTAGAATAAAAGTAAATGTCTCACAAACAGGCCTAAAAATGAGGATCTACCAATTACAAACGAAAAAAACAATACAAAGCATAAAAGATGTACTGAAAAACCAACATATCAAAAAATGTAGTACAAAACTAGCAAGAAATTAAGGTGTAGATCTAACAAAAAAGAGACTCAAACCTTCAAATATATAATACAAGAAACAACAAAACCCTTGTAACAGTAACAGCCTTAAAGATATATATGCATGTATCAAAAAGAAAATGTTTAGATGTAACAAAAAGAAAGGCAAACCTTGAAGGCAGTAGTAGTTTGAGAGGTTTCTGTGTGTTTAGGTGTTGGGTGAGGTTTATGGACTTGTTTGTAGTGTAAATTTCTTTTAGGCAAAAGAAGAAACACAATAACTATACAAATTAATAAGCTCACCAACCATCCAGTAAACAAAAGCTTGTAAAAAGTGTAAAAAGTTACATGCCCATCAGATACATCATAAATTCAAAAAAAGTAAAAAAAGTAACTCCCAATACCGTCTTCCACGGGTTATGGGTCCCAATACCGTCTTCCACGGTGTATGGGGGAGGTTGAGACGTAGACAACCATACCCCTACCTAAGGTAGAGAGGCTGCTTCCGGATCTACCCAAGGTAGAAAAGGACCTCCGGCCTTTTGTAGGGAGTGAGGATCGAACCCTTGACCTCTAGGTTAAGAGGCAAGGGGTTTTCCAACTGATCCAACCCTACTTGTTAGATACATCATAAATTCAGATGTGACAAATGATAAAAAGGCTTTTTGATTCAGGGGTGTTTCTTTTATTAGCTAATTTGATTTTCACTTATAATTCATAGGTCTAAATTTTTAAACTTATTTTGAGAGTTATGGGATTATATGAGTTTATTATATTATGATTTTATAAGCCTCCAAGTCTCAAAATAAGCCAAAAAATTGAGGCTTATGAAATATAAGTCGAAAAATGAATAAGCTCATAAGCTGCTTATATGCTTAAACAAATACCCCCTAAGTCACTAGGGGCATGTGAAAGTTGAAACTAGCAAGAAATGCAATATTAAAGAAGAGAAATGATATACTTAAAAATAGTTTATACAATAAAATCCACACACTTATGTGTCATGTAAATATTGTGGGTGAGAAAGAGAAAACATTACACAATACGATTGGTCAAACTCACTTGTCATATCATTGTGTGAGCAATATTTTGTAAACTTTTAAGTAGATATAGCATTTATCATAAAAGAAATTGAAATGGTTTTATTTCAAGCGTTTTGTAGACAGGAGAAACTGAAACTCGAGATTTTATGCCAGTCGTAACAATGACTCCCTCCGTAGTCCGTACGCCAACCTAGACCGAACGCATCTCCCTTTTTTTTTGCCTGGTTGGGTCGCTGAGGCGATCGAATGTAAAGGAAGAAAAAAAATAGTCGTTCTATCTGTTGGGGGGTTTTTTTTTTTTTTTCCCTCCAAATACTAAACTTTCTCTTCTATAAATATCACATTCTCTAGTCCATTTTTTTTTCATGGATTCTGTTCTACAACTATTATCTTCTTCAACTATTCTCCAACTCAAAAAATGTCTCACAAAACACCAAAAATCAGACAACAACAAACCGTTCCAACAACAACCGACCTCAATTTTCAATTAACCGGCACTGATCACCTATTAATATTTGACACGCTAGTTTCGCATACGAATCACAACCTCAACAACCTATTTATGTAAATAATATGTTTTCTCCTCTGATAACCTACAACAAGTGGTTTTAATCCGTTTTCAAAGAAATCACGGACACCGGAAAACCACCTCACATTCCGACTCAACACATGGACGAAGCAAATATTTCAGAGATGTAGAGGTTCAGGAGGTTTGAACAATGGGCTGGGACAAGTGTAAGAAGAAAGCGTCACCTTACCATGCTCGTTCAAAATCTTCAGCTATTGGTGCACCTAGTGTTGTTGACCAGTTGGTCGATGGATGGACACTATAAGTGCAGGCACATCGGGATCAAGTGGGATTGGCCTGGAGAGACAAAAGCTTTCACATGAGAAAGAATTGGAACAACAGATGCTTACACAAAGGCAAGAAAAACTTGAGTTGCAACGTCAAATGTTTCAATTTAAGCAAGAAAAAAAAAAGACATAGACCTCATGTTCTAAAATAACCCGAAAATAACTAGTGTCTGTGTTGGCGATGAAGCAGAAAATAGCTTAGAAATTTAGACTAATCGTTTAAATTTTTAATTTTTATTGTAATGTTTTTATTTTTAATTGAATTATTATTATTTTTTAATTATTAATGATATTTTAATTAAAAAAAATTTTGGGTCACCCGTAAGGTCACCATTACGTGCATTTGTTCACATGTTTGGTCTTTAAGAAAGAAGTTGTTGTGACGCTAAGGTGACAGAGTTGTCTCGTCATGTGTTTAGTCACCATTACTATTAGTCTTAGGGCACGTTTGGTTGGAAGATATTAGGATTTCATGATATTTGCATTTTACATCTTATATACTAAAAGATTGAGTAATCTTATAAATATAAAGTGGTAATGATTAATGTCTCACGAATTGATTGTATCATATGCAAGCTTCAACATTGATTTCCAGGCAACTCAAACATCTCCATTAATATGCGCGTATTGATTTCTAGGCAACTCAAACATCTCCATTAATATGCACATATTGATTAGGAGGAAGATGAATATGAAGTGGTTTTGCGGTTTCAGGAATACAAACCATTCGGCATTAATTGATCATGAGCATATAAATAAGACCAAACCATCATCAGTCGAAACCAACTCCGAATTTCAAACACAGTTGACCAAACCATATACCAACTCTTTGTGACTTTAGTTACAACATCATTAGTCACAGTCAATATAAAAAAATCAAATCACAAGACGACTCATGGTAAGTATCGAAGTCAATAATCATACGATCTAATCCAATCTCCAAATTTATCCACAACCAAAACTCGAACCTGAAAAGACAATAATCATAAGTTCAAAGTCATCGAAAGAAAAAAGTCATCACAGATTTTGTTTTGAAGTATAGCTTCATTTATATCCGAAACAAAAAGAAAAGATTTATAAAAAGTTTGTTATAATCCTTCTTTGGTTCGTTCAAAGACCAAAACATGAAACACAACATGAAGAAACCTACCCGAGACCCTCTAAAGGATCTTGAAGCCAAAGATTCCAACCAACCTGAAATTGTAGACGGACTACTTTTCAACGATTTTAAAGTAACATCCAAGGGATTTAAGAGTCTTTCGGATCATTGGAGTGTAAGAAAGAATGCTCATGACATCAAGATTTGGTTTAGGGAGTGAAAAAGGAGATGCGGGCGTAACATTTGTGAGTGTGAAATCAGGTGACTACATAAGAGATTGATATTAGGGTTATCTTTACTTTAGGGTACGTAGTGTTAGTGAGTTAGAAAGGGTGGGCCGGATATTTAATATTATGTAGTTGTGGTATGGATTGTGTTGTATAACTATTCTTGGACCAAGATCCAAGAGTTGTTAATGTGTTGTGAGCTGTTGTTTATGATAATACATTTGTGTCAATATTAGTCAAAATTTTAGTTGGCTATACAAAACCATAAGTTCATAAATCATGACATTTTATTTTATTTTTTTAATAAAAAATCATAATTCTCATATTATATACTTTATGCTATTTAGAAGCATCTCTTTGTGTCATCCGTTCCAAATGAGTTAATTTTACTTTGTACCTATATTTGGTATTACGTATGATCAATGAGTGGGTGTTTCCCTATATTTTGTATTACACGTTAATTGCACATGCAAAATATGGATGTTTCACTATAATTTGCCCAATGAATGAGTGTATTATATGGATAATTAAACTAAAAACTGTTGTGGTTAATGGTTAAATGTGGACTAATGAAAAATGGATTATTTTCTTGTATTATATTTTATTGACGAGTTCGGGAATAAACTATTATCATTAGGATTTGTATTAATGGGCTTAACCAAATATGTGGTATTTACCTTAAGTGCATGGAAAAAACACTATGTGATAATAAAAAAAATACTTTATACCCAATATTCCATTGGCGACCCAAATCACTTTTTGAAGTTTATAAATAAAAAATTAACATACGTTCAGAAAAAGCGGGTCAAAGAATTGAGATATCCATAACTTATACAAATAATTTTCATCTTTTTAATTACTATTTGAGCATTCTATGATTTGTGAATTTAAAGGTTTGAGATGATATTTTGAATATCACGCTACGTGAAAGGATGAAGTCAATCTAGGCTTAACACTTAATGATATTTAGATTTGAGGTTAACTCAACTTATTTTAAAACTATATGGCTAAGAATTGCGATGCACATTTCAACGTTTCAATCATCTCCAACATTAGAATTATACTTCAATGGTTTACGTTGAAAATTGCGTAGCATCGCACGGGTCCTGAGGCAGCCCAAGTTGTATATGATGAAAATTAGTGCCAAACATAGTTTTTAACTCGACCTCAATTAAAAGTGACGAAATAAAGGCACAAACAGTTTTCATGTCATGCTAACAAAAGTTGTGGTAACATCACACGGTTTCTTCTATTGAAAAGGTAACATTATGTAATGAACACTTAGATACAACCTCTGTGCATCGCACGAGTCTGAAAAGTTCATTAAGTTCTCTAACATCTAAAATTGTGCCATTGAAAGAAAAATATAGCAAAGTACAAATGATTTTATAACTAGCTATGACAAAGGTGCCAAATAAATAGGCAAAAAATAATTTATGTAACTTATACATATTAAGAAAATTAGATGTGAAGAGACTTTTTAAAATGTAACATCTTGAAAAAAAGTCTCTTCGCATATACTCTTTTAATGTCAATAAACTATTTTAAATGTGTGTCATGCTTAGAAAAGGTGTGATACCATCACAACTTAGATATATAATGATGAAAATAAGTGCCGAAGATTACGCTATGAACACTTACATACAGCTCTGTGCAACGCACGGGTCTTCATGACTATATACTAAAAGATAGGAATACATTATCAACAATTACATTCAGTACCTATGTTTTATGTAAAAAAAAAAAAAAACCATCACCTACGCAAGTTATTTTCAACATAAAAAACACGTACATAAACAAAGCTCAAAACCTAAATAGAAAATTTAACAATAAACTAATTAAACATATTCATCTTAATAGCCTACGCTTCTTATTCACGAACAAGGATGGACCTTAGTGGAGACCGAGGAGGGCCACGGCCCTCCCAAAACTTTGAGGTTTTACTTATATTTGTTTAACGAAAATACACTTTTAGTCGTCCCAAATTAACTAATATAGCACTCGGCTCTCCCAATAATTTCACCCAAGTTCCGTCTATGTTCACGAACAACATCTTTCATTAACAAGCAATAAGATATTAAGAAAAATCATAATAACGCGAAAATAAATAATGACGAGAATGACTGCCCAAGCATACATTATCAACAATTACATTCAGTCCTTGTGCATCACACGGGTTTTCATTACTAGTTCTTTTAAATATTGTATTTGGTATGCTAAATGAAGGAATTTAAAATTTCATAATTGTCAAAATAAGGAGAATTAAAATGCCTCTAAAAAGTGAGGAATTTCAATTGGAATATGACTAAAATATCTAAAATTATGACTAATTATGTATCTAAATAAATGTGTCAGTAAGTTATTGTTTTGTGAAAAAATGGTCCTCTGCAATCAGTAATAGGATATTGACACATAGTTTTAGCCATTTGAATTTACTTATAAACTTTTTTCTTATATATATAAGACTAAATTGGAAAAAAAAAATACTATGTGTTACCTTTTTTTTTTTTTTTTTTTTTTTTTTAATCAAAGTAAATCTGTTATTTACTAAAAAAATACTATGAAATTTTGTCAACAAAACATGTGAAGTTATTTTAAACTCTAAAAATTTTAAATCCTAAAGAATTGAAATTTCACAAAATTTAGAATTCTAAAATTTCAAATTCACAAACTAGACGCCACGTTACATTCTGATTTCCATCCGTTAAAGTAAGGATATTGTATTTCTCTGATGCCTTTAAAATTTATTAAGGGTATTGCTATTTGTGGCCCTACCTGTTAAAGGGACTCAACCCTTACATTTCTTGTTTAACGAATTGTATGTTCGAACACCGGATACCTTCATTTATTTCTTAAGGTAACCTAAAAACTCCACCCAAAACCCATTTTCCTTTTCGTATTACATTTGGCGGTATCTTCGGATGTACGAATCCAACATTTGCACAATGAAATTTCTTCTTCAGTGGTCCATGGAATGTTACGCAATTCATCTTCAATTTTAGAAGTCCTCTTTTGACGTCTTTTTTACGGCTTCTTGTTTGGGAGCAAGACTTATTCGATGAAAAGTCCTCACCAACGGTGTTAGGCATAGACGGAGATAATTGAGGTTCATACATTGGAATATCATCAACACTATATTGATGAATGGGAGACGATGGTGGAGTTAGTGATGAAGAACCGCCAATATGTTGTTGTGAAGAACCGTCAGTATTCGACGGATCGGGGGTACATTTGTGGTTGATACACATTTTGTTGCGGATATATGAATGGTGGGTTTTGGAATTGCTGTTTTTGGTGTTGTGTTCTGTAAACAAACAATGGGGCTCGAAAGTTTACCGGTGGTAAATGACCAAGACGAAAATTTGAATTGGGTGTTTGGACGTTTGGTTGGGGACGTTTTGGTGTTGTATTCTGTAAACAAACGATGGGGCTCGAAAGTTTACCGGTGGTAAAGGACCGAGACGAAAAGTTTGAATTGGGTGTTTGGACGTTTGGTTGTCGATGTTGTTTTGGGATTTTAGTTATTAGAGTGGTTGTCGACGTTGTTTTGGGATTTTAGTTATTAGAGGGTCTTGGGCTTGGTCTAAATGGGTCAAAATTAAAAAAGGTAGGCCACGGGTTAGTATAGATACATATGTTGGTGATGGCGGGTTAAAGTGTCTTTTGGAAACACAAGATGTAGCTGAGCACACGGTGTGGGAGTCGCCACATCTCGCCAGTCCAAGCTGGCACCCTCGCCATAGCTCGCCACCACACCGTGGAGCTTCGCTAAATTTCGCCAGTTTTCCCTTCGTCGTCTGCACGACGAGCTAAAATACCTGCAAAAGTACGTTGGTGTGCGACTGAGCAATTGACAAAAGTTCGTTGCATCCTTTTTTTTCCCCACTAATCCCACTTTTTTTAACTGGTAGATCTATTGTGTGAAAGATTAGTGTTTTTGGTGGCCTTGTATTTTGTGTTTTAGGTTTTACTAAAAATTAGAGTAGTCGTGTGATAAAAGGTAATTTTATAATGTTATTTTAGGTTGAGTTTTAGTGGGCATAGCATAACTGGACTCTCTAATTAGACCAAAGTGCTAACTACAAGTTAGTTTGGTTTCATTTGTTTAATCCGAATATTGTACAGGTTATTTTGATTTCATTAATCCGAATATTCCTTTTTTTTTATCGTTATTTTTAGTTACGTCTAATTTTAATATGTTGTAATGAATTTTTATGTTTAATGAAATGAATTTAGTTTATTTGGAAATTTGAATAAAAAAATAAAGTTGTAAGTGGTGGGCCTCAAATGAGTAAGTTGGGGTTAATTGTTAGTGAGGGAGTTAGCTGTGAAAGTTTGTTAAAGTGATGTGACACCATGTAAGGAGGTGAACTTCCTCATTGCACATTGTGCTCTAAGACTGGCGACAATAAGGACCGAGACCGACTCGGTCGGCATCGGTCGTCTCGGTCGGCCTTGTTGTGGCCAGTCGGTCGCGACCCAGAAAAACGCAAAAAACATTTCCACTCGGTCTCAAGCTCGACCGAGTTGTTTCCCACTTTTTTTTTGAACTTTAATCCAAACGTTCCACACATTTATTTCACTAGCCGTTTGTGACTAAAAAAAAAAAAAAAATTACACACTATAAATACAACTTTCAAACACACTTTCAAAAATAATTTAAAAAATGTTTTATTAAGTTTGTAGTAAAAATAAATAAATAAATAAATAAAATTGAACTTGATCGCTAGAGAGAGAAAGCTGACGTAATAGAGAAAAGGAGAGGGATTGACCCTCCTTATTGTGTCCAGCCTAATGTACCATGATGTACCCCAAGTTTCATGCAAAATACATATTGAATTGACACATCCCCCCACCCTACCCCACCTTTTTTTTTTCTCTTAGCATAAAACTCAGTTGACACAAGTATACCAATTTGTAACAAAATTAACATTTCATCTCAGAAGATATAGAAACGCTTTATATAACTTATTACGGAGTATGTAACAAAGAAAACAGAAGAAACTTGTTATTGTATCGAGAAATTTATGTTCCATACAGAGGCGAAGCTTCATAGGGGGGGGGGGGGGGCGCCCGACCCCCCGAAATTCTTTTTGCGATGTAGGGGGTATATAGTTTTCGTGTAGAAAAATTTCGGTATATTCGGTTTCGACCCCCCAAAAATTTCGGCATACCTGAAATATAGCCTTAGGAAAAAAAAATTTAGATCCCGACCCCCCACTTACAAAATCCAAGCTTCGCCACTGGTTCCATATCCATTAAGAATAAGACTAGATAGCACTTGTGCCCAGACGAAGACAAAGAGACTGCAGATGTAATAACTTACTGTAAAATAACACATCATATCAGAACGCACATTTTGATTAAATTGAGAACCATACGAATGTAAGGGTGTCATAAATCCCGACCCGACCCGGAAGGATAATCGAGTCGGGTTACTCGGGTCCAAAATCTAACTCGGGTCAACCCGATTACGAACTAGGGTCGGGTATCGGATTCAAAATACTTGCCTATTCGGGTTTGGGTCAACCCGACTAACCCGAGTTTTTTTTTTCGTGATGTGCGTGGTGCATCTATACTCGATCTTTATTTATTATAGGTCCAAGTTGAATATAATGTTTTTGCCTTTTACCCTTTTTGTTTTTAGCCATTGTGATTTATTGTATGTCTCTTACTGAAGCCACAAAAAGTCAAAGATACAAAACCAAAATGAAAACTTTTACATTACACATTACTCATGAGTAACATCAAACTCTATATACAAGAAAAGAAAAGGCCAACTTTTGTGCTTTGATCACTTTATGTAAGATGATCACATCAAACTCTATATAGTGGTCTTGCCATTGTAAATTTGGTTCCAATTTAACTATTTGTCAAATTTAGTCAGCATTCACTAGCGAAAAAACAAGAAGGCTGGATTTGATACGTCAAAATTGAACTAGCACCATGTGTCATATTTAATTACCACAATTAAGAAAACAGAATAATTACAAATGCAAGTAGTACAGATGAAGTGAACTAGCACCATGTTATTAATTTAAGAAAACTAACAAATTCTTCTAAACAACACTGAGCAAATCTTGGTGCATCTTCACAGACCAAGAAACAAAATCTCATAAACCATTAACAAAACAATCTTATAAGAACAAGCAATTGGTACATTGATGTAGCTTTACCAACCCATGAGTGTTCTTCTAACTTTATTGATGATATCTTGTTTCGCTTATTTGCTGGTTAGTGGAACTCCTTGATTTTCAACTAACAAGAATCTGTACACTTCCCACTCATGATCTAATGTTGAATGTCTTAGAATCTGTACTAACAAACAAATGCAACAAAAAAATTAAGTGATTTATACATGTCCCATTTACGTGTTTAAGATTTTATCTACTAAATTTAAGAAATTAAAATTTGGGATTATATAAATGGCACAAATCCGAACCCAACTAACCCGAGTTTAAATAGTCGGGTTCGGGTATTTTTTTAGTCTTGACCCGACCCGATTGACACCCCTACATACCATTCAATAATCAAGATAGACATGTCATTAAGATACCTAAAGACACCTGAATTTTCATGTAAAAACACATAAATACACATCTGTTTGGATTTTGGACAGATAACCAAAAGACAGATATTAATAGTATTTGCTGCAACATCACCTTGTACCATATGCTAACAACCATGCACAATCAATCCTTCATTCTCAATCCACTGTGTGACGAGTCATATGCTTGCTTGCACAACAACCTTTCCACCACATATACCTAAGCGAATGTATATTGAACACAATATAAAACTTAAAATCGTGGTCCAGGTATGGTGGGCAACCTATTATTTCCAGCTCGCGCAATTTTGGGCACCCCTTTGATAGCTCCAGAAGTGCTAAATCAGATTTTCCTACATAATCAAGAGAGATATTTCAAAACATGGCCATACTTCGCAATATACCCCCAACCCACCTCCGTCAATGGGGTCCATTGTCCAGATTTTCCTACATAATCAAGGCGGATTCTTAGCCTTTCAAGTTTGCTGCAACCAATTAGCATAAGTCGGACCGCATTGTCTAGTGATATACTAGTTGTTTCAATCTCAGTATGTGTACTCAAAACCATACTAAAATCATGAAGGTTCTTCAAATGAGTTCCTATACACTCCAAAATTTCACTTGTGATAGTTTTGGTATCTCTGACTTGAATATGTAAACATTCCAAATCAACACAGCCTTGTGCCACATCAATCAGTCCCATGCACGAACGTAGCCGAGTCTTCAGTTTGCGCAAATTCTTGCAAAACTGGCCAATAACTTGCAATACCTTGTCTCCAAAGCCATGTGCATATGGGGCATCAAGAACTTCCAACTTGGGACATCTCTGAATCAACTGAATCAAGAAACATTGGCTATCAGTATCTACACGTGCAATTTTCAATTCTCTCAACTGATGCGCAAAGGGGAGTACAAAAGGAAATGAGCTTTTGCTAAGCTCATATATTCCCATACAACGCAAATTTGGAGGAAATTTGAAACCAGCATACTTACTAACATGACAATCTTCTAACCTAACAGCATAGCTAAAGAAATCTGCTAGATCAATTTCTCCGTCTCTAAATTTGAAAGATACAAGAGATTGACTACAGTTTTTTGCAAGAAGAGTAAGATCATTAACATCAATATTTGCACCTCTCATGTAACTAAAATCCAATGATTCAATGCTGGAGTTATGCAAAGCCAATTCCTGTAACCATTTCCCATCTCTATCATCCAAGTCACTACCTTTTAAAGAAAAACTTTTCAAATCAGTACAATACTTCCCAATATGCATTAATCCCTCCGTGGTAAAACCAATGCATTCAGTGATCTTCAAAAGCCTTAAATGTTTACCACAGGTTCTGGCTAAGAGCTCGAGATCCTCATCAAGAACAGATAAAAGACGGACGTGAAGCGCTTTCAAGCACTTATATGAAACAGATATTTCTTCAATCCAATGAGTAATGAAGATATTCGACATCAATGACCCCGGATCTAATGACTCCGAATCTGGGAATCCTTGCAGGGTTAGAGACTCGATAAACGGGAACCGTCGATGCAAGCGAGAAGGTGAATTGCAGTATGCCAAGTGGACAGTCACATGTTTACGTGTCAAACAATCTAGCTCATACCATTTACGACAAACCAAAGAAACAGAGTTTCTGTCATCACCGTCGTGTATGTAGGGAATAACACAACCAAAAACAGTGTCGATTAACTTGTGTGGATGATTCTCCATATCTTTTGATGATTAAAGTGACCAACAGCTGAACCAAAAAAGAAGATGACATTATCAGTAGTTGACATCAAGTAATAAAAACTAACACTTGCAATCATATAATAATATAACAGCTAGCATACTAAATAATCATATATATGATATGGGAGGGGATCATAACCAATAACCCGTGTTTTAGTTTAGTTTCGGGATTAAAAGCTTATGTTGTTGGGCTTATATTTCATACTCATGAGTTTATATTATGACTTAGAATTTCAAACTTTGATAAGGACCATGAAACCTAACAAAATAATTTACCTTCTACCAAACAATGAAAAAGTAAAAAATAATAACAAACACACACAGAAGATTTCCTAAAACATGTATGAAAATAACTTAAGCTCCTATAGTGTAGTTTTGTTTAAGCTTATATGTGGGCTAATGAGCTTATTTAATTTCGGCTTATATTTCATAAGCCCCAATTTTCCGGCTTATTTTGAGACTTTATCATATTATAATAAACTTAAATAAGCCCAAAATCTCAAGAAAAGCCGGAAAATTAAGGCTTATAAGCTGCATATAAGCTTAAACAAACACCCCATACTCCTATTCATCTTTTTCATAAAAAAAAAAAAATTAACACGGAAGTAGTTCCAAACGAAAATAACTCGAATAAAAGTATATATCTCACAAACAGGCCTAAAAATGAGGATCTACCAATTACAAACGAAAAAAAAAATGTAATGAAAAAACAACAAATCATAAAATGTAGTACAAAACTAGCAAGAAATTAAGGTGTAGATCTAACAAAAAAGAGACTCAAACCTTCAAATATATATATACAAGAAACAAAAAATTAAACCCTTGTAACAGTAACAGTCTTAAAGGCAGTAGTAGTTTGAGAGGTTTCTGTGTGTTTAGGTGTTGGGTGAGGTTTATGGACTTGTTTGTAAATTTCTTTTAGGCAAAAGAAGAAACACAATAACTATACAAATTAATAATCTCACCAACCATCCAATAAATAAAAGCTTGTAAAAAGTTACATGCCCATCATAAATTTATGGGATTATATGAGTTTATTATATCATGATTAGCTTTTATAAGCCTCCAAGTCTTAAAATAAGCCAAAAAATTGAGGCTTATGAAATATAAGTCGAAAAACGAATAAGCTCATAAGCTACATATATGCTTAAACAAATACCCCCTAAGTCACTAGGGGCATGTGAAAGTTGAAACTAGCAAGAAATGCAATATTAAAGAAGAGAAATGATATACTTAAAAATATTTTACAAAATAAAATCCATACGCTTATGTGTCATGTAAATATTGTGGGTGAGAGAGAAAACATTACACAATACGATTGGTCAAACTCACTTGTCATATCATTGTGTGAGCAATTTTTTGTAAACTTTTAAGTAGATATAGCATTTATCATAAAAGAAATTGAAATGGTCTAATTTCAAGCGTTTTGTAGCCAGGAGAAACTGAAACTCGAGATTTTAGGCCAATCGTAACAATTACTCCCTCCGTAGTCCGTAGGCCAACCTAGACCGAACGCATCTCCCTTTTTTTTGCCTGGTTGGGTCGCTGAGGCGATCAAATGTAAATGAAGAAAAAAATAGTCGTTCAATCTGTTGGATTTTTTTTTTTTTTTTTTTATTTCCATACTACACTTTCTCTTCTATAAATATCACCTTCTCTAGTCCATTTTTTTTTTCATAGATTCTGTTCTACAACTACTATTTTCTTCAACTATTCTCCAACTCAAAAAATGTCTCACAAAACACCAAAAATCAGACAACAACAAACCGTTCCAACAACAACCGACCTCAATTTTTAATTAACCGGCACTGACCACCTATTAATATTTGACACGCTAGTTTCGCATACGAATCACAACCTCAACAACCTATTTATGTAAATAATATGTTTTCTCCTCTGAAATCGCGGACACCGGAAACCACCTCACAATCCGACTCAACACATGGACGAAGCAAATATTTCAGAGATGTAGAGATTCAGGAGGTTCAAACAATGGGCTGGGACAAGTGTAAGAAGAAAGCGTCACCTTACCATGCTCGTTCAAAATCTTCAGCTATTGGTGCACCTAGTGTTGTTGACCAGTTGGTCGATGGATGGACACTATAAGTGCAGGCACATCGGGATCAAGTGGGATTGGCCTGGAGAGACAAAAGCTTTCACATGAGAAAGAATTGGAACAAAAGATGCTTGCACAACGGCAAGAAAAACTTGAGTTGCAACGTCAAATGTTTCAATTTAAGCAAGAAAAAAAAGGACATAGACCTCATGTTCTATAATAACCCGAAAATAACTAGTGTCTGTGTTGGCGATGAAGCAGAAAATAGCTTAGAAATTTAGACTAATCGTTTAAATTTTAAATTTTTATTGTAATGTTTTTATTTTTAATTGAATTATTATTTTTTTAATTATTAATGATATTTTAATTAAAAAAAATGTTTGGGTCACCCATAAGGTCACCATTACGTGCATTTATTCACGTGTTTGGTCTTTAAGAAAGAAGTTGTTGTGACGCTAAGGTGACAGAGTGGTCTCGTCATGTGTTTGGTCACCATTACTATTAGTCTTAGGGCACGTTTGGTTGGAAGATATTAGGATTTCATGATATTTGCATTTTACATTCTTTTAAATATTGTATTTGGTATGTTAAATGAAGGAATTTAAAATTTCATAATTGTCAAAATAAGGAGAATTAAAATGCCTCTAAAAAGTGAGGAATTTCAATTGGAATATGACTAAAATATCTAAAATTATGACAAATTATGTATCTAAATAAATGTGTCAGTAAGTTATTGTTTTGTGAAAAAATGGTCCTCTGCAATCAGTAATAGGATATTGACACATAGTTTTAGCCATTTGAATTTACTTATAAACTTTTTTCTTATATATATAAGTCCAAATTGGAAAAAAATTACTATGTGTTACCTTCTTTTTTTTTTTTTTTTTTTTTTTTAAATCAAAGTAAATCCGTTATTTACTAAAAAAATACTATGAAATTTTGTCAACCAAACATCTGAAGTTATTTTAAACTCAGAAAAATTAAAATCCTAAAGAATTGAAATTTCACAAAATTTAGAATTCTAAAATTTCAAATTCACAAACTAGAGGCCACGTTACATTCTGATTTCCATCCGTTAAAGTAAGGATATTGTATTTCTCTGATGCCTTTAAATTTTATTAAGGGTATTGCTATTTGCAGCCCTACCTGTTAAAGGTACGCAACCCTTACATTTCCTGTTTAACGAATTGTATGTTCGAACACCGGATACCTTCATTTATTTCTTAAGGTAACCTAAAAACTCCACCCAAAACCCATTTTCCTTTTCGTATTACATTTGGCGGTATCTTCGGATGTACGAATCCAACATTTGCACAATGAAATTTCTTCTTCAGTGGTCCATGGAATGTTACGCAATTCATCTTCAATTTTAGAAGTCCTCTTTTGACGTCTTTTTTACGGCTTCTTGTTTGGGAGCAAGACTTCTTCGAGGAAAAGTCCTCACCAACGGTGTTAGGCATAGACGTAGATAATTGAGGTTCATACATTGGAATATCATCAACGCTATATTGATGAATGAGAGACGATGGTGGAGTTAGTGATGAAGAACCGCCAATATGTTGTTGTGAAGAACCGTCAGTATTCGACGGATCGGGGGTACATTTGTGGTTGATACACATTTTGTTGTGGATACATGAATGGTGGGTTTTGGAATTGCTATTTTTGGTGTTGTGTTCTGTAAACAAACAATGGGGCTCGAAAGTTTACCGGTGGTAAATGACCAAGACGAAAATTTGAATTGGGTGTCTGGACGTTTGGTTGGGGATGTTTCGGTGTTGTATTCTGTAAACAAACGATGGGGCTCGAAAGTTTACGGGTGGTAAAGGACCGAGACGAAAAGTTTGAATTGGGTGTTTGGACGTTTGGTTGTCGACGTTGTCTTGGGATTTTAGTTATTAGAGTGGTTGTCGACGTTGTTTTGGGATTTTAGTTATTAGAGGGTCTTGGGCTTGGTCTAAATGGGTCAAAATTAAAAAAGGTAGGCCACGGGTTAGTATAGATACATATGTTGGTGATGGCAGGTTAAAGTGTCTTTTGGAAACACAAGTTGTAGCTGAGCACACGGTGTGGGAGTCGCCACATCTCACCAGTCCAAGCTGGCACCCTCGCCATAGCTCGCCACCACACCGTGGAGCCTCGCTAAATTTCGCCAATTTTCCCTTCGTCGTCTGCACGACTGATGCGTGGGAATCGCAACAGGCTTTACCTCTCGATGGATCTCAAGAAGCTTACAACCCCCACCAGGCAGTGTACCTGATCGTTGTAGTATAGTATAGTGACAAGTACCGGGGGATTGATCGTTCAGCTAGGAATAGTGTCGCTAGGATTAGAAAACCTAAATACTAGTTCTAAAGATGAAGGAAGATTATTTTTTATGTTTTTATATTTTATGAAAAGCAAGTAAAATCTCGGGTTTTGGAAGAAGGGGCGAAATTAGTTGCTATTCAACTAACCCAATACTAAGATGCAATCAAAATAAAATACTAAAAATGAAAATAAACTAAATTATACTAAAGTTGTGAGCAGTAATTGGAGAAAATGTGTTTACTTAGATTTCACTACTCCCTAGACATCTTTTACACGTTAATTACTTGTTATAATTGCATGGATGACGGATCGTATTCCTTAATACCATTCATGGGGTAGCACACTTAACTCCCCAATTCTATGAGCTCTTATCTCCTCCTACACCATGCCCAGCACAACTATAGGGATTGTAAACAGTGGCTCATGCATTAAATACAACCAATAAAGACCTAGTGCGCGTCGGTTCATGTTTCTTAAGACGTTCAAGCATGTTACCAATTGGAGATCTGCCAGTTTTCTTAAGCCTAACATATAAATCATTCATCCAAGACAAGAATAAACAAGTAATCAACACATAATCAACATCTAGGTTTCATTAGATCTAAGCAAACACAAGATAGATCTAGCCTAGCATGATGGAATTAAGACAAGAACAAGATATAGACAACCAACACATAGACATATTGATTGAATTAAAGGAACACTTATCTTGATTACACATGCAAGGTATCAAGGGGTTGGAACCCTTGAAAAACCTGTAAAGTTACACCAAAATCGTACTTAGGGTTTCTCCCAAAACTTCTCTTTTTAAATGTGAAAAATTAGAAAACTATATATAGGAAAAGGGGGTTGATGGCATCAAGACAAATCTTGTGACGCCGTCACCTCGCCGCTAAAACTCTTCTTGGACTGCCTTGATCTACATTTGACGCCGTCAAGACTTAGTCATTTCCAGGCCGTCATGACTTTTACTCTTGACGCCCTACCTTCATGACGCCGTCAAATCTCTTCTGGACCGTCATGGAATTTTGCTCTTGACGCCGTCAGGGAGTTACTCTTGACGCCGTCACCTACTGTTCCCAGAATGGAAAATTAAGACTTTGGCGTTTTCTTCACTTTTATGCTCCAAAAACGTCTGAATTGCTTCCTTTTCCAGATTTCTCTCCCAAAGTACCTAAAATCACAAAAGGAACGATTTAGGGCAATATTTGATCAAATAAATTCGAATTCGAGCTTAAATGACCCCCTAAAAACGGATCATTTTTCGCCTCATCATATACCCTTACACTTGAGATTTGTTTGTCCTCAAGCAAATGCGCTTTTATTCTAATCAAAATACAAGTTATGGGTCATTTAACACTAATATAAAAGTAATTACAACAAATAATCATTCCACTAAAGACCAAAGACAAGCACGGAGGTCATACACTAGCACCTCACAAATAGTGTTTAGATACTCACATCTCTCAGGTGTAATAAAGTAATATCACAACATGGAAATGGAAAACATCTCTCACTACCTGTCATAGCAAAATAGATTACCATAGGCTTGGGAAAGGATCAAACCTCTACCACATGGCGTAAGCACCTAGGATAAACTATCAAAGAGGTCTTTTAAAGGGTTGTAACGTTAGGTGTAGGGATATGAAATACACGATTTTGTTGGATAAAGGAAGTTTTACTGGTGGCGAGTTAACAATCTTGGTTAATTACATATACAATATGGCGTTGCTAAGCCAAGACTAGACTCGACTTAAGCTAATAAATGAAAAATAACAAAAACATAAAATGAACATAGAATGAAACGGGATGGTAGTCCGTATGTTTTTTCTCTTTTTCCTTTTTTTTTTATTTTTTTTTCTTGATTTTTCGATTTTTTTTTTTTTTTGTTGCATACACTCTTACCCTACCATCCAAAATAATACATCATAGGGAATGAACGTTCCCCTTACACTTGAATCTTTACATACTTTACAATTAACTAATCTAATGACTCGAATTAAGAAAATCAAAACACTTGGAGCACTTTTAAGATTAACGTACATATGGGGGTAATAAATGATGTTCTTCCCCATTACTCCATAAAATAAGTACTTACCCATGAGTCCCAATCGTCCCAAAACAATATGTACAAGGATATGACTCGACTTAGCAACCATGTAATCAATTAGAAAGTTAACTTAGGGTTTAACAAATAACAATAATGCACTAAAAATGAGTGCATAAACGGAAGGCTAAGGCGATTTGGTTGTACATTTAAGTGGGGTGTAACAAATTCTTCCTTTAAGTAAGATGCTTAAAGTTAGAAACGAAAAGATAGGCTCGGAGGGGTGTACTAGGGGTTTCGTGTACTAAAAATGAGTACAACGCTAAGGGTGTGGGAAAAATTAGTTGACTTAACTAGCCAAGTAATATGACTTAAATGGTCAAGTAATTATGATACGGGTTTAACACAAGGGTGATCCTAATGCCTCTTATCATGTAGTAAATCATACTACACGAATGTAGTCTCACTAGCGGTCTCGGGATGCATCACTAACGCA
Organism: Artemisia argyi; assembly: GCA_030686995.1. NCBI lineage: Eukaryota > Viridiplantae > Streptophyta > Magnoliopsida > Asterales > Asteraceae > Artemisia > Artemisia argyi. The sequence continues at coordinate 14,007,525 of CM060690.1, forward strand.
AGTTCTAGAATCTAAATACTACCGGTACACTCATAAGCACTAATAGTAAATGCTTTTCCTATCAAATCTAAAGGCGAACCTCACATATTTGGGTGGAAAATTTTTCTGAATATACGGTTATGTGCTAGTCATACAATCTCCTATCCATGAGACGCTTGCTATGGCTAAAGTTTCACTCCTAAATGTTGTAAAAAATTTTAAATTTGGCGCTAAAATTGCACTAACAAGTATTTCTCATAGTTTTATTACACATCTACCATTAAACAAAACAAACTCAAGCGAAAGTGCATATGTAAGGTATCATCTTTTTACCTTCCCCTTACACTTAAGATGAACATTGTCCCCAATGTTCAAGTAAAGAATGTAAAAGTTAAAAAGTAAAGAGAATGAAATCAAATACTCCCCTGACTCGCTCGGTATGGATAATAAGGTGGTCAGGTTAAATCTTCCTCCAAGAAAATGAACAATCAAAGCTTCCCTTCAAGAATTTAAATCATCTTCTTGTCATACATAACCTGTAAAACCTGACAAAATAGACAAGACAACCTCGCGTAAAATCGGCGGCATCCTATATAAGTTACTAAATCCTAGAAAACAAAATAAGATATAATGCTTGTGGAATGAAGTTTGCAGATCTCCTGGAGATTATAAAACTTAATAATTCACAAAAACCATAAGACTCCGTTAGAAAAATAAAACCGGTAAAATTTCCAGATTTTTACACCTGACGCCGTCAGAATTGACCTGCAGAAATTCTTATGTTAAGTTTCCGGAAAATTTCTTGAAAAACTTGGTCCTACTTCCTGGAAAATCCTGCAAAACTTCATTATGACTCAATACAAGCATTTGACTCTAACAAATACGAATATACATGTTCATTTAATATTGTGGAGAATCATGATCAGTTTGTTTCTTAAAAACATATTTGGGGTTTCCCCTTACACTTATCTTTTGCAAAAATACTTTTAGGTGGAGTTAAGACTAGGCCAAAACAACAAAGTAAAGTATTTCCACTTTTTAATTGAGAAACATGATCTACCAACAATAAAAATTAAACATGCATACGGAAGCAAATAACAATCAAACAAATAAAATCACACAAAACATGGGTTGCCTCCCAAGAAGCGCTTTTCTTTATTTACGAGTCTTGTAGCTAGACTCAAGGTCATGGGTTACTACGTGACCTCATCATTGGTTTCTCTCTAGGTCGTCTTCTAAACCAGTTTTGTATTCCGGACCTAGTTGTAAGCATTCTTTATAGAAACCAAGCATCCTATTCTTTACATATTCTACTCCTCTACGTCTATCCTCCTCATTCCTATAATAAGCCGCTTGCTTGTGTTCTTTTTCGAAATTAGAGAGAAGACGGTATTGCTCAATCTTGTAGGGCATTTGATAGGCAACCTCATCATTCTCTTCCTTAAATCTAACTATCCCTAAAGTCGGATCATAACTCATCCTAGTGACTTCAACAAATGGTTTTCCAAATATTATTTGGCTTAGGCAAGCATCTATCACCGGACGAGTGTCTTCCATTATCATAAAATCGATCTCATAGGTGAGATTCCCAATAATTACATGCAATCCCTTCACTCTTCCTGCAAAATTACTTATCAGATTCTTATCGGGCATCATCCTAAAGTTAAGTTGCTTCTTCATTACCCAATTGTAATAAGTCCTAGTCATGATGTTAACGGGGGATCTAAGGTCGATGTAAGCTTTCCATATATGCATGTGCCCGATATTGCATGGGATGTTAATGTTAGAGGGGTCTCCCATTTTGATAAGGGGTGTGCCGAAGATATATGGTCTTTCGGGACTATCGAATAAATCCTTATGGTACTCCCGTTCTTCCTCGGTGGGCAACTTATCAAAGTATTTTTCTATAGGCTCTACCTCCTCTAATTCCTCATCCTTATTAACCTCAACTTCCCTACTCTTATCCTTAGTCTTGGCTTCTACTCTAACTTCATCCTTGCCACTCTCTTCTATCTCCTTATCTATCGGCTTAATGGTGACAACATTGACAAAGTGGACATGTTTGGATAATGAGGGATCCTTAATTTGGATTTCACTATTGGTGTCCCTAGTGTCCTTCCTAGGTGTGATTAACGCTTGGTTGTTGAGGGCTTTCAACAAGTTGTCAATCTTGTTGGTCATCTCCGTTTGTTGTTGGTTGAATTCGGTTTCAAACCTAGCTATGCGAGCTTCTTGAGATGCCATGAACTTTGACATCAATCCTTCAAGATTGTTGGTACTACCATAGTTGTTAGAAGGATTGTTGTTGAAAGTACGGTTGGATGGTGGACCGTTTGGTTGGTAACGATTAGGCGGATTGGAAGAATTGGGTTGATTTTGTTTCCACCTAAGGTTTGGGTGATTTTTCCAAGAGGGGTTGTATGAATCACCGTAAGTGTTTGGCTCGGGCTTGAAAGTGTACCACTTATCTCCCGCTTCGTCGGTACGCGTGGATGCGTAGTCCGCAAAAGCTATTCCGGGGAGTTCCACACAATCACGAGTGTCATGGGGACCACTACATAATTCGCATGAAGAAGTGATTTTGTTCACTTGGCTTGAAAGCTTAGGAGCTTCGTAAGATTTCATGAGAAACTTGACTTGGTCCTCAAGTTCCATGATCCTACGGTCGGGAGTGCTAGAGTTGTTCGAAGGCAAAGATATTGCCTTGACCGTTTTGTTCAAATCACGGGGATCATTCCAACTTTCGTTGTCATAGAGAGCAATATCTTCTATGAGTTCCCATGATTGTTCCGCACTAAGATCACGTAGCTTACCACCGGGCGATTGGTCGATGGCTCGCCTCGTGGAAATGATGATATGGTCATAAAAAATTTGGACTTGGAGCCAAATATCTATGCCATGATGAGGGACTTTTTGGAGTAAGTGATTCGCCTCAAACAGTCAGATAATTATTGATCAGCCACTTGTGAATGGCCAACTGTAATAGTCAAACAGCCGAGGCAAATGCTTCCGAGGAATACAGTGTTTTCCCGGGTCGTAATGTCCCAACGAGGTTGTGATGATTTAAAACGAGTCTGTGATCAGTGAATCTGAACAGGGAATGGTATAAAAGTGTGTGTGTGTGTTAAACTAGGGTTTTATAACTTAAAATAACTTAGGAAAACTATTGGAATGATTACGTGAAAGCTAGGTATTAAAAACGTTCACCAAATTAAAATCAGACGCGACTGCGTACTGAGAAAAAGGTGAGTTTTAAGAAAAATAAACTACAGGGGTTAAAAATGAAAATCCTACAAACTTAAACTTAAAATAAAATTAAACTAAAAAGAAAACTATTTTTTAGATTATTTTATTATTTATTATTAATTATTTAATTAATAACTATTTAACTATTTAATTAAAACCAATTTAAATAAAAACTAAAAATGATTAACACTACAAATTAAACTAAAAATTTATAAAAATAATTTCTAAAACTTAAAATGAACTTGAAGAAAGTATAAAAAATAAAAATAAATCTTTTTGTCTTTTTATGAATTTTCTATTAATTAAAAACTATTAATATTAATTATACTAATTAAACTATTTTAAATTATAAATAATATTAAACTAACTTAGAAAATTATAGAAAAATTTATAAATCTAATTAACCATCATGGGAATCCTAAAAAATTATAAAAACTTTATTTTATATATTTTTAATTTAATCTACTAATTATTATTCTATTTATTAAATAATTACCAATTAAACTATTTAAATTATGAAAACTACTAAATGAACAGTATAAATCACAAGAAAATTTATAAAATTATTTTATGACTTATAGAAGCTAGGAAAAATATAAAATATAGGTGTTACTATATAAAAACTAATTATGCTATTAATAACTTATTTATTGATTAATTACTAATAAAACTATTTTTAATTCTAATTAATACTAAAAGACAAAATTAAAATCTGAGAAAATTATTATAATTACTTTAATATATAAGGAAATTAATAAAAATATAAAATTACAAATTACTTAATAAAAATCTAAAAATGAAAATTAAAATTTAATTAAATTAAATAGAAACTATCACTTATTTTTATGTTGTATTTTCTGGAATTTTCTTTTGCAAAACTATATTATATGTAAAAACAACTAACTTTAATAAAAACAATAATTTTATAACTTATTAATAAGCTAGATATAAGCTACTAATCCTAACAGTTGACCAAAGTTGACTTTCCTAAGAAATAAGCTTGAATGAGTTTATGTGGGGTCCACCATGGTGAAAGTTGATTCAGCTGAGTTACTTGGACAAGTTTGAACAAGTTTCACACCAAAAAGCCAAGTGAATAAGCCACAAGACCACAATAAGCTGATTGCTTATTTGGTTCTGGGTCAGAAATGGGACAAGCTTTGGGTGCAATTCTAGGTGGGGTCCACAATTCCAGAGGTCAAACAAGGGGTCAAAGGTTCAAGCCTGGTAGGAGGGGGGTTTGTAGAACCAAAATTGAGACCTAGGGGACCACTGTGGTGGTCACAATGAACCACCAAAGTTGGTGGTGTGACTGGGTGGCTGATGCACAGGGGAGCAGTTCTCCCTGCAGCTGTGTTCCAGGGGCAGTTTGGTCCACAGAAAAAAAACACAAAAATATAAAAAGTATAGAAAACTCAAGTTCTACTGATATACTTTACTCACAACAAGTTTCAAACCCTAAATCCAAGCACAAAAATCATATTAATTCATGCCATTTTGGTGATTTTCTGCACAAGTACTTTTTGACTTTTTGAGATAACAAGCAAAGTTGACTTACATGAGATTAGATCTAGGTTTACTGATTAGTTATGATGTTATTAACTATGATGAAACTAAAACAAGTAAACTTAAACACTTTAGCAAAGATTTGAGTGGTTGAGGTACTCAAAAACCTACACAGTCGACTGTGTAGGTATGATTCACTATGATTTGACTTTTTTAACTAATAAGGCTTAATTTTTTTAGATTACTTATCCTATCTAGACCTAAGATGACATGTTTCAACAACAACTAACAAACAAAACAAGCTCTGAGTTCCCTAAACAGTTCAATCCAAACACCCCTTAAACAGATTATCTAAAGAAATTAACAAACAAAAACTTTAATTAAACCTAACTTACTGAATCATAGGAATATATTTCACAATAATAGACCTAATAAACAATAATAAACAATAACAACAACAAATTTAACAAAGAACTCAAAATTATACTACTTGACTGTTTTTATGAAAACTTAACAACTTTCAAAATCAATAAACAAGCTACTAATATTAACCTATAACAACATCTAACAACACAAAATAAGCATGAAATAACAAAAATTAAACAGATATACTAAGCAAACAGTAAAATGAAAGATTTAAAGAAAATAGCTTACAACTTTGCAATCCAGCCAAATGACTAAGAACAAGGACAGATATCACACCTATGAGCTCTCCACAGAGCTTCTAACCCAAAGGCTTTCCAAATTTCCTTTGCTCCAAGCTTTCTGATTTGCAATTTTGTAATTTATTTTGATATTTTGTGATTTTTCTGTTTAAGAGATCAAAGCTGCTTTTATGGTTTCTAAAGGCTTTAAGCCTTGTCAGGAGCTTATATGAGCTTAAAGAAGTCCAAAGAAACAACAATAATCAACTACACTAAAACTTGGAATTTAAAATTAACAAGAATTTAAAGACAAGATGAAACTGAAATGAAGTTTAAAATTAAGACAATAAAAGAGTATTGTTACACTTTGTCAAGGTTTAACAATACAATGGAAATAGTAAATTGCAAATATTTAAAGGAAACAGTAAATTTAAGCTTAACTATGATCTTGAACTATTTTCTAAGATAACATCTTCAATCCTGCTTCTTCTTATCTTTATAATGATCTTTTGAAGTCCTGGCAGGCTTTTGTGACTTTCCCAATCAATCTTGGCCATTGATTTGGTCTGTTTGATCCCAATTGTTTAAAACACTTTTTGGCGCCAAAATCTCAATTGGTTGCTTGTGGCCGTTTTATTGCAATTAAGGAAGTTTGGGGCGTTGTGTTGTGTCAGGGGACAAGTTGTATGGTTTGGAGGCCAAGTTTGGGGTGTTATGTTGAAAAACAGAGGAAGTGGTGGTTTTTGGTGGAAAAAGGAGTGGAGACACATTTATTGGTGATGGGATTTGGCAGGGGTGGAAGAGGGAGTAGGTTTAGTGAGGTGGAGGAGAGTGGGTAGGCAAGTGGGGATGGCAGGGATAGGTTTTACAGGTGGAGGATGAAGAAGGAGGGGGTGAGGTGGAGGAGAAGAGGCGGTTTGGGAGAGGTTGACTGTTTGACCCCGTTTGTATTAAACGGGGTGGGTTGGTTTTGGTATTGGGCCAAGGAAAGGGGATTGGGCTGGGGTGGTGTATGGAGTGAAAAGGGTGGGCTGGTTTGGAGTTATAAGGTGTTGGGTATTAATATTAATAAGGGTCCGTTTGGTATAAAGTGTTCACAAGGACCATTTTTGTAATTCAGCCAAAGTAGAGGGACTGATTTTGTAACTTTCCCAAAATTATTATAAGGACCATACTTGCCATTCATGAACAACCCAAGGACCAAAAATGTAATATTTCCATATTAAATGCCCAGGGACCTTTTCTGCCAATTTCTCAAACTCCAGGGACCAAACTGTAATTTTCTGATAATTGAAGGGCCAAACCTGTAAATATCAAACAGTTAACACAAAGGACCAGTTATGTCATTTTAGAATAGTATAAGGTTTATTTTGAATATTTTCTTATTTTTAAACCTTAGGGACTAATTTTGACACTTTTCCAAAGTTGAGGGACCATAGTTGTAATTTTATGATTTTTAACTTCAAAGGACTTTTCCTAACAACTTATGAATCCCAAGGACCTTTTATGATATTTGTACAAGTTTTGATTGACCAGGGACTAGTTTTGCCAATTTGTCAAAGTTCAGGGACTGAAACTATAAATTATGTTTATTTTGTATGTTTTTCATCAGTTTTCATCCCTTTTGCACTTGTAACACTTAAAAACACAGTTTGGTGATATTTCCAGTATTTTAAATCATATCTGCATGTTTTCAGATGTTTTGTAGCTTAAATGTGACAGAAATGATGAGTATTTAGACACTCATCAATCCCCCACACTAAACTATTGCTAGTCCCTAGCAATATTTTATGAAGATTTAATGGTTTTTATCTCTTTACCAAAAGCCATCACTTCTGGAGTAGCCAGGTGTAAGAACTGTGGTACACCTGATAACCGTGTGATTTTGAGCAAATCACCAGCTGTCAACGGATTTGATTAGTCTTTACCAAAAGCCGTTTGTTTCTGGACTAGCCAACTCTTGATGGAATAGTCAACATCTTGGTGAGCTGATTACCAATTATGGGTTTTCCACAGCCTTTACCACAAGCCATAATCTTGCGGGCTAGCCAACTCATTAGCTTTTGAGGATAATGGGGAGTTGAGGAACCATACAATTTTTGGCAAATTGCAAGCCATAAACGGGTTTGAGTTATCTTTACCAAGAGCCGTTTGCTCCTGGATTAGCCAATCCTGTTGTGGGTTAGACATGGAGGATTGATACCATTTATTGCGTTCTAAGTGAGAAAAAATTTTAAAATTTTGGCTAAAATGGGGGTTCTTGTTGGAACATGTGTTTAAATTCGTTAGAATAACGAATCTCCCCCCACACTTAGAACTGAATATTGTCCTCAATATTCAAAGTACCGGGTGTTAAACCGAACTTAGAACGTAAAAAGATAATATTCCATAGCCTTTATTTAAGATGTATATACATACAATTATTTTTTTAGATAAAACTTCTTAAATAGAAGCTATCACTATATGTACATTTTTTTTTTCTTTTTTTTTTTTTTTTTTTTGAGATATATACAACATGTGGGGTATCTCCCCCACACTAGGGTGTTACACACGGGTGAAAACCCATGTTTTTGCTAATGTTTTTGATTCCCGAGTCACTAGCTTGACTCGACCCCGAATTCATTTGTCCATGGGGAAGCAAGTGGAAGAGACAATCTCAATCGGACTTTCATTCAAGACGTTTGGATAAACATTTGAAGCACGTGAAAGTTCCACACCGATGAGACAAGTAACCGGCTCATAATTTATAAATGAGAATGCCGGGATCAAAGATAATGTCTTCACTCCCGAAAGAGTGAAGAACAGGATAAGGAACAGAATATATGAAGAAAAGAAAGAAAGTCATGATGAAAATCATAACTAACTCCTCATCCTCAATAGGAGAATTCATTGGTTCATGAATTTCCTCGTTTAAGCTTGTTTGATCAAGACATATTATGGGTATGTCTAGATCAAAATAGAATTTATCATACTCCGGTAGAGATATGATATGAGTGAGTTCACAGGAGAACTCCTCAAAGGTGAATGATTCGTATTCGGGATTGATTTGAGTGAGTTCACTGGGGAACTCCTCAAAAGTAAATGATTCATAAACGGGAAGAGAATTATAAGAATGAGAAGTGGTGATACCACTTATCTTCTCTTCCGTTTGATCAAAATGGAACGTTTGCAATTCAGGAATAGAATCATTGATCAAAATCTCACTATCCTTGACGGGGATAGGAGATGAAATAGGCTTTTCATTAAAAGCCTCGATTCTAGAAATGAGAAGATTAGCATTTAATAATGTAAGACGAAGAGATTCGTCTTGGATGATTTCTTCCTCATTCTCTTCTTCTGAGTTGACAAGCTCAGAAGGTAATTCCCCCACATAACTTATGTCTCCACAAGATAAAGAATAGTTCTCATCAGAATCAGAGAACATCTCAGTATGATTATTTGGAAAGACAAGAGGGGGAGGAATATCACACACATGATCAAGAATTCCCTGTGCCTCACTTGGGATTGGGACAAGGTTCTCAACACTAGACTTTATGAATTCGTCCGATTCCTTTGCAGGAACAGTGTCAAGATGCTCGTCCCCCATGTTCAGAGAGTGAGTGGGAACCTCGGGTGTGATAACATCATACTCAAGGAGATGAGAAGGACTAGCAGTAATGGAGTCTACAAGTTCCATTATTTCTACTGCTGGTGATTCAGTTATATACTTTTCTCCCTGTATATCCATGGAAGGAGTCTCAACTGATGAACATGATGAGGTATCATCACATTCATCATCCTCATCGAGAAAAACAGCATTTTGAAATTTGGTACGTGTTATAGCTGCTTGTTCTAAGACTAGTAATTCTTCCATGCTTCTTTCGTCTCTAGCAGCATGTTTTTCAGCAAGTAATTCCGTGATAGATTTATCACGAGAATATTGAGTGAGTGGAGACTGTGGGGGTGTGGATGTGTCAAAACAGGAAGGTTGACATTGATCATCGTTATGAGGACCCCCACAATATACACAAGAAGAACTTTGTGCATTGTGAGACGACATATTAGCCAGCTCCTCCTTAAGATCTTTGAGTTTCTCAAGAACCTCTAGACAAGGGTCTTGCTGGATGTGAGGAGTTGCTTGGTTTATTTGGTACTGTGGAGGTGGGTCTTGAAACGAATAGTCATAATTGTTACAAGGAAATGGATTCCTTGTTTGACAATCAGAGCTAAAGTGCGGACCTCCACAGTACTCACAACAGTTGAACTGATGTGGTTGTGAGTCGTATGTGTTTAAGTCATAATTGTTATTAGGAACCTGTTCATAGACAAACTGATTCCTAGTTTGACAATCAGAACTGTAGTGTGAACCACCACAATACTCACAACAGTTAAACTGTTGAGTCTGGGTTGGTGTATTTTGATACGAAGCATCATTGAGATTTGGATAATATGATTCTTGCTCGTATGAATGTGATGGGTAGTTGGAAAAATTTGAGGAGTCGTTGAATGAGTTTTGATTAGGATCATAAGCAAATGAATTACTCGATCCACAAAACAAACAACTCCCGTTTTGGATATCATTACCACATTGTTCACATGTACACCAACGACATGAAAAACCGAAAAGCGGCTCACCACAACCAACACAAGGAACAAAATCTGGAGGTGGGACAAGTGGTGTGCTCTGAGAGCTAGCAATTTCCACCACTTCCGTTATGGTCTCGGGTTTTTGTTTTTGATAATTGTGAAGGTTGGGTAAATCGTTCTTTTCAGTAATTGCCCTAAGCTCTGTACGTTTGCGTGACAAACTTTTAACCGTAAACCGTGAAAGATCAGGATTGATTTTTGAAGCTTTAGGAGCATTTGTGAGCTCAGGTTTTTGGACAACCGTGGTTTGGACGTATTTAGCACCTCCATCGTCAGAGGAAAGTACAAGGTCCTTTGTCACCTCGGTTTCTCGTTTCATTTCCCTCACTGGAGAGGGAATATGAATCGGTGGTCTATCATAATCAACATGACATCTCGATATCTTGGACAAGGCCACAAGTTTCTCAACTTTGCTTTTACAGGCCCTTTGTTTAAAGAAATCGTCATCGAGAGATGCCATTAGAATCAATTATGAGATAAGTGGAAGAATGTAGAATCAAAAGGTTTTGAGGATGAGAAATGAAGAATCAAATAGATAGGGGTATAAAGGTGAATATATATATATTTTTTTTTTTTTTTTTTTTTGGTTTTGTTTTATAGAAATATGGATAAAAGATGGTAAATATACAATGGATGTGTATTCAGGTTTACTAATACGCAAAATCGTTTAGAATAAGCGCACAACCTCCCCGGCAGCGGCGCCAAATTTTGATTCGCCTCAAACAGTCAGATAATTATTGATCAGCCACTTGTGAATGGCCAACTGTAATAGTCAAACAGCCGAGGCAAATGCTTCCGAGGAATACAGTGTTTTCCCGGGTCGTAATGTCCCAACGAGGTTGTGATGATTTAAAACGAGTCTGTGATCAGTGAATCTGAACAGGGAATGGTATAAAAGTGTGTGTGTGTGTTAAACTAGGGTTTTATAACTTAAAATAACTTAGGAAAACTATTGGAATGATTACGTGAAAGCTAGGTATTAAAAACGTTCACCAAATTAAAATCAGACGCGACTGCGTACTGAGAAAAAGGTGAGTTTTAAGAAAAATAAACTACAGGGGTTAAAAATGAAAATCCTACAAACTTAAACTTAAAATAAAATTAAACTAAAAAGAAAACTATTTTTTAGATTATTTTATTATTTATTATTAATTATTTAATTAATAACTATTTAACTATTTAATTAAAACCAATTTAAATAAAAACTAAAAATGATTAACACTACAAATTAAACTAAAAATTTATAAAAATAATTTCTAAAACTTAAAATGAACTTGAAGAAAGTATAAAAAATAAAAATAAATCTTTTTGTCTTTTTATGAATTTTCTATTAATTAAAAACTATTAATATTAATTATACTAATTAAACTATTTTAAATTATAAATAATATTAAACTAACTTAGAAAATTATAGAAAAATTTATAAATCTAATTAACCATCATGGGAATCCTAAAAAATTATAAAAACTTTATTTTATATATTTTTAATTTAATCTACTAATTATTATTCTATTTATTAAATAATTACCAATTAAACTATTTAAATTATGAAAACTACTAAATGAACAGTATAAATCACAAGAAAATTTATAAAATTATTTTATGACTTATAGAAGCTAGGAAAAATATAAAATATAGGTGTTACTATATAAAAACTAATTATGCTATTAATAACTTATTTATTGATTAATTACTAATAAAACTATTTTTAATTCTAATTAATACTAAAAGACAAAATTAAAATCTGAGAAAATTATTATAATTACTTTAATATATAAGGAAATTAATAAAAATATAAAATTACAAATTACTTAATAAAAATCTAAAAATGAAAATTAAAATTTAATTAAATTAAATAGAAACTATCACTTATTTTTATGTTGTATTTTCTGGAATTTTCTTTTGCAAAACTATATTATATGTAAAAACAACTAACTTTAATAAAAACAATAATTTTATAACTTATTAATAAGCTAGATATAAGCTACTAATCCTAACAGTTGACCAAAGTTGACTTTCCTAAGAAATAAGCTTGAATGAGTTTATGTGGGGTCCACCATGGTGAAAGTTGATTCAGCTGAGTTACTTGGACAAGTTTGAACAAGTTTCACACCAAAAAGCCAAGTGAATAAGCCACAAGACCACAATAAGCTGATTGCTTATTTGGTTCTGGGTCAGAAATGGGACAAGCTTTGGGTGCAATTCTAGGTGGGGTCCACAATTCCAGAGGTCAAACAAGGGGTCAAAGGTTCAAGCCTGGTAGGAGGGGGGTTTGTAGAACCAAAATTGAGACCTAGGGGACCACTGTGGTGGTCACAATGAACCACCAAAGTTGGTGGTGTGACTGGGTGGCTGATGCACAGGGGAGCAGTTCTCCCTGCAGCTGTGTTCCAGGGGCAGTTTGGTCCACAGAAAAAAAACACAAAAATATAAAAAGTATAGAAAACTCAAGTTCTACTGATATACTTTACTCACAACAAGTTTCAAACCCTAAATCCAAGCACAAAAATCATATTAATTCATGCCATTTTGGTGATTTTCTGCACAAGTACTTTTTGACTTTTTGAGATAACAAGCAAAGTTGACTTACATGAGATTAGATCTAGGTTTACTGATTAGTTATGATGTTATTAACTATGATGAAACTAAAACAAGTAAACTTAAACACTTTAGCAAAGATTTGAGTGGTTGAGGTACTCAAAAACCTACACAGTCGACTGTGTAGGTATGATTCACTATGATTTGACTTTTTTAACTAATAAGGCTTAATTTTTTTAGATTACTTATCCTATCTAGACCTAAGATGACCTGTTTCAACAACAACTAACAAACAAAACAAGCTCTGAGTTCCCTAAACAGTTCAATCCAAACACCCCTTAAACAGATTATCTAAAGAAATTAACAAACAAAAACTTTAATTAAACCTAACTTACTGAATCATAGGAATATATTTCACAATAATAGACCTAATAAACAATAATAAACAATAACAACAACAAATTTAACAAAGAACTCAAAATTATACTACTTGACTGTTTTTATGAAAACTTAACAACTTTCAAAATCAATAAACAAGCTACTAATATTAACCTATAACAACATCTAACAACACAAAATAAGCATGAAATAACAAAAATTAAACAGATATACTAAGCAAACAGTAAAATGAAAGATTTAAAGAAAATAGCTTACAACTTTGCAATCCAGCCAAATGACTAAGAACAAGGACAGATATCACACCTATGAGCTCTCCACAGAGCTTCTAACCCAAAGGCTTTCCAAATTTCCTTTGCTCCAAGCTTTCTGATTTGCAATTTTGTAATTTATTTTGATATTTTGTGATTTTTCTGTTTAAGAGATCAAAGCTGCTTTTATGGTTTCTAAAGGCTTTAAGCCTTGTCAGGAGCTTATATGAGCTTAAAGAAGTCCAAAGAAACAACAATAATCAACTACACTAAAACTTGGAATTTAAAATTAACAAGAATTTAAAGACAAGATGAAACTGAAATGAAGTTTAAAATTAAGACAATAAAAGAGTATTGTTACACTTTGTCAAGGTTTAACAATACAATGGAAACAGTAAATTGCAAATATTTAAAGGAAACAGTAAATTTAAGCTTAACTATGATCTTGAACTATTTTCTAAGATAACATCTTCAATCCTGCTTCTTCTTATCTTTATAATGATCTTTTGAAGTCCTGGCAGGCTTTTGTGACTTTCCCAATCAATCTTGGCCATTGATTTGGTCTGTTTGATCCCAATTGTTTAAAACACTTTTTGGCGCCAAAATCTCAATTGGTTGCTTGTGGCCGTTTTATTGCAATTAAGGAAGTTTGGGGCGTTGTGTTGTGTCAGGGGACAAGTTGTATGGTTTGGAGGCCAAGTTTGGGGTGTTATGTTGAAAAACAGAGGAAGTGGTGGTTTTTTGTGGAAAAAGGAGTGGAGACACATTTATTGGTGATGGGATTTAGCAGGGGTGGAAGAGGGAGTAGGTTTAGTGAGGTGGAGGAGAGTGGGTAGGCAAGTGGGGATGGCAGGGATAGGTTTTACAGGTGGAGGATGAAGAAGGAGGGGGTGAGGTGGAGGAGAAGAGGCGGTTTGGGAGAGGTTGACTGTTTGACCCCGTTTGTATTAAACGGGGTGGGTTGGTTTTGGTATTGGGCCAAGGAGAGGGGATTGGGCTGGGGTGGTGTATGGAGTGAAAAGGGTGGGCTGGTTTGGAGTTATAAGGTGTTGGGTATTAATATTAATAAGGGTCCGTTTGGTATAAAGTGTTCACAAGGACCATTTTTGTAATTCAGCCAAAGTAGAGGGACTGATTTTGTAACTTTCCCAAAATTATTATAAGGACCATACTTGCCATTCATGAACAACCCAAGGACCAAAAATGTAATATTTCCATATTAAATGCCCAGGGACCTTTTCTGCCAATTTCTCAAACTCCAGGGACCAAACTGTAATTTTCTGATAATTGAAGGGCCAAACCTGTAAATATCAAACAGTTAACACAAAGGACCAGTTATGTCATTTTAGAATAGTATAAGGTTTATTTTGAATATTTTCTTATTTTTAAACCTTAGGGACTAATTTTGACACTTTTCCAAAGTTGAGGGACCATAGTTGTAATTTTATGATTTTTAACTTCAAAGGACTTTTCCTAACAACTTATGAATCCCAAGGACCTTTTATGATATTTGTACAAGTTTTGATTGACCAGGGACTAGTTTTGCCAATTTGTCAAAGTTCAGGGACTGAAACTATAAATTATGTTTATTTTGTATGTTTTTCATCAGTTTTCATCCCTTTTGCACTTGTAACACTTAAAAACACAGTTTGGTGATATTTCCAGTATTTTAAATCATATCTGCATGTTTTCAGATGTTTTGTAGCTTAAATGTGACAGAAATGATGAGTATTTAGACACTCATCAGTAAGTCCTTGAAACGAGTCCATGCTTCATAAAGAGATTCATTTTGACGTTGTTTGTCACACCCCCAAAATCGGGTCCAGCGGAAGCATACGTGTAGCTGGGGTGTAACTCAATTGGTATTACAACACTTAGTTCAAAAATGGTTTTCACTTCAATCATTTAGAATAAAATAGTTAAATCAAAAATATTGAATTTACATCGTTAAAAGTAGTGCGGAAGTAGGCCCTTAAAATAGTTTAAAACGGTCCCCATATAAATAATCAGAGTCTTCTATGACCATGCCATGCCCTGCCAAAACCTCCTGTAGCGTGCCATTGCTTAAAACCTGAAAATACATGCTAAAGTGTCAACACTAGGTTGGTGAGTTCATAGAGTTTGTTTAACAAATAAAGTTTATAGAAAAAAAATGGTCACACAGCAAAGGCATCGTAAATCCACTCAGTTGCAAGTCCCGCAATAAGAGACTTGCAACCTGTGTGTTTACAACCCACTGCTAAAATAGTTATATGTCTAGTAGTCAAGCACAAGAGGTCAATATAGTTCACAATATGGAATCATAGTATATAATAAAGTAAGTGGCAAGGCTCCTAAAATAAATAATATGCGTTCCGTAGACAGGGGAACGAGAGGTTGGCCGACCTCTAATAGCGCTATCCATACTACCTACTGCCCCACACAAGGAGGCCGCACGAACGGTACGTATAAACTGGAGTGCGAACGGCAAACCAGCAGGAGACTAACAATTGCTGATGCACGTACGGTACATCCTTCACAAACTATTATATAGTAATAAATCAAAGTTACTCCGTAGACAGGGGAGATTTTATGTTGCTCCGAACATGGGAGACTTGATAATGCTGCTCCGTCGACAGGGGAGACTTTAGGTTATAACACGTACGGTGCATTAAGTTCAAAAGTTTAAGTCAATTTCAAAGGTCAATTCAAGTTCAAAAGGTCAAAACAAGTTCAAAAGTTTAAAACAAGTTATAAGGTCAAATGAGTTCAAAGAGTCAAGTTGTAATTTATGTAAAAACGAGCATGTATTCTCCCCCAAAACGTTAACAAAACAATTTAAAAGAATAGGGGCTATGACTCACCTCGAAGCGATAGCAATGACGACAAAAGTGGATACACAGAAATGAGGTTCGATCTCTAACCGCGACCTATAATGAACGAATGATACGATCTACTTAAATTATGAGGGGATGCGATGAATGTACATGCACATGAAGCCTATACCACTCGTAGTTTGAAAATAAGTGTTGGCGTTGAATTATAGTGTTTCCATAAGAGAATATGTGCTATTAGAAGTTGTCAAATATATATATAGTTCGCCTAGTTTCAAAAGCGTATATCTTGGTCGTTTTAAGCTCGTTTTACTCGTTCTTTATATCCCCGGAATCGTGGGACAAAATACTAACATATTATTGATAAGTCGGGATGGCTAGATCAAGTTTTTATGCTCAAATTTGTCCGTGAGTACTGTTCATCAGCAAGCATTTCCGGAAAATATAGTTTTCGTCGTTAAACTCGTTTTTAGCGTATCTCCTTCGTTATAAACTCGTTTTTATCCCCGTTTTCGGCCATAGTTCCGTATTGGAAAGTATTTTCTAAATATTTGGTCCAAATTTACCCAGAAGCCCCTGATCTTTCCACGTTTTGCAAAACTGGACAGCAACTTTCTATAAGTGTCAAAACTTGGTTTTCCTAGTTACTAACTTGTCTAAAAACCAACCAAACAACTTCAAATCAACCCAAATCCTACCATACACCTTCTTAGGGTGTCATGGGTTCCTAAACATCACCAACCTTGGTGGATCTCATGAGGATGCTAATAAAACTTATGGATCTACTTATATTAAGTATCTAGGGTTCCTAAATTATAAAAAGTGTAAATAGAGTGGTATAAACTAACATATGCATATAGATCTTGAATAAACAACATGAAACTAGAAAAATGAAAGTATGGAAAGATCAACAAGTGATCTTGAAGCTTACTTGATGATTGGATGAGTTTTGAAGATGATGATGTAAAGAAAACTAGAGTTTTATCACAAAACCCTAACAAGGATCACTAAAGGAGCTTGATTAACACTTGACCTTGCAAAATTAATGGAGATGGCTTGTTGTTCTTGTGTTGGCCGATCATCACCCCAAAGAGAGAAAAGAGAGAAAGTTTCTAGTTGTGTTTGATTAATAAAAAATGTATGAATGAGAAAATGAAGTAAAGAATTAGTTGTAGATATTTTTAAAAGACAAGATCCATAAATTATGGAGACTTAGGGGGGGGGGGGGCGGCATTTTCAAAGGGTGGATGGGATTGGATGATTTTGGTGGACTTTTGGTGTATAATGTTAGATATTATTAGTTTTAGGTGATACCGGGTACCGAGTTAACTAAAAATAAATTGTAACGAGATAAAATAAAATATAATAAAGTTGTAAAAATTGTAAAATAATATTCTTGATGAGAATTGGAAGTTAAAATAATGATCGGGTTGAAATAAAGCAAACCGACGGAGTTATAAGCTTTGACCGGAAAACGTAACAGTTGATTTGAAAGCACTGGGTAAATTAATAATATAATTTTTATATTATTATTATGAGTATAAAAATATGTTAGGACCATAGTTGGGATTGTCGGATCAATTATTCAAAATAATAGTTCATAAGATAACGTTTATTAGGTTGATAATCGTACGTTTACAAAAATGACGCAACCCACGTATAAATGACAAATTTTCTCCGGAGGTGAATAGTGTTTTATGAATAGTAAAATTTTAAAACGCTTCTCAGAATCACAAACTGACTCCGAAAAAGATGAATAGTGATCGATGAATAGTAACCAATGAATAGTAAATGTGAAAGTTCGGGAAAAGACCAGAATTTACGAGTTGTGACATTGTTGGAACATCAAGATGTCATTCCTAAGCTTAGTAGTTCTCCCCGGTGGGAAAAATTGAGCTAGGAAACGAGTGGTGAGATCATCCCATGTGGTGATGGATCCCGCGGGTAAACGCTCAAGCCATTGACTAGCTTGATCCCGTAGAGAGAATTGGAATAGGCGTAATCGGGTTGTCTCTTTAGTTTCAATATCTAGGTCTATGGAATCTACGATTTTGAGGATGTCCTTAAGATGTTGGTTTGGATCTTCGGAACGAAGTCCATGGAATGCACATCCGCTTTGCACCAACCGGATGGTGTCGGATCGCAAGGGGGTCACATTGGCTCCGGTGAGCTCAATGGTGTTTCGGTAGCCTTGGTGGCTAGGTCGGGAATACTCTCCTAAGGTTCGGGGCCTAAGGGGTTCTAATGTTGGGTTTTGTTGTGGTGGGATGACGGGTTCAAAGATGTTCCCGTTGTCCATGATGTTGGGTGGTTACGAACAAAGGCACAAATAAATAAGATAGACTAAAGAAAACCTAAAAATAAAAATAAAATCTTACTAGAAAGGAATCTAGCAAGTAGACCTAATAAAAAGAAATTCTAACCTAGACAATAACTATTCCCCGGGCTGCGGCGCCAAAAACTTGATGCGTGGGAATCGCAACAAGCTTTACCTCTCGAGGGATCTTGAGAAGCTTGCAACCCCCACCAGGCAGTGTACCTGATCGTTGTAGTATAGTATAGTGACAAGTACCAGGGGATTGATCGTTCAGCTAGGAATAGTGTCGCTAGGATTAGAAAACCTAAATACTAGTTCTAAAGATGAAGGAAGATTATTTTTTATGTTTTTATATTTTATGAAAAGCAAGTAAAATCTCGGGTTTTGGAAGAAGGGGCGGAATTAGTTGCTATTCAACTAACCCAATACTAAGATGCAATCAAAGTAAAATACTAAAAATGAAAATAAACTAAATTATACTAAAGTTGTGAGCAGTAATTGGAGAAAATGTGTTTACTTAGATTTCACTACTCCCTAGACATCTTTTACACGTTAATTACTTGTTATAATTGCATGGATGACGGATCGTATTCCTTAATACCATTCATGGGGTGGCACACTTAACTCCCCAATTCTATGAGCTCTTATCTCCTCCTACACCATGCCCAGCACAACTATAGGGATTGTAAACAGTGGCTCATGCATTAAATACAACCAATAAAGACCTAGTGCGCGTCGGTTCATGTTTCTTAAGACGTTCAAGCATGTTACCAATTGGAGATCTGCCAGTTTTCTTAAGCCTAACATATAAATCATTCATCCAAGACAAGAATAAACAAGTAATCAACACATAATCAACATCTAGGTTTCATTAGATCTAAGCAAACACAAGATAGATCTAGCCTAGCATGATGGAATTAAGACAAGAACAAGATATAGACAACCAACACATAGACATATTGATTGAATTAAATGAACACTTATCTTGATTACACATGCAAGGTATCAAGGGGTTGGAACCCTTGAAAAACCTGTAAAGTTACACCAAAATCGTACTTAGGGTTTCTCCCAAAACTTCTCTTTTTAAATGTGAAAAATTAGAAAACTATATATAGGAAAAGGGGGCTGACGGCGTCAAGACAAATCTTGTGACGCCGTCACCTCGCCGCCAAAACTCTTCTCGGACTGCCTTGATCTACATTTGACGCCGTCAAGACTTAGTCATTTCCAGGCCGTCATGACTTTTACTCTTGACGCCCTACCTTCATGACGCCGTCAAATCTCTTCTGGATCGTCATGGAATTTTGCTCTTGACGCCGTCAGGGAGTTACTCTTGACGCCGTCACCTACTATTCCCAGCATGGAAAATTAAGACTTTGGCGTTTTCTTCACTTTTATGCTCCAAAAACGTCCGAATTGCTTCATTTTCCAGATTTCTCTCCCAAAGTACCTAAAATCACAAAAGGAACGATTTAGGGCAATATTTGATCAAATAAATTCGAATTCGGGCTTAAATGACCCCCTAAAAACGGATCATTTTTCACCTCATCAACGACGAGCTAAAATACCTGCAAAAGTACGTTGGTGTGCGACCGAGCAATTGACAAAAGTTCGTTGCATCCTTTTTTTTCCCCACTAATCCCACTTTTTTTAACTGGTAGATCTATTGTGTGAAAGATTAGTGTTTTTGGTGGCCGCGTATTTTGTGTTTTAGGTTTTACTAAAAATTAGAGTAGTCGTGTGATAAAAGCTATTATTTTATAATGTTATTTTAGGTTGAGTTTTAGTGGGCTTAGTATAGCATAACTGTACTCCCTAATTAGACCAAAGTGCTAACTACAAGTTAGTTTGGTTTCATTTGTTTAATCCGAATATTGTACAGGTTATTTTGATTTCATTAATCCGAATATTCCTTTTTTTTATCGTTATTTTTAGTTACGTCTAATTTTAATATGTTGTAATGTATTTTTATGTTTAATGAAATGAATTTAGTTTATTTGGAAATTTGAATAAAAAAATAAAGTTGTAAGTGGTGGGCCTCAAATAAGTAAGTTGAGGTTAATTGTTAGTGAGCGAGTTAGCTGTGAAAGTTTGTTAAAGTGATGTGACACCATGTAAGGAGGTGAACTTCCTCATTGCACATTGTGCTCTAAGACTGGCGACAATAAGGACCGAGACCGACTCGGTAGGCATCGGTCGTCTCGGTCGACCTTGTTGTGGCCAGTCGGTCGCGACCCAGAAAAAAGCAAAAAACATTTCCACTCGGTCTCAAGCTCGACCGAGTTGTTTCCCACTTTTTTTTTGAACTTTGTTCCAAACGTTCCATACATTTATTTCGCTAGCCGTTTGTGACTAAAAAAAAAAATTACACACTATAAATACCACTTTCAAACACACACTTTCAAAAATAATTTAAAAAGTGTTTTATTAAGTTTGTAAAAAAAAAAAAAAATGAATTTGGTCGCTAGAGAGAGAAAGCTGACGTGACAGAGAAAAGGAGGGGGATTGACCCTCCTTATTGTGCCCAGCCTAATGTACCCCAAGTTTCATGCAAATACACATTGAATTGACACATCCCCCACCCCCCCCCCCCCCCCCCCCCACCTTTTTTTATTTTTTATTTTTTTTTCTCTTAGCATAAAACTCAGTTGACACAAGTATACCAATTTGTAACAAAATTAACATTTCATCTCAGAAGATATAGAAACGCTTTATATAACTTATTACGGAGTATGTAACAAAGAAAACAGAAGAAACTTGTTATTGTATCGAGAAATTTATGTTCCATATCCAGTAAGAATAAGACTAGATAGCACTTGTGCCCAGACGAAGATAAAGAGACTGCAGATGTAATAACTTACTGTAAAATAACACATCATATCAGAACTCACATTTTGATTAAATTGAGAACCATACGAATGTAGGGGTCCATAAATCCCGACCCGACCCGGAAAGATAATCGAGTCGGGTTACTCGGGTCCAAAATCTAACTCGGGTCAATCGGGTCAACTCGATTACGAACTAGGCCCGGGTATCGGGTTCAAAATACTTGCCTATTCGGGTTTGGGTCAACCCGACTAACCCGAGTTTTTTTTTTCATGATGTGCGTGGTGCATCTATACTCAATCTTTATTTATTATAGGTCCAGGGGTGTTTCTTTTATTAGCTAATTTGATTTTCGCTTATAATTCATAGGTCTAAATTTTTAAACTTATTTTGAGAGTTATGGGATTATACGAGTTTATTATATCATGATTAGTTTTTATAAGCCTCCAAGTCTCAAAATAAGCTAAAAAATTGAGGCTTATGAAATATAAGTCAAAAAACGAATAAGCTCATAAGCTAAATATAAGCTTAAACAAATACCCCCTAAGTCACTAGGGGCATGTGAAAGTTGAAACTAGCAAGAAATGCAATATTAAAGAAGAGAAATGATATACTTAAAAATATTTTACAAAATAAAATCCATACACTTATGTGTCATGTAAATATTGTGGGTGAGAAAGAGAAAACATTACACAATACGATTGGTCAAACTCACTTGTCATATCATTGTGTGAGCAATTTTTTGTAAACTTTTAAGTAGATATAGCATTTATCATAAAAGAATTTGAAATGGTCTAATTTCAAGCGTTTTGTAGCCTGGAGAAACTGAAACTCGAGATTTTAGGCCAGTCGTAACAATGACTCCCTCCGTAGTCCGTACGCCAACCTAGACCGAACGCATCTCCCTTTTTTTTGCATGGTTGGGTCGCTGAGGCGATCGAATGTAAAGGAAGAAAAAAAATAGTCGTTCTATCTGTTGGGTTTTTTTTTTTTTTTTTTTTTTTTTTTTTTTTTTTTTTCAATACTACACTTTCTCTTCTATAAATATCACCTTCTCTAGTCCATTTTTTCATAGATTCTGTTCTACAACTATTATTTTCTTCAATTATTCTCCAGCTCAAAAAATGTCTCGCAAAACACCAAAAATCAGACAACAACAAACCGTTCCAACAACAACCGACCTCAATTTTCAATTAACCGGCACTGACCACCTATTAATATTTGACACGTTAGTTTCGCATACGAATCACAACCTCAACAACCTATTTGTGTAAATAATATGTTTTCTCCTCTCATAACCTACAACAACAAGTGGTTTTAATCCGTTTTCAAAGAAATCGCGGACACCGGAAACCACCTCACATTCCGACTCAACACATGGACGAAGCAAATATTTCAGAGATGTAGAGGTTCAGGAGGTTCGAACAATGGGCTGGGACAAGTGTAAGAAGAAAGCGTCACCTTACCATGCTCGTTCAAAATCTTCAGCCATTGGTGCACCTAGTGTTGTTGACCAGTTGGTCGATGGATGGACACTATAAGTGCAGGCACATCGGGATCAAGTGGGATTGGCCTGGAGAGACAAAAGCTTTCACATGAGAAAGAATTGGAACAACAGATGCTTGCACAAAGGCAAGAAAAACTTGAGTTGCAACGTCAAATGTTTCAAGTTAGGCAAGAAAAAAAAGGACATAGACCTCATGTTCTAAAATAACCCGAAAATAACTAGTGTCTGTGTTGGCGATGAAGCAGAAAATAGCTTAGAAATTTAGACTAATCGTTTAAATTTTTAATTTTTATTGTAATGTTTTTATTTTTAATTAAATTATTATTTTTTTTAATTATTAATGATATTTTAATTAAAAAAATTTTGGGTCACCCGTAAGGTTACCATTATGTGCATTTGTTCACGTGTTTGGTCTTTAAGAAAGAAGTTGTTGTGACGCTAAGATGACAGAGTGGTCTCGTCATGTGTTTGGTCACCATTACTATTAGTCTTAGGGCACGTTTGGTTGGAAGATATTAGGATTTCATGATATTTGCATTTTACATTCTTTTAAATATTGTATTTGGTATGTTAAATGAAGGAATTTAAAATTTCATAATTGTCAAAATAAGGAGAATTAAAATGCCTCTAAAAAGTGAGGAATTTCAATTGGAATATGACTAAAATATCTAAAATTATGACTAATTATGTATCTAAATAAATGTGTCAGTAAGTTATTGTTTTGTGAAAAAATGGTCCTCTGCAATCAGTAATATGATATTGACACATAGTTTTAGCCATTTGAATTTACTTATAAACTTTTTTCTTATATATATAAGACCAGATTGGAAAAAATAATACTATGTGTTACCTTTTTTTTTTTTTTTTTTTTTTTTTTTTTTTTTTTTTTTAATCAAAGTAAATCCGTTATTTACTAAAAAAATACTGTGAAATTTTGTCAACCAAACATGTGAAGTTATTTTAAACTCTGAAAATGTTAAATCCTAAACAATTGAAATTTCACAAAATTTAGAATTCTAAAATTTCAAATTCACAGACTAGACGCCACGTTACATTCTGATTTCCATCCGTTAAAGTAAGGATATTGTATTTCTCTGATGCCTTTAAAATTTATTAAGGGTATTGCTATTTGTAGCCCTACCTGTTAAAGGGACGCAACCCTTACATATCCTGTTTAACGAATTGTATGTTCGAACACCGGATACCTTCATTTATTTCTTAAGGTAACCTAAAAACTCCACCCAAAACCAATTTTCCTTTTCGTATTACATTTGGCGGTATCTTCGGATGTACGAATCCAACATTTGCACAATGAAATTTCTTCTTCAGTGGTCCATGGAATGTTACGCAATTCATCTTCAATTTTAGAAGTCCTCTTTTGACGTCTTTTTTACGGCTTCTTGTTTGGGAGCAAGACTTCTTCGACGAAAAGTCCTCACCAACGGTGTTAGGCATAGACGGAGATAATTGAGGTTCATACATTGGAATATCATCAACACTATATTGATGAATGGGAGACGATGGTGGAGTTAGTGATGAAGAACCGCCAATATGTTGTTGTGAAGAACCGTCAGTATTCGACGGATCGGGGGTACATTTGTGGTTGATACACATTTTGTTGCGGATATATGAATGGTGGGTTTTGGAATTGCTGTTTTTGGTGTTGTGTTCTGTAAACAAACAATGGGGCTCGAAAGTTTACCGGTGGTAAATGACCAAGACGAAAATTTGAATTGGGTGTTTGGACGTTTGGTTGGGGACGTTTTGGTGTTGTATTCTGTAAACAAACGATGGGGCTCGAAAGTTTACCGGTGGTAAAGGACCGAGACGAAAAGTTTGAATTGGGTGTTTGGACGTTTGGTCGTCGACGTTGTTTTGGGATTTTAGTTATTAGAGTGGTTGTCGACGTTGTTTTGGGATTTTAGTTATTAGAGGGTCTTGGGCTTGGTCTAAATGGGTCAAAATTAAAAAAGGTAGGCGACGGGATAGTATAGATACATATGTTGGTGATGGCAGGTTAAAGTATCTTTTGGAAACACAAGATGTAGCTGAGCACACGGTGTGCGAGTCGCCACATCTCGCCAGTCCAAGCTGGCACCCTCGCCATAGCTCGCCACCACACCGTGGAGCCTCGCTAAATTTCGCCAATTTTCCCTTCGTCGTCTGCACAACGAGCTAAAATACCTGCAAAAGTACGTTGGTGTGCGACCGAGCAATTGACAAAAGTTCGTTGCATCTTTTTTTCCCCCCACTAATCCCACTTTTTTAAGTGGTAGATCTATTGTGTGAAAGATTAGTGTTTTTGATGGCCCCATATTTTGTGTTTTAGGTTTTACTAAAAATTAGAGTAGTCGTGTGATAAAAGGTATTATTTTATAATGTTATTTTAGGTTGAGTTTTAGTGGGCTTAGTATAGCATAACTTGACTCTCTAATTAGACCAAAGTGCTAACTACAAGTTAGTTTGGTTTCATTTGTTTAATCCGAATATTGTACAGGTTATTTTGATTTCATTAATTCGAATATTTTTTTTATCGCTATTTTTAGTTACGTCTAATTTTAATATGTTGTAATGTATTTTTATGTTTAATGAAATGAATTTAGTTTATTTGGAAATTTGAATAAAAAAATAAAATTATAAGTGGTGGGCCTCAAATGAGTAAGTTGAGGTTAATTGTTAGTGAGAGAGTTAGCTGTGAAAGTTTGTTAAAGTGATGTGACACCATGTAAGGAGGTGAACTTCCTCATTGCACATTGTGCTCTAAGACTGGCGACAATAAGGACCGAGACTGACTTAGTCGGCATCGGTCGTCTCGGTCGGCCTTGTTGTGGCCAGTCGGTCGCGACCCAGAAAAACGCAAAAAACATTTCCACTCGGTCTCAAGCTCGACCGAGTTGTTTCCCACTTTTTTTTTGAACTTTGATCCAAACGTTCCACACATTTATTTCACTAGCAGTTTGTGACTAAAAAAAAAAGAAAAAAAAAATTACACACTATAAATACCACTTTCAAACACACACTTTCAAAAATAATTTAAAAAATGTTTTATAAAGTTTGTAGTAAAATAAATAAATAAAAATAAAAAATAAAAAATTGAACTTGGTCGCTGGAAAAAGAAAGCTGACGTGACAGAGAAAAGAAGGGTGATTGACCCTCCTTATTGTGCCCAGCCTATTGTACCATGATGTACCCCAAGTTTCATGCAAATACATATTGAATTGACACATGTGCAATGAGGAAGTTCACCTCCTTACATGGTGCAAATACATATTGAATTAACGAATGTAGGGGTGTCATAAATCCCGACCCGACCCAGACCCGACCCGGAAGGATAATCGAGTCGGGTTACTCGGGTCCAAAATCTAACTCGGGTCAATCGGGTCAACCCGATTACGAACTAGGGTCGGGTATCGGGTTCAAAATACTTGCCTATTCGAGTTTGGGTCAACCCGACTAATCCGAGTTTTTTTTTTTCGTGATGTGCGTGGTGCATCTATACTCAATCTTTATTTATATTATAGGTCCAAGTTGAATATAATGTTTTTGCCTTTTACCCTTTTTGTTTTTAGCCATTGTGATTTATTGTATGTCTCTTACTGAAGCCACAAAAAGTCAAAGATACAAAACCAAAATGAAAACTTTTACATTACACATTATTCATCAGTAACATCAAACTCTATATACATGAAAAGAAAATGCCAACTTTTGTGCTTTGATCACTTTATGTAAGATGATCACATCAAACTCTACATACTGGTCTTGCCATTGTAAATTTCGTTCCAATTTAACTATTTGTCAAATTTAGTCAGCATTCACTAGCGAAAAAACAAGAAGGCTGGATTTGATACATCAAAATTGAACTAGCACCATGTGTCATATTTAATTACCACAATTAAGAAAACAGAATAATTACAAATGCAAGTAGTTCAGATGAAGTGAACTAGCACCATGTTATTAATTTAAGAAAACTAATTCTTCTAAACAACACTGAGCAAATCTTGATGCATCTTCACAGACCAAGAAACAAAATCTCATAAACCATTAACAAAACAATATTATAAGAACAAGCAATTGGTACACTGATGTAGCTTTACCAACCCATGAGTGTTCTTCTAACTTTATTGATGATATCTTGTTTCGCTTATTTGCTGGTTAGTGGAACTCCTTGATTTTCAACTAACAAGAATCTGTACACTTCCCACTCACGATCTAATGTTGAATGTCTTAGAATCTGTACTAACAAACAAATGCAACAAAAAAATTAAGTGATTTATACATGTCCCTTTTACGTGTTCAAGATTTTATCTACTAAATTTAAGAAAGAGAGAACTGCAAAATACATCCCTGTGGTTTACACATTTTGGCATCTTATATCCCAGTCAGAAACTTTTTGCAATATACATCCCCCGTTAGGCAAATATTTGTCACAATACATCCCTCGTTAACAATGAGGACTAACGGTGCAAATTTTTTCTCCGTTATCTCTTAACGAGACTGAAAATAGTACACCATTAGCCTTCGTTAGCCAAACATTTGCACCGTTAGTCCTCTTTTTTAGAAAAAAAAAATTTAAAAGAATTTAAATTAAAAAAAAAAAAGTTAAAATTAAAAAAAAAGGAAAAAAATTAAAAAATTAATTTTTTTTAAAGTAAATATTTAAAAAAAAACAAAATTAAAAAAAACAATAATATTTGCGAAAAAAAAATTATAAATAATAATCATTTTTTTTTAAAATGCGTATTTTTTTTAAAATTAATTTTTATAAAAAAAATGCGTATTTTTTTAAAAATTAATTTTTATAAAAAAATGCGAATTTTTTTTAAAATTAATTTTTATAAAAAAAATGCATATTTTTTTTAAATTATGCTTATTTAAAAATAATAATTTTTTTATAAAAATTAATTTTTTTTTAAAAAATTAATGTTTTTATAAAAAAAAAATTAACTTTCTTTTGCAAATATTATTTTTTTTTTAAAAATTTTGATTTTTTTAAAAATGTAAACGTTAAAAAAAATAATTTTTAAATTTTTTTCCTTATTTTAATATTTTTAAAAAATGCGTATTTATAAATAAAATAATTTTTTTTTCGCAAGTATTAATTTTTTAAAAAGTTTTGATTTTTTTTAAATATTAACTTTAAAAAAAATAATTTTTTAATTTTTTTTTCCTTTTTTTTAATATTTTTAAAAAATGCGTATTTATAAAAAAAATTAATTTTTTTTTCGCAAATATTATCTTTTTAAAAAAATTTGACTTTTTTTTTAAATATTAAATCTAAAAAAAAAAAAAAACCCTTTTTTTTTAATTTTAACTTTTTTTTTTTAATTTTAATTTTTTTTATTTTTTTTTCTAATAAAAAGGACTAATGGTGCAAATGTTTGGCTAACAGTGTAATATTTTCAGTCTCGTTAACAGATAACGGAGGAAAAATTTGCACCGTTAGTCCTCATTGTTAACGAGGGATGTATTGTGGCAAACGTTTGCCTAACGGGGGATGTATATTGCCAAAAGTTTCTGACAGGGATGTAAGATACCAAAATGTGTAAACCACAGGGATGTATTTTGCAGTTCTCTCTTTAAGAAATTAAAATTTGGGATTATATAAATGGCACAAATCCGAACCCAACTAACCCGAGCTTAAATAGAGTCGGGTTCGGGTATTTTTTTAGTCTTGACCCGACCCGATTGACACCCCTACATACCATTCAATAATCAAGATAGACATGTCATTAAGATACCTAAAGACACCTGAATTTTCATGTAAAAACACATAAAATACACATCTGTTTGGATTTTGGACAGATAACCAAAAGACATAGATATTAATAGTATTTGCTGCAACATCACCTTGTACCATATGCTAACAACCATGCACAATCGATCCTTCATTCTCAATCCACTGTGTGACGAGTCATATGCTTGCTTGCACAACAACCTTTCCACCACATATACCTAAGCGAATGTATATTGAACACAATATAAAACTTAAAATCGTGGTCCAGGTATGGTGGGCAACCTATTATTTCCAGCTCGCGCAATTTTGGGCACCCCTTTGATAGCTCCACAAGTGCTAAATCAGATTTTCCTACATAATCAAGAGAGAGATATTTCAAAACATGGCCATACTTCGCAATATACCCCCAACCCACCTCCGTCAATGGGGTCCATTGTCCAGATTTTCCTACATAATCAAGGCGGATTCTTAGCCTTTCAAGTTTGCTGCAACCAATTAGCATAAGTCGGACCCCATTGTCTAGTGATATCCTAGTTGTTTCAATCTCAGTATGTGTACTCAAAACCATACTAAAATCATGAAGGTTCTTCAAATGAGTTCCTATACACTCCAAAATTTCACTTGTGATAGTTTTGGTATCTCTGACTTGAATATGTAAACATTCCAAATCAACACAGCCTTGTGCCACATCAATCAGTCCCATGCACGAACGTAGCCGAGTCTTCAGTTTGCGCAAATTCTTGCAAAACTGGCCAATAACTTGCAATACCTCGTCTCCAAAGCCATCTGCATATGGGGCATCAAGAACTTCCAACTTGGGACATCTCTGAATCAACTGAATCAAGAAACATTGGCTATCAGTATCTACACGTGCAATTTTCAATTCTCTCAACTGATGCGCAAAGGGGAGTACAAAAGGAAATGAGCTTTTGCTCAGCTCATATATTCCCATACAACGCAAATTTGGAGGAAATTTGAAACCAGCATACTTACTAACATGACAATCTTCTAACCTAACAGCATAGCTAAAGAAATCTGCTAGATCAATTTCTCCGTCTCTAAATTTGAAAGATACAAGAGATTGACTACAGTTTTTTGCAAGAAGAGTAAGATCATTAACATCAATATTTGCACCTCTCATGTAACTAAAATCCAATGATTCAATGCTGGAGTTATGCAAAGCCAATTCCTGTAACCATTTCACATATGTCTCACCGACCTCACCATCCTCACCATCCTCACTGACCTCACCATCCTCACCGACCTCAGTACCTTCTAAAGACAAACTTTTCAAATCAGTACAATACTTCCCAATATGCATTAATCCCTCCTTGGTAAACCCAATGCATTCAGTGATCTTCAAAAGCCTTAAATGTTTACCACAGGTTCTGGCTAAGAGCTCGAGATCCTCATCAAGAACAGATAAAAGACGGACGTGAAGCGCTTTCAAGCACTTATATGAAACAGATATTTCTTCAATCCAATGAGTAATGAAGATATTCGACATCAATGACCCCGGATCTAATGACTCCGAATCTGGGAATCCTTGCAGGGTTAGAGACTCGATAAACGGGAACCGTCGATGCAAGCGAGAAGGTGAATTGAAGTATGCCAAGTGGACAGTCACATGTTTACGTGTCAAACAATCTAGCTCATACCATTTACGACAAACCAAAGAAACAGAGTTTCTGTCATCACCGTCGTGTATGTAGGCAATAACACAACCAAAAACAGTGTCGATTGACTCGTGTGGATGATTCTCCATATCTTTTGATGAGTAAAGTGACGCAACAGCTGAACCAAAAAAAGAAGACGAGATTATCAGTAGTTGATATCAAGTGATAACCAATAACCAGTGTGTTAGTTTAGTTTCGGGCTAAAAAGCTTATGTTGTTCGGCTTGAGTTTGCATTATGACTTAAAATTCCAAACTTATATATAAACCATGAAACCTAACAACTAATTTACCTTCAACCAAACAATAAAACTAAGAAAAATAATAACAAACACACACACAGAAGATTTCCTAAAACATGTATGAAAATGACTTAAGCTCCCATAGTGTAGTTTTGTTAAAGCTTTTATGTGGGCTAGTGAGCTTATTTTCGGCTTAAGTATCATAAGCCCCACTTTTCCAGCTTATTTTGAGACTTATAATAAACTTATATAAGCCCATAAATCTCAAAATAAGCCGACAAATTACGGCTTATGAAATATAAGCCAAAACACAAATAAACTCATAAACAAACACCCCATACTCCTATAGTCCTATTCATCGTTTTAATAAAAATCGGCTCGGAAGTAGTTCCAAACGAAAATAACTAGAATAAAAGTACATGTCTCACAAACATGCCTAAAAATGAGGATCTACCAAACAAAAGAAAAAAACACATACTACCATAAAAGATGTACCGAGAGAACACCATATCATAAAATGTGGTACAAAACTAGCAAGGAAGATTTAGATCTAACGAAAAAGCGACTCAAACCTTAAAATATATACAAGAAACAACAAACAAAACCCTTGTAACAGTAACAGCCTTGGAACGGAGAGCGTATTAGTTATTACACTCGTATAGAAGTGACGATATATAATAACGTAACGTCAATTTTGTGTGTATTTATTTATGGAGACGTGTGAGTGAAAAAAGTTTATGCGCGTTTGTAGTAGCATTAAAAAACAAAACAGAGCGAGTCAATCTTGTATAGATGTTAATGTCAACTAACACAAAAGAATTCAAACTTAAACAAAAAATAATCGTGTGAACATATTAATGTATCAAGTTAACAATGTATTAGTTGTCAAGAAAAAAAAAACATAAGCATTAATGATTATTATTTGATAACTAATAAAGGAATTAAACTAATGATTAATGAAACAGGGAGATATATGTACCTGTTTGTGAGACGATAATGAAGAATGCGTAACCCTTAAGACGAATTAAAAAGTTGAATTCGGATGTTTCGATTTTTCAATATATAGGCTTTTACTAAAGCATACTTTAAATTTGCAGTTGGGCTTTCTATACCTTATAGTCTGTCTTATACTAGATTGAACTATTCTGGGGCCCCTCTTGGATTTGGGCCCAAATCCGGCCATGCCAAAAACGTTCGCCAATACTACACCATTCGTCCCGTACGTTGTTCGTCAGTTATTTGGCATTTAGCCATTGCACCAACTTTTTTTTTTTTTTTTTTTTTTTTTTTTTTTTTTTAGGGTATTTTAGTTGTTGGTATGTTATTGGAGGGTGATGAGGTGGCAGACGAATAACGTGTTATTGGTCACTCCCTCACCTTGCACTTTTATAGCTAGTGTTTTATGGTTGTAACTTTTCATTCATTCATAAATCATATAATACATGGCTTGAATAATAGTCTTGCTTATAACCAATTTTATCGAGTTATAAACTTTAATACAAACTCCTATCACATTGCAGTAGCACTCACATGTGAAAGAGTTTGCAATTATACGTATTTCACTGTGTCATCTCATACTGTATATAATTTCAGTAACTTGGAAATGTAGTAGCCATTGTTAGATTAACCATTGGTGATGTATGGATTATTTGTCACTGATGATGCCTACGGTTACTACTTCTATGTTTGCTTTAATGTGAGGGGACTGCTGCATTTCAAAGCTAACATAGTTGTAGTTGCAGTGGGAAATGTAGTCATGTGGCATAATGGATTGGTGAAATTGGTGAATATTGGAGCTTGTTAGCAAATAGTTTCCATAGTATGATCAGTAGCTAGTAGCTGTATGTTCTTATTTGTAATTTGTTTCATGCTTGTCTGCTTATTCTTGGGGGTGTCCAAGAGTTTTCAGCATGCATTTGGTTTGCAAAGTGTTTGCTGTTGATATATATATATTCACCTTTCACAAAAAAAATATACAGTTGCTTTATTGACTTACGAACCTAATCATTGATGATACAAATCATTACCGATTATTTGTTAATATATACGTGTACAGTATATATAGGTAACCACATGAGGATCGGGAAGGGCCGTGGCTCTCCTAGGCCTCCCATCTAATGTATTTCTGAAAAAAAAAAAAAAAAATTGTTTCGGCCTTCGCATGAAAATTTTTCTGGCTCCGCCGCGGGGTCTTCCAAGCTCACACAAACATCTAAAAAGACAAAGGACCATATGATACTAACACTAAACCACCACAACCTCCCTAGACCTCAACTCGATCGTATGAACACCTTTTTGGTCACGTTATATGTTATACTTGACCCTTTGATCATTTTAAACCAAACGAACCCGTGTAGTATCTTTCCCAAGCCCAAACTTGACCACAAGACCTCAACCCAATACTCGACTTGGCTCAAGGTCTTAGGCTCGGTCTCAATGTTACAATTACAGAAGGTGGCCATGGGTTTAGTTAAGAATTAAGGGTCTGGTCTATCATATATAGAGCATAAATATAGCTATATTGGTGATGTAGAATATAGTTATGTATTCACATTCAGGGCTAATATGGAGATCTTAAATTTGACAAATAGAGACCAAGAAAGATAGAAAGGCAACTCAAATGATAACTTTAATAATATAATTCTATAAAATCAAATGATAACTTTTTTCTCATTATTACAAATAATTCCTTCATCATATAGCTTATATTCTAACACCATAATAAATATCTATAAAAAAAAAAACAAACAATAAGCTAAAAAAATCAGCTCTTTTTCCCTTCTTCACTACCATCAACAACATAAGCCTTCTTCCTTCTTTCAGCTGTACCCAACAAACAAATCAAAAGAAAACACGTGGCATAAACCCCATGCACCTTCCAGCTACTCTTAGGTGGCTGTCTCAACACAGCTCTATGAAACACAGTCACATAATAATGCAGCCCAACAGCAAATCCAACAAAAGTCTGACCAAGTCCCAACATCTTAGACATCATACTAGATTCAGTCGAAAAAACCAACACTAGGTACATTAACAACACCACTAGGTACAAAACATAAGCTAACGTTTGCAAAAGCTGTATACAAATATAAGTAGACTGTGAAGTAGCGTAAAAAAACTTTAATGGTTCAAGCCCTGTCACAATTGATGATATTGAAAGAATTGAAAAATATATAGCTAGGTATATTTGGATAAATATTATAAGCTTTTGTAACGAAAAATAGGCTTTAATGCGATGAAATATAAGTGAGACTAAAAGAAATGGTATTAAAATGAATAAAAAGGATATAAAAGATGCAATAATTGGTGCATATTTTTTACCAACATATGGGTTAAAATTTTTTGAGATTTGTTTGTTGGCTTTATTTAGGTATGCTTTTGAGGTTGTTGAAAGTACTTCTAAATCTGGGATAAATGTTTCTTGAAACCTTGATGGGAGATCTTTAAAATCTGACACAAAATCATCTTCATTGTCATAGATTTGGTAAGTCAAAGGTTTGACTTGTTTGGTCGTTGACTTTTTTTCTGCTATTTTTTTCACTTGATCTATTGGTTTTTTCGTTGGATTTGAGTTGGGTTTTGTGTTTTTTGAAATGGGTTTTGTGGAATTTGTGTTTTTGGAAATGGGTTTTGTTGAATTTGTGTTTTTTGATATGGGTTTTGTGGAATTTGTGGTTTTGGATGTTGTTTTAGTGGAATTTGAAGATTTTATTAAAGTTACATTTGTTGTTTTGGAAGTTGGTTTTGTGAGTTTTAAGGAAGTGGAATTAGTAACTTTTTTAAGAATGGGTTTTTCTTGAATTTTGTTGATTTTGGTGGAATTTGAAGTGGTGGTAGTAGTGGGTTTGATAAGTTTGGTTTTGTTTTTGGTTTGAGTGGTTGAACTTTGTGCAATAGAAGTACTACTTGACTTCTTCTTGATAGGTGGTGCTTGAATAACATGATGATCATCTGAATCTTCTTCTTGCAAATAATTATTTTCTAGCAACTCTCTTCTACCCAAAAGTTGAAAGGTGGGTTGAAGAGAAGATGAGTGAGACACAAATGTTAAAGCAAAAAGCACAAGCAAAAAGATAGGTTTTACATGGAGTGGAACCATGTTTTTGGTGAGATCTATGTATTATTTAGTGATGAAGATTCAGATTGTGAATTGGATCTGTAGGTTTAATAAAGACGAGGAGGGGGGTGGCATGTGGGAGTAGGAGTGTCGGTGGTTTGTTAGTGAGAGTGTGAACTTGAGGACATTTACACCTATCAAACTCATTTCTTTCAATGATGCACATCTATACTATACTTGGCTTATTCATATCCATATTTTATACGTTCTTTTTTTTAGAAAATCAAATGAAAACTGATATCATAAAAAATGAAATCGAAAATGGTCTAACTTTTTTTGAACAACCACGTATAGCTTACTTGGGGTAATAAATGATACATAGTGCGAGACAGTCAAAACAAGGTATCATAGTACAAACCAAATAAATACCACGGATACAGATAAACGTATCAACGTATTCTCTATCCTCTCATTCTAATCCCCCAAAAATGGATCTAATTGCACCTCACGGTTCAAGTTTATGATTATTTTTGATGATTCAATAATCTTTCATAGGCGAAAGAGAGGATATCTCGATTAGGGAGAAGGGGCGGACCTATGTTTTACATAGGCGGTGCCCGAGAACCACCTTGGACGATGAAATATTTTACAAGCGATGTAAAATTTTTTTCAGGAACCACCTTAGAAATTATTTTGGAACTACCTTAAAAATTTTTTGACAAAAAACTTACTTTTAGCATAAAATATTTTTAGCCCAAAACCCAATTAGCCCAACAAAAATTAACCCATTTAATAATTTATAATTAACTTACACAAAAAGAGAAAAGTTCTATACGAAACACCTTTTATCTAAAGAACTAACCGGACGATCTCAACCATCCATCCCCCTTACATCCAACGGTGTATAATAATTATCCTTTTAAAATTAAAATCGTCTAAGGGGCATTTTAGTCATCTCAAGTTAAAACAAATAAATCAAAAAAAAAAAAAAAAAAAAAAAAAAAAAAAAAAAAAAAAAAACTGTCATTCCACCGATTCCATTTCACACACCAAAAACACACACTAAAACGTTTTCTCCCCCAATTCCGTTTCATAAACCCTAACCGCCCCTAAATCCGTTCATTCCACCGCGAAACCACCGTTCATTCCATAAAAATGGACCTACGATCTGAAATATCTCAATCTAAACAACCTTCGGCGGCGGAATCCGATCAAAATAAGCTTCCTAATGTCGATTGTGGTATATTTTTGTTAAATCAGTTTTTATTTTGAATTTTATTGATCGATTACATTATTTTGTGAATGTATTGGCTTATTTTGCTTATTTTTGTGATCGATTACATTTTTTTTGGTTGTATTAGCTTATTTTTCTTATTTTTGTTACTGATAGAATATTTGGATGATGTTATATTAGCGAGTAGATTATGTTTTAGGATTAGGCTATTTTTTGTGATTGAATGACTGTTTGAGTGTTAGGCTATTTATGAATCCGATGGGATTCATAAATAATCCCATGGGCTTATGTGAATGTCTATTTGGATTATGTTTATTGTTGTTGATTGCTGTTAGTAGTGTTAGTGCATCTATTAGATCATAGTTGTGGAGTTGAATATCTTTGAGTTGTGATTAATAGAACAAATTGTGGTATAAGGGAGTGTTTGGATCTGTCATTATTCAGCTGTTTGTTAGCTTATTTTGAATTTATTAGCTTATTTTGTTACTAAATTGATGTAGGTAACATATTGAACCCGACACCGTTGGCTAGGTTCAATCCTTATGACATTTTAATTGATGTGGATGAAGTGTTATCAGATTAGTTTTAGTTATCATATGTTGTAGGTTTAGTGTTATTAGATCTGTTAATTACATCTGTTAGATTTTAGTAGAAGAACTGATGTTAGTATGAGATTAAGTTAGTTGAAGATAGTTGTTAATTTTGATGCTTATAGATATATTTTGTAAGGTGTTTGTTGATTTTGCGTCTTTGAGTTGATTTTGCTTGTTTGATTTAACGTGACGCCTGTGCTATGTTATTGATGTAGGTGTTATTTTGAATCCAACTCCGGTTTCTCAATATAATCCTTATGATGCTACTAGTCCTTCGAAGATGCCTCGATTCAATCCTTATGAGGAGAAGGAAAAAAAGAGAGCAGCAAAGGAGGCGGCGGCGGCGGCGGCTGCTTCTATGATAAACAAAGCATCTGATGCGCCTGATGTTACTAAAATCATAGATGTTGGGAAACTGATTGCTGGTGTAGTTTCTGATTTAGCAAGTGAGAAGGAGGGCGATGTTGTTGATGAGAAAGATGCTGCTAAGGTTGTGGCGAGTGAGAAGAATGTTTCTAAGGATGTGGTGAGTGAGAAGGATGTGGTTAAGTCGAGTGGTATTGTTTATGAGAAGCGGAAAGGAAAAGGTATTGATCTGTTTATTTATTTATTTTTGTTATGAATGCAGAATGCTATTATGAATCCCATGGGATTCACATTGAATCCCATAGGATTCACTGTGAATCCCATGGGATTCATAATGATTTTTTTTTAAATCAAGCTGTTTATGTTATGTTTTTATCTTTATGTAGATGCTGCTGAAAAGCATAAATCAGATGAGCAGGCTAAGGTTAAGGGTTCAGTTAAGCAGGTTAACGCTAAGGTTAAGGGTTCCTCTGATGTTGATAAGGATACGGGTTTAGTTGAGAATGTTATGCCTAAGAAGGTTAAGAAAGCAAGGCTTGTTGACACTGATGTTGCTGTGAAAAATTTGACGTTGAATGTCAAGGGACCCTCGAAGGAGAAGCAGGCTGCGCCGAAAGCAAAAGGTATTGGTCTGTTTATTTTTTATTTATATTTTTATTTATTTATTTATTTTGTGATGAATACATAATGCCATTATGAATCCTATGGGATTCAATTTGAATCCCATTGGATTGTGTATAATTCCCATGGGATTTGATAATGAATTTTTTTTTCAAGTTGTTTATATTATGTTTATTTCCTTATGTAGATGCTGTTGTAAAGAAAAAGGCTGCGCCGGAAAAAGGAGAACAGAATAAAACATTATCTGAAGCTCCTAAACGGAGTTTGCGATTATCTGAAGCTCCTAAACCGTCGAAGGACAAGGTTGAAAAAGGTATAAATATGTCTTTATTTGTTTGATTGATTTCCTAGGTTAGGTTGTTAGTCAATCTCATTGGATTTTGCAGTCAATCCCATGGGATTCATTATTAATCCCATGGGATTCACATAGAATCCCATGGGATTCACATGTATCTCTTTGTTAAATTTCAATGTTAGGTTGTTTATATTGTGTGTTTTTTTTAATTTAGATGCTGGTGAAAAGAAGAAGATGAAGAATGTTGCTGAAGAAGATGTGGTTGAAAAAGGTATAAATCTGGCTTTTTATTTTTTTTGATAGTCCATCCCATGGGATTCACTGTCAATCCCATGGGATTCAAATTCAATCCCATGGGATTCACTTTCAATCCCATGGGATTCACATGTATCACAGTGAAACCCATGGGATTCTATGTGAATCCCATGGGATTTATAATGAATCTTCTTGTTGTCAAGTATTTTATATACTGTTGTTCTTAAGTGGTTTTTTTTTTTTTTTTTTTAAATTGTAGATGCAGATGAAAAGAATATATCAAAGAGTACTTCTGTTTTGAAGAGGAAGATGAGCGATGCAAATATCAAAGATGCTAATGATATGGGCAAGAAGAAGTTAAAGGGGAAGGCTCCAATGAATATTCAGAAGGATGATTCTTCTGAAGGTGACATACCTGATGCTGTTATGAAGCAGGTGTTGAAGAAGATGAAGAAAGAATTTGTTAAAGAACTTGTGAAAGAAGAATATGAGGAGAAGCAGGTGGTGCCGAAGAATAAAGGTAAGAAAGAAAAAATTTTGACTGATGACGACATACGACATCAGGAGTATCTTTCACGATTGCCTATTCTTCAAGCTAGGACAGCGCCTACAGCTCTTTACACCGCTATCTCTCGCATCAAACAGATTGATCTTAAGAAGTTTTTGGGAGATATAGGTTTTAGTTCTTTCTTCAAGTTGGCCATAGACTACATACCTTCGAGGTTAGGAAGGTATGTGGTTAGTAATTTTGATGGAGATACTTGCCGTTTGAATTTGGAAGGTGAAAAATGGATTGAGGCCACGGTTTCGAAGGTTCATGAATTGTTTGGTATTCCGATTGGAGGTGTGCCTTTGTTAGCTTTAGAGACGAGGCCTGTTGGAGATGATTTTGAGGCTGTTTGGAAACGACAGTTTGATAAGGCTTTTAAGGATGTTAGGGTGAATGATATTGCATTGAAGTTGATTGCGTCCAAGGAAGTTGACTTCCTTTTTAAGATCAACTTTCTCACTCTGTTTACAAACACGATGGGTATGTGTGCTGGGTTGAAGGGGGAGATTAATTTAGATGTTGTGAGGCATGTTCTACTATTACTTTAACTGGTACAACATAACATGTTAAAAAGATGCAAAGTCAAGTCATGACAAACAATATGTAATTATTAGTCACTAGTGAGATTCATTTTGTGTAAAGTGTAAGAAGTTTGAAATTTAATGTTAATCTTTCATAATCTTATGGAAACACTAGACATCTGACCCGTGTGAGACATAATCTTATGAAATTTAGATTGTGTATGAATCCCATGGGATTAACTGTGAATCCCATGGGATTGTGTATGAATCCCATGGGATTAATTATGAATCCCATGGGATTAACTGTGAATCCCATGGGATTAACTGTGAATCCCATGGGATTGTGTATGAATCCCATGGGATCCTAAACATGCTCACACATAAAGAAGTATCACAAGAAAATAAAACAAGGAATTAACAGTTAATCCCATGGGATTGTGTATTTAATCCCATGGGATTCACAGTTAATCCCATAGGATTAACTGTGAATCCCATGGGATTGTGTATGAATCCCATGGGATTAACTGTGAATCCCATGGGATTGTGTATGAATCTCATGGGATTAACTGTGAATCCCATGGGATTAACTGTGAATCCCATGGGATTGTGTATGAATCCCATGAGATCCTAAACATGCTCACACATAAAGAAGTATCACAAGAAAATAAAACAAGGAATTAAAAGTTAATCCCATGGGATTGTGTATTTAATCCCATAGGATTAACTGTGAATCCCATGGGATTAACTGTGAATCCCATGGGATTTTGTATGAATCCCATAGGATCCTAAACATGCTCACACATAAAGAAGTATCACAAGAAAATAAAACAAGGAATTAACAGTTAATCCCATGGGATTGTGTATTTAATCCCATGGGATTCACAGTTAATCCCATGGGCTTAAATGTGAATCCCATGGGATTAACTGTGAATCCCATGGGATTAACTGTGAATCCCATGGGATTGTGTATGAATCCCATGGGATGCTAAACATGCTCACACATAAAGAAGTATCACAAGAAAATAAAACAAGGAATTAACAGTTAATCCCATGGGATTGTGTATTTAATCCCATGGGATTCACAGTTATTCCCATGGGCTTAAATGTAAATCCCATGGGATTAACTGTGAATCCCATGGGATTGTGTATGAATCCCATGGGATCCTAAACATGCTCACACATAAAGAAGTATCACAAGAAAATAAAATAAGGAATTAACAGTTAATCCCATGGGATTCACAGTTAATCCATGGGATTAACTGTGAATCCCATGGGATTGTGTATGAATCCCATGGGATTAACTGTGAATCCCATGGGATTGTGTATGAATCCCATGGGATCCTAAACATGCTCACACATAAAGTATCACAAGAAAATAAAACAAGGAATTAAAAGTTAATCCCATGGGATTGTGTATTTAATCCCATGGGATTAACTGTGAATCCCATGGGATTATGTATGAATCCCATGGGATCCTAAACATGCTCACACATAAAGAAGTATCACAAGAAAATAAAACAAGGAATTAACAGTTAATCCCATGGGATTGTGTATTTAATCCCATGGGATTCACAGTTAATCCCATGGGCTTAAATGTGAATCCTATGGGATTAACTGTGAATCCCATGGGATTGTGTATGAATCCCATGGGATCCTAAACATGCTCACACATAAAGAAGTATCACAAGAAAATAAAACAAGGAATTAACAGTTAATCCCATGAGATTGTGTATTTAATCCCATGGGATTCACAGTTAATCCCATGGGCTTAAATGTAAATCCCATGGGATTAACTGTGAATCCCATGGGATTGTGTATGAATCCCATGGGATCCTAAACATGCTCACACTTAAAGAAGTATCACAAGAAAATAAAACAAGGAATTAACATTAATCACGCTTATGCATACAACACTGAGATTAAAGGTGGATTTAGTTTCACATTATGTCCAAATCACAGTTAAATGGTATTTGATCAGCAATTAGTTAAATGGTATTTGATCTTACAATTCCATGGATTTATTATGAATCCCATGGTATCTCAAATTGAACAACAAAATTAGAATCCAAGGTATTCATCAATGAATCCCATTGGATTATTCATGTATGAATTCAATGGTATCTCAAATTAAACAACAAAATTAGAATCCAAGGGATTCATCAATGAATCCCATTGGATTCATACATGAATCCCATGGGATTCATGGATGTCAATCGGATTCCCTAAAATAATCAACAAAATCAGATTCCCAAGGGATTTTGCCATCATTATCCTTCATAGCAACTTCTGTGAGTAATTCATCTACATCATCATCATCTGTAACCACATCATCTACATCATCTGTAACCACATCATCTATGTCAATCGGATTTGTTGATGATTCCGGCAGATTTGATGATGAATCCGGCGAGTTCCGATGGTTTTGACGTCGATGCCGGCGGATTTGATGAAGAATCCGCTTGGTTTGATGATGAATCCGTCAGAAAGATGGTGATTCCGGCGACGTTTGATGATTCCGGCAGATTTGATGACGAATCCGGCAAGTTTGATGAAGAATCCGGTTGTTTTTTTGATGAATCCGTCGGATTCATGGTGATTCCGGCGACGTTTGAAGATTCCGACGAGATAAGATGCATAGATCTAGGGTTTTGATTTTGATGAGAGAGAAAGTTAGGTAGCAAATGAGATGGATCTAGATTTTTTTATTGTTTTTATTGAGATAATTGATTTTACTATCATGCCATTCTTTGTATTTTTTGGCTTCATCTAAGCCATTAGATAGAAGGTGAATGAATGGTTGGGATTTTATTATTTGTTCTTTAGATACTAGTTGTTTTGTATGGATCTCAACTCTAAACAAAAATAAGCCATTACGCAGTTGTGGACTTGTGGGAAACGAGTAGACGAATAGTCGGCATGGACGAATGGTCAAATGGTTGAATGAAGAATTGCACTCAGTCACTTCTAATCTTTTATTCTTCTAAGATCTTATCTCAATATTTAATTGTAAGTTTTTATTCTATAGTTTACTTATTTTTCTTATGCCATAAGTATCTTATGTTATTCTTGTACAGTTGTATTGTATTGTTGATTTGCTATATGATTCGTATGACTAATTTACATAATTTATGTTTTATTTTTATTTTTTTTCATTATCGCATTTAGTTAAATTGGATCCGACCTGACCCGACCCGAAAATTTGACCGGTTGAGTTAGTTGACTCATCGCATTTTTCAACTTGACCGAATTAAGGAACCACCTTAGATTTCAAACTAGGTCCGCCACCGGAGAAAACGGGAAAATCCCATATGACCCAATATTGATAAATACAACTGCATAGAGAGTTTCGTGGTTTTGAATATAATAGCTAGCGTTTTATTGTAACATTTCATTCATTCATAAATCATATAATACATGCTTGAATAGTCTTGCTTATAACCCATTTTATCGAGTTATAAACTTTACTACAAACTCCTATCACATTTGCAGTAGAACTCATATGTGAAAGAGTTTGCAACATTCGTATTTCACTGTGTAACCTCGTAAATAATTTCAGTAACTTGGACAAAAGTAGAAATACAGTTGCTTTATTGACTTTGGAACCTAATCAATTACGATACAAACCATTAAAACCTTACTAATTGTTTGTTAATGCATCTCATTACATGATGACAACCATAATTAGTGTTTTTTTGAGTTAAAAGTATGATTAGAATGGAGCAGAAAGAGGCTCCTTTATGTTGCATGGATCAGGAGTAGGAACAACACCGATCATAGAGCATTGGCAAACCGCATCACTAGTCGTGTCTATGCCTTGAAGCTTGTGAATCGAATCTTTCCTCTCGATCGCCTTAGCCATTTCTTCGATCCCAACCACTGGTTTCATTCCCTGCAAACATTTAAACACTTTAATCAACTATTTCCACATATTATTCTTTGAAACATCAAATACACTTACCTCGTTTAGAATACGAGAGGCTTCAGATGGTTTATTGTCTTTGACGACGCCAACTGCTACTTCCTGCTTACAATATTAGATAGAAAAAAAAAACACAATATTACATTACAACAAACTTATTTTTACTCGTTCAGAAGGCCGTGAAGTGGTGAACGTACCCTGGCATGGTCGAGATCGACTTGGCTCAAGGTCTTAGGCTCGGTCTCAATGGGGCAACAGAAGGTGGCCATGGTTTAGTTAAGAATTAAGGGTCTAGTCCTGTCATATATATATATAGAGCATAAATATAGCTATACTGGTGATGGTAAGTTCAAGTGTCGCAACCAATTACAGGTTGGAACATTAAAATGTATCACTTTAATCCCGTGCCATAAGTAGTATTGTTGAACTAAAAGAAAAGTGGATATGTTTATCGACATAAAAAAAAAGTTAAAAAGTGCCGACCAAAGTGTGTTTTTTGGATAATAAAATTTCATTGATGTTACAAATTCTTTATACTCTATCAAATCGATCCTGTTACAAAAGTGGTCCTTAGAAACGCTATGGTTACTTTTTTTATAAAGCAAATAATTTAAAAAATATATCATATTTGTCGTAATTTTTTTTAGGTAGCGAACAAAATTTTTTGCTTTTTTAGTACTTTTCTTTTAAATCCATCTTTTTTAAAGTACTATGTGACATTTTTGCTCTTCGGGGAAAAAAATTCTATTAGCTAAGAGGGGCAAAAATGTTCAAAAATTTCGCAAAATACTCTAAAAAAGATGAATTTAAAATAAAAACACCTACAAAAGCAAAAAAATTAGTTCGCCACCCTAAAGAGAAAATGATAGCAAGTATGATAATTTCTTTAATCATTTACATTTCTTTATGAGCATTGATTGGGGTGACTAACTCATATGCCTAATATTATGCCTAAACATATGTGTCATCATCTTATTGGGGACAACAGGGGACCCACTTTTTCACAAACCAATAACTTAGTGACACATCCATTAGGCACACAATTAGGCACATTTTTTAGGTCTCCAAATCATTTTCCTTTCTTTATATTGCAAAGGGTAAATTGCAAAAATGGTCCTTCACGTTCCACGAAATTGCAAAAACGGGACCGAGACAAAAGGTAGCGCAAAAAAGACACCAACGTTCCACATTTTCGCAAAATCGCCACTGCGAGCCATTTTCCGTTAATTTCATCGTTAAGTGCCACGTATTTGAGGGTAGTATCGTCATTTCACTGTTCATACTTATTAAATTTGCCGCCATAATCACCTCTGTGCTTGGTATCAATGTGATTAGACCTCAATGGCTAAATTTGCAAAGTAAAATCAAACATCTACCCCAATAAACCCCCCTACAACCCATATCTTCTCCACCACGACTCGAGTTGACCATAGCAGAATCACAACAAGAATGCAATCAACGCAAATGTCAGAAAACACAACCATGATAACCACCACCATAACGACAACGACCACCATCACCACCAACACACACCAACAAACTTCAACGTTTGTGACCACAACAACTCTGACACATCCCCCACAACAATGCCAATGTCTACGTTGTCATTCAGAAGACACAAAGTTCTGCTACTACAACAACTACAACACATCGCAGCCGCGTCACTTTTGTCGTAGCTGCCGCAGACACTGGACCCATGGCGGCGTGCTCCGGGACATCCCTGTTGGAGGTGGAAGCCGGAAAAACAGAAAAAGGAAAATCCCTATGAACCCCACCATCACCTCGGCTTATGTTACCACGTTTGATCAGCCGGAGTACTAGGACTACCAGAGTGTGATGCCGCCTCCCCAGAGCCTGTTGCCGCCTACCCAGGGCCTGCCGCCGCCTCTACATGTGGATGATGCCGGTGATGAGAATGGGTTTGTGTCGTCGTTGTTGGAGGATGTTTGTTTTGAGGAAGGTGTTTGGCCATTTTGTGGCAATTAGTGTAGTTTGTTTGTTGATGTGTTAGTTTTAGTGGTGTATGTACCCCGATCTTTTGATGAATGGTAAATAGTATGGTTGTAAATGGTAAATGAATGGTAATTCTTAGTAGCTATATTTACATAGGACCCAGACTTGCCCATTTTGACAATCATGTTTGACTTTTGCACATGATTGTACATGCACCAAAAGACCCAAAATTGCGCAAAATGAATCTAAAAAGAAGGCACAAAAATACCCA
Organism: Artemisia argyi; assembly: GCA_030686995.1. Classification (NCBI taxonomy): domain Eukaryota; kingdom Viridiplantae; phylum Streptophyta; class Magnoliopsida; order Asterales; family Asteraceae; genus Artemisia; species Artemisia argyi. Next base: position 14,052,459 of record CM060690.1, read on the forward strand.
AAATTACCCAATTTGACAATCAATTTTGACTTTTGCAGCTAACATTATGGTTGACTTTTGCAAAAATACCCAATGGTTGACAAGCAAAACATAATAAATCAACACAACAAACCATAGATGACAGAAACATAACAAAATCATAATATATCATTAAAGTTCAAACATAACATTCATAAAAAGGATGGAAACATAAAAGGAACAATCAAAACAAAGATGACCATGAAAGAAACTCTAAAGTCCCTTGACAAATGCGTGCTTGTTGAAGAGCTTGAGCCTCACTTCTGCCATCTTCTTCTTCAAATCCAAAAGCTCCATAACCTCGGACTTTTGAAGCTTCTTCAAGAACTTCAAGCATTTGAACATCTGCACCGAGGGACGCACCAGTTCCATTTTAGAGATCATCTTGTTCCTTTGAACGAAAATATCAAGCAACTCTTGATATGCCACAAACAGCTCTTTGGCATACTTGATATCACGCTCTGTCTCCCTAGCAAAAAACATCGTCATCTGGTATGGTAACTCGGTTGAGTTAGCAGCAGCAGCGAGTTCCTCAAGAAGGACAAATTGAGACATTCTTTTGCTATATCCTTGACAAAGTAGTTTTACTGTGTTTGTTTTGGGGTATAGGCTTTAAATAGGCGTGGTAAGTACATGTGAAACTGTGTTTTAGGCGTGTTTAGGTAATAAATGAAAAACGTTTGGGTTACCAAGTTTTTGGCATCCCAAAATTATGCGCAAGCACAAAAATACCCAAAATTACCCAATTTGACAATCAATTTTGACTTTTGCAACTAACATTATGGTTCAAACATAACATTCATAATATATCATTAAAGTTCATGTGGAACATTCATAAAAAGGATGGAAACATAAAAGGAACAATCAAAACAAAGATGACCATGAAATAAACTCTAAAGTCCATCAAAACAAAGAGCTTGAGCTTCACTTCTGCCATCTTCTTCTTCACATGCAAAAGCTCCATAACATCGGACTTTTGAAGCTTCTTCAAGAACTCTGCGATCACTCCTTGGGTTTCTTGTCAGCAGCAACATTGGGTTTTTTGTCAGCCATCAGTCTTCGCCTCTTGATTGATCTTCCTTTGTCTTCAAACTTGTCCTCTGTGATCACTCCATCTTGCCCAACTCTATTTTTTCCATCTGGTATCACAACCACATCACAAACTCTTTGTTCACCATTTCCAACTACTTCATCACACTGCTCATCTAGAATCACATCCTCATCACGAACTCTTTGTTCACCATCATCACCATCAACACCATCAACATCCACAAGTGGAAGCAAACTGAAACTAATTGGTTCAGCATAAAGAGCATACACATCTGTTCCTTCTCCAGCTGCAACAACGTCATCAAGTTCATCCAATGCTTGATCTATTTCAGAAAACATGTCACTAATCTCTTGAGGCTCTTGAGGCTCTTCAATCGCATGCAACTCTTCAAGTTCAGGTACATCAACTAAATGGTATGGATCACCATACCATTCTTGATCAACCTCTTCATCACTTGCGTCAGCAAAATACGCATCATCAAAATCGAGATCATAAAAATCGAGCAAACATGTAGACTCCTCACTTGAATCCTCCACAGTCAAGTCTTGGTCAATCTCTCCCAATAACCTTCTGAATTGAAACTCATCACTCATCCTTTTTGTATGATCTGCAATCATTTTTTGGGCACAAAATGTTGGTGGGAAGTCACTGTCAGAATCAGTATCAAAAACAGGTCCAGCCTTCTCAGGTTGTCTTGTCTTATGCCACTCTTTATGCCACTCTAACAATAGTAATTTCCCACTGTTTCCAGTCTCACCATCAACACCCTTTCCAGCAGCCTCATTCATATCATCATCCACTATTTCTTCTATCACCACACCCTTGCCCTTAGTCATCATTCGATCCATCATCTCACACTCAACAATTGAAACGCCGATTTCAATATACAAATCCAATTGTGTAAATATAGGAACATACTCCAGAAGTGTCTTCACATCTTCGTCAGACTTTAGTGGTAGCAAACCATCATCCAGTGACTCCCCATGTATCCTAAAGTGAGTAAACATAAGGGTAATATCCGAGTAACCTAAATCCTTTAACATTTCGCCCAATAATTCCATGGAGAAAACGTCAGAGTGAATTTCGTCAAACCAATCTGTATCTCCAAAGAGATATCTTCTTCCTGGTTTTGAGGTGAATTCACCATTGTGATGGATTTGCAAAGAAAACACATTTTCATTCAAATCTGTGGAACACATAAAACATCAATTACTTCCGACAACAATAACAAGTTTAAATGGAAAACATTAAAATGGAACAGAGTATTCTTACTATAAAGGATTCCCAAATCAGGTATCGGGGTACTGCGTGCACGATTTTGCCAAAGCTTAACCATTCTCAAGATCTTTACCTGTGAAATTAATGTTCTCCTTGGAAGAAATTGATATGCGTATATAAAGTATTGCTCTAAAGGACTAAATTTGTAAAACAAAACACTAGCAACTTAAGTTATTGGCGGGAAAGGGTTAAAATGACGTTACTACCCTCGGTGACATGACACTTAACGATGAAATTAACGGAAAAGGGCTCTCAGTGGCGATTTTGCGAAAATGTGAAACGTTAGTGTCCTTTTTGCGCTACTTTTTGTCTCGGTCTCATTTTTGCAATTTCATGAAACGTGAAGGACCATTTTTGCAATTTACCCTATTGCAAAAATGTTATATCCTTATTATCCTAGATACGTGTTCTTTTCTTATCGTGTTTTGTTTTAAAATAAATGTGCTAACTAAATCATCATTTTAAATGCATTTTGTCTAGTATACGCTTCCTTTGGGGTCGTATCGGGTTAAAAATGTTAACCCGGGCTAGGATCAGAAGTCGAGCAAATTATTGTAAAAAATGAACAACGTTCAATCAAAAATTTCATTTCATTTACGTATATGGCCTATCTTGTCATAGTTATACGATCATCATCTTTCCTCTTTTTTCAATAAGCAGTGTCTCCGCGCGATGCAGCTGCGGACACCCTGTAATTTAATTTTTTCGGATAATAATTTATTTTATTTGTACGTTTTTTGACAATAGTTTTACTGATTAGTTTTTTATGCCAAAAGTTTGATAAAATTTTGCTTAGTTTGTATTATTATTATTATAGTAGTAGTTTGCTTGTTTTGTACAATATGTGAACACTTTTTAGTTTACTATGTTCTTTTTGACAATAAATTTAGGGATATCAAAAATTTCGTTTAGCTCGTGTCCGTTTGGGCTCGAGCCCGTTTGACCCGTGCTCGTTCGGGCTCGAGCCCATTTCCCGTTTGGGCTTGAATATTTGTATAATATGCTTTATTATTTGTATTAGTGACATTTAATGTAGGAATTGTGTTTAAGTTGGTTGTACAATATACTTGATAATTTGTATTTCTTATGTAAGGGGTGTTTTAATAAGTGCATTAATTGTATTTATTGATCAGTTAATTAATTGTATTTAATGTAAATAATGATTTATTTATTGTATTTAATGTTAGTATTAATTGTATGCTGCAATTAAATATGAAGGGAATTTCTATAAGTAGCATTTGTGTTTGAATCACTTGTACTTTAAGCTTATTAACTTGTAAAGCTTAATTTTAAGTATTCTAATATTAGAAGGCCTTCCTCCATTATAATATAGTATGATATGATATGATAATTCTTTTTCATTATTGTAGCGTGAACAAAGAAACTATCTCGTGGTTGGTGCAAACTCAATTTCATATTACTAGTAAGGTCCCCGCGCGATACAGCTGCGAGCATCCTGTAATTTAATTTTTACGGCTACTAATATATTTTATTAGTACATTTTTTGGCAATAGCTTTACTGATTAGTTTTTAATAGCAAAAGTTTGATGAAATTTTGCTTAGTTTGTATTATTTTATTTATTATTTTTTTTTTATTTTTTTTTTGTTTAGTAGTTTGCTTGGTTTTACAATATGTGAACATATTTTAGTTTATTATGTTCTTTTTGACAATAAATTTACGGATATCAAAAATTTCGTTTAGCTTGTGCCAGTTCGGACTCGAGCCCGTTTGACCCGTGCCCGTTCGGGCTCGAGCTCATTTGGCCCATTGCCCGTTCGGGCTTGAATATTTGTATAATATGCTTTATTATTTGTATTAGTGACATTTACACTCTGTTCTCGAGTTTAATTTTTGGAGTGAAAATGAGAGGTTTGAGATGTTAGTAAAAAAAATTGTGTTCCTGAGATTTTTTAGGAGGGGAGAGGAAAGTAAAAGATAGTAAATTAAATCAAAATTACTCTCCTAATTTACTTCCCAAATTGGGATGAAATAGAGTGGTGTTGATTTTAAAGTTATTTTTTTGTTACTTCCTTCTCTTTTCTTTCCAACTCGAGAACACAAGATGAAAAAATAATTTCTTATTACTCTCCTCTTTACTTCACTCTTTTTTTTTCTCTCCATCTTTTTTTTTTCCGTTTTATACTCGGGAACAGAGTGTTAATGCAGGAATTGTGTTTAAGTTGGTTGTACAATATGCTTAATAATTTGTATTTCTTATGTAAGTGCGTTTTAATAAGTGCATTTATTATATTTATTGACTAGTTAATTAATTGTATTTAATGTAAATAATGATTTATTTATAGTATTTAATGTTAGTATTAATTTTATGTTAGAATTAAATATGAGGAGAATTTTTATAAGTAGCATTAGTTGTTGTACTTATAGCTTCTAAACTTGTAAGGCTTAATTTTAAGTATTCTAATAATAGTAGGCCTTCCTACATTATAATATAGTATGATAAAAAAATATTAAATAAATAAATGTCTGCCTATAAACTTGATGGGCTATACCATTTATTGATGGTCGGTTTTTTATTAGCACCCCATGTAGGCTTACATGTTTAGCATAGTAACGATCTCTAACAGATTATATTAAAGCTATGGTTGAGCCTTACGTGTAACTCAACAAGAGCAGATCACTCCATTCAAATATGGCGGGGGCAGGTGGCCCGGTTGCGTATGGACGTTGTTCAGTTAGAACAGGGCAGGTGGCCCACTGGCTCTAGAACGGGGTGTGTCACGTATCGTTGTACGGGCCCATGGTGTGACGGGACACCGATGAAATTTTGCTCCGTAGTGTTAATTTTTCTAAAAAAATCCCGATTTTGTCTAAATGCACATGGTCCCAAACTTGTGTCTAGTATTATGGTTTAAAAAATTAACTGCCAAATGTCTTAGCTTAGTAAGGTTTAAGTTTGGACATCGGCGTCTTTCTTACTATACGCATGTCACGAACTACTTCACTCAATTTAAACAGGTTGATAGACGTCCGTCACGTCCGGGAGCATCGTTTACGTAGCAAGAAAATTTAATGATATCGATTATTTTAGTTTTAGCTCTTGTTTGTATAACATATACTAAAATCTAACAAAAAATCTTCCGATCAAAGGATAATTTGCATCGATAACGTATACTTGAACGAATTTAAACATGGCACCTAATGTTTCACAAGACCATACCTCATTTGATGAACCCATTGGACCAACAACTGTGAATTGGGGTCTCACATTTATTTAGCTTCAAGAACCACTTATGTTGCATCGATGCATGAACCTCAAATACATCCAAAATTTTCATCTTTCACGGACCACCTTATTTCACAACTGCCACGTGTCACTACCCTAGTTCAATTCCATCATCTTATAAGCTCCCCATGCTAGTGCACTTAATTACAACTTCACATCGAGTGACAAAAAGATACTACTAATAACATGGCCAAAACTACACCGGATGCTGATCACAACGCTCCTAACACTAAGGTAGCCGAGGACGTCGAGAGTGGCAATTTAGTGGTGTCGAGGTCTGTGAGGAAGCTCCCGCGAAACTATGATGCAATGCATTTAGCTTTACGAGTTGTGTGCTTGTTAGCATCGTTAGTGTCACTCGTTGTAATGACTAGTGCCAAAGAGAAATCCACTATGTCGCTTTATGGCCTGGATCTTCCTATTTACGCCAAATGGTCCTTTTCCCAATCCTTCGAGTAAGTCTTTAACTAACGTGACACATCCTTACGTAATTACGTACTTTGCTATTTTATGACATTATAACCAGTTAGATACAAAATTGTCACACTTTTCATTGAGGAACTTTAGTTATAAACTTGAGAATATGTACATGTTGATGATTGAACAGCTATGTGGTCGGAGTATCGGCTGTGGTAGCATTCCACTCGCTTGTTCAGCTGATCATGAACGTACGAACGTTGCTAAAGAAATCGTCAACCATTTCGTCTAGGAACCATGCATGGCTTCTTTTTGTTGCTGATCAGGTAAATTTTTCCAACCATTTATCAAACAGTTTTTGACATAATGGTACCAAAAAGCCTAGTGGTAAAGTTTTAGACTTATGAATGTTAACAAGTGCTAATTACTTAAAAAGTCATGTAACTTGACACTTTTTTTCTTTATGTGTACTAAACATTTATTTTTCTCATTATCTGTATTGAACTTTCAAATTCCGATCATTATGTGTATTTTGTGACTATTCAGCCATGTAAAATAACTATTTTACCCTTCAAAATTTGAAAAAAAGTAAGGGTAAAATGGTCACAAAATATACAAAATGATCTAAATTTGAAAGTTGAGTACACACAATGAGAAAAAAATAAAGTTCACTGATACAATAACAAAAAGTGACAAGTTAAATGACTTTTTAAGTAATTAGTCGTATCAATAATGCTTATGAATTTATACTAGGTTTTTGCGTTTGCCATGATGAGTGCTGGATCAGCTGCATCAGGTGTGACTAATTTGAACAAAACTGGGATCAAACACTCGTCTCTACCCGATTTTTGTAAGCCGTTGCAGAGCTTTTGTGATCGTGTTGCCCTTTCAATCGCGTTTACATTCTTCGGCAGCTTCTTGCTTGCTATGTCCACGGTTCTTGATGTGGTTTGGCTGTCCAAGTATTGAAAGCGAGTTTATAGCAACTAGCAAGCAGTTGTTATAAAAATAATTACGATGGTCGTTTTTGATTTTTCTTACCTTATTCTAGATGGCACTTTAGTTAGTTCTTATCTTGAAGTTCATGTTGTAACTTTTCTCTAGAAAAATGAGAAATCATTATTGTTGGATCACATCTTGAAGCTAATGTGTTTGGATCGATCATGTGGATTTTGGAATGCGCGTTATCTTTGTATAGACAAATTTTTATTTGTTTCAACTTGCAACTACACGGAAATTTTATAGTTTGCAAACTTTTAAAACTAATCGTATATATTTACAGTGTTGTTAAACACATAAAATTTTATAAATGGGTAAATATATTTGGTTTTCTCTATTCAAGTTACTAGGCGAGTACCCGTGCATAGCAACGGTTCCTAGCGGCAGATAATTAACGATTTGTGATATTGTGGTGAGTGTTTTGTGTAACGTTAAAAATAGAACGTGAACAGATCATAATGTAATTGCAAACGGTTGTACTACACAATAACCAAAGTCTAGAAATAATTCTTGACATCTATCAAACAACATATAAAAACTTTTAATGAATCTGAAAGTAAAACATTACATCAGTTATGAAATAAAAACTAACGACACATGGTACTCTTCACGTAAAACTTCTTGTTAAACGACATTCGATGTGTAGATTCCTGCTTGATGGAACTCTTTGACTGGTTTAACTAATACCTTCGTTGTTTTACGGGATATCCCTCTAGACAATGCCACATAAAGCTGGCCATGCGAGAAAACAGAGTCAGGCAAATAGACACCCACATTTGAAATTGTTTGGCCTTGAGCTTTATTAATAGTCATCGCAAAGCTAAGGCGAATAGGGAATTGCGTTCTCTTTAGTTTGAAAGGGAACATGTCTTCTTCAGATGGAGCAAGAGGAATTCTTGGCAAGAGCACTCTAACTCCAGCGTGTTGTCCGACAGCAATCTCAGCGTTGATGACATTAGGGTCAAAACGTTTACATATCAACCTCGTTTCATTACATAATCCATTTGCCGGATCAAGATTCCTTAAAAGAATAATCGGACATCCTATTTTCAAACGCAAGCAATGAGGGGGCAACCCGCTCACGTTGAGTGAGTTTAAGAATTCCAAAGGATAGTAGTTGTGGGTGTCGTCTTCTGCTTCATCAAAACTATAGTAAACCTTCTCTCCACCCGGAAATCTTTCAATCAACATATTATTAATGCTGTCAACATGCTCATTTTTAGTTGATAAAATTGCTCTTGAAACTATATCAGTAGATGCATGAGCATTGGAGGCGAAGGAAGGAAACACTTCATCGATTAATGCATCCTTTGATGCAGCCTCTTCAGTGTAAGGGACGGTCATGTCATCAGGTATGCGTACATAGTCTTCATCGATGACCTCTTCAACCCCGTCACCAACTCGTAATAGGAAGTTTGAAAACCATGGGTCTGTTCGTGTCCTCATGTTTATGGTTAACCGCATTTTTTTAATTATGGACCAAAGAGGTGACATCCGTAGACTCGAATCTACAATCTGCGCTCGTGTTCCACGTCTAATGACCGGTAAAACCTGTCTAAAATCCCCTCCTAAAACCATTATCTTGCCGCCGAAAGGAAGTTTGACCCCGGTAATGTCTTGCATAGTTCGATCAACCGCCTCCACACTTTGCCTTTTAGCCATTGATGCTTCATCCCAGATTATCAACTTGGCTTGAAAAAGTAGCTTAGCAAGGCCACTTTGTTTTTTGATGTTGCATACTGAGTTCGTATTAAAATTGATGGGAATCTTAAATCGGGAGTGAGCAGTTCTTCCCCCTGTCATGTTATTCGCCGCAGCCCCTAACGAAGCAGTGGCAAGTGCAATAAGACCACGAGAACGAACATTGGCAAGCAAAGCTTTATACAATAATGTTTTACCAGTTCCTCCAGGGCCATCAACAAAAAACACGCCCGGACAATCTTCATCGACATGTCTCATGATTGTATCATATGCGAATTTTTTATCAATGTTGAGAGAATGCCGAGCGAGTATATCTTCATCTAGTACAACTATCGAGCACTCCTCTTGTAACTCACGACAGCCAAATGTTTCTAAACTTACATTCGCGGTAATGTTGGGAAGGTCAAAATCACTAAGACTCTTACCCATAGATTGTAGAATTGATGATATGTCCGTTAGAACCATATTTTGAACCCGCGCAACACTTGCACAATGTAAGGAGTAGTCTTCTGAAAGTGAGTCATAATGGTCATTCCATAACTTACGAACATCTCCTGGCTCACAAAAGATTAGAAGAGTCGCGAATAGTCTTCTAAGAGGGCCAGGCATCTCGTGCAAAGAGGACTCACGTAGACAGTCAGATATGTGATCATCACTTTGTATTAATCCCCATTCGAGGGCCGCTCTTCGAAATGTACTGTACACTACGTCGTTGACCGTGTAAAGATATTCAAAGCCTGTAGGGCCTTTAACATGTTGCGAAAGTACACGTAGATAGAACCGCTCTCCTTCAGCGGGATTAACGGAAACCAATCTTCCTACCATTTTCCCCTTTTTTCGTTTGATCCACTTGCGTGTACTCTTATTCCATATGTAGTGCTTGGGGATGTCTTTATACAAGTATTGCCTCGCGCTTACGTCTGTCTTGTTCAAGTCAAAAAAAGCTGTCAACATCGATCTCTTATCCCTTTCTCTCTCAAGAATGTCAGTCATTACATCGTCTTCTGAGAACCTAACCAACTGGTTATTTGGTAGATGAACTTGCAATGACATAATAGACGGATGGATATTAGATAAAGGGAAGCCATAAATTCGCCACATAGCTTCGGGGGTGATACATAACGCGCATCTGGGAATCTCTTTATCTCGTTGATGACTTGTTCTCCATCTTGATCAACGTTTACAACTTGTTTGTCATGACCCTTGTAAACATACTTGAAGACATATTTAACAGATTTTATACTTGAACATACCTCCACATTGATGTGACAATTGAACATCATCAACAATTTTGGGTTATATGGAACAACCCATCTATTGTCCAGGACGCTGTTCCGTACGTTTACCTCGATGCCATTGTCTCTCCATCGATACAATGGGTATGAGTCATCTCCTTATTGCGTTGTTTCTTGGAATTGCCTAGGATAATTCCAACGACATTTCTTTGGTTCACCTTCCATACAGGGACACTGAGTATTTAAGTGACCACAAGGACCATGAATCATGTGCTTTAGAACCAATTGGTTTAATTCAGGATGCTTATTCGGGTCTGGAATTTCAGCGCAAACAACTTTGTCGTAATGATCGGGATTTGCGAGCTTGTAATTTGAACTCATAATCAGACGAAAATGTGCATGTGGCAAACCCCGTTTTTGAAACTCGATAACATATATGTGCGACACAATAACCCCAAGGATGTGCTTGGTGAATAGTTGGTTCTTGAGATCCTCTAGTTTTGCACGAAAAACTCTTGTAACCAGGTCCGGTCGATCTTGGGCCATTTGTCCAGGATAAAGTTCGGTAACAATTTCAAGCCAATTAGGATTGCAAGTCTTGGTAAGAAAGATATCAGGTTTCCCAGCATCTTGAACTAACATCATTGCATCCAAAAATCATCTTCGTATGTCACGTGGACCTCCGATAAAAGACGCAGGCAAGACAATACGTTGGCCAACTCTATTCGATAAGAACTAATAATAAAAGAGTTATGTTGACAATCAATAACATAAGTATTTTGAGAAGAACGTAAACATGAAAGTAAAACATGTTGAAAAGCAAACAACTAAAATTGACTTAAGAATAACATAGTTTTACTTATAACGTAAACATAGCCTTTCCCAAACTTGCATGAAAGTTCAACAATGGTCGAAGAACGACAAATAAAATTGACTTAAAAATAACATAACTTTATTTATGACGTAAACATAATGTTTCCATTATTTGGTAAAATATGGTTCAAGGTCTTCCATCCATTTGGCAGTAGCCTTCATCTCTTCTAGAACAAGCTTCATCAAACCTTCAACAGTAGTGCTGTCATTCTGAATTCTATATTCCGCGGCATCTATTATGTCCAATATGATCTCTTTACGAACCAAGTCCACCCATATTCAATCCATTTGAGCCGTTGTAGCTCGGGGACGTTGTTCGACATCAACATGAACATCAATCGGAGAGTTTGTTATTGTTTCTGAATTTATCTATAAAACGATACCATGATTAAACAACACGTATGAAATTCATGAAACACGTAATAACCTTAACTAAAGACGTAATAACAAAGTTAATCTACCATGATATTTGTAGCAAATTCACAAGAAAGCATGTTGACATCTTGATTATGTGGAACATTTTCTTCATGCGAATTCATAATGGAATCCCTAAGAATTTTTCCTGTATTTTGAAATGGATTGTCACATTGTCTAGGGTATTTATAGATATATTTTCGTGTTATGTATATCTTGTATGAAAATAAATGATTTGCACTTATCTTAAATCTTTTGTGTAAATAAATGATTTGCACCTTAAATAATAAATGTGTTAAAGGCGTTAACATGTTTCCATAATTTTAATTTGTTACAGCAGGCTTTTTTTTAACAAACAACTTTTCATATCTAAAATCAATCAATTGCAATTTAGGACATGCCAACCTAACGATGCTGCTAACATATGTTCAACAAACAGATATATATTTTATTTTTTGGTTATCTTCACATGCTTTGTAGTGGTCAACAAACTAATAGAGTGAAAAAAAATATGATATTCTGTAACACAAATAGATCTTTGATACGTCAAAGTGAACGAAATTTGATATTATGTAACATAAATATCTGTAACAATTGATAGGAAAAGAAACTCCACCACCCCAACTATATTGTTTTTATTGTTAAACAAGACGTTTTAACAAAAATGCATAACATAAACTTTAATCCTCATCACTATCGCTTTCATCAACCAAACAATAAACTCGTTTCTGACCAAGATTGATGGGTTGACTTGTTGCTACTTGTTCATCATCTTCTTCGTCTTCGTCATCACTTGATATGACTATGACGTCATCCCAATTCCAATTTATTAAATTTGGATTGAAAAAGGGATTCGGGTGGAGCAAGGATAGGAGGAGGAGGAGGAGGATCATCATCTACGTTCCTTTGAAATACGCTAATGAACATGAAAACAACGCTAATGAAATACGATAACATTATTATAACCATTTTTCCTGTAGTGATGTAGTGTAATACGCTAATGAAATATGAACATGTTGGTGGTGGTTTATATAGGCAATAGGCAATGTTAACATTTAGGGTTTAGAGTTTGAATTTTCCCGCCAATATAATGAACATAATATAGGAAATGTTGGTGGTGTAGTAGCTGTATCGTAACATATATATAGGCTATGTTTGGCAAAAGTAGCTGTGAGCAGTAGCAGCGAGCAGTGAGCAGTAGCTGTGAGCGTAGCCAAAAAAGCTCACAGCTTCACAAAGAAGCATTGGGAAAATGAGCTTTCCTAAAAAATAGCAAAGCCCACAACTTTCATGCCAAACGAACACTAAAAATCAAAAAGCTCATTGTTCACCGCTCCTTGCCCAAAAAAGCTCCAAAAAGCTTTGTGCCAAACATAGGCATAATGAACATAATATAGGAAATGTTGGTGGTATAGTAGCTGTATCGTAATATTGGCAATAGGTTGAATGAGTAGGCAATATTTTCCATGAATAGTTCCATGAATAGGAGGTTTCAGTTTCATGAATAGAGGTTTCAAGAGAATAGGCAATAGTAATAGGCAATAGTTTCCATTTGGCATGCTAATGTTAATTGTAATTGATATACTGTACTATTTATGCCTTACGAGAGATTATAAAAAAGCTATACATTCACTTGGGGTAGCTTTGAGGTTTGTGAGCTGTGAATTGTGGCCAAGTATGTATATGATTGTTTCTAACGGACATATCGGTTACTCTGAGTCTGAGACGATATGCTAAATGTCTTGAATTTAAGGTGGCATCATGTTGTTCTATAAAATGGTTTTCAATGTTGCTTTAGTTAATTGACCCAATTCAGAACTTCCCCTATTCCGTAGAGTTTTGATTATATTTGGCAATAGTAATAAGCAATAGTTTCATGAATAGAGGTTTCAAGAGAATAGGCAATAGTTTCCATGAATAGAGGTTTCAAGAACATTGACCATGTTGAAAAAACTCAACATTTCACTTGACTATTTCTCTTTTATATGTAGTTAAGATTTAAGGAGGCAAATCTTTAATTCAAATGTATGAAGCATAACCGAGATATTATCGTGACCGTTTCTGACTCTTTTGTTGACCGTAAAAGTTGTACTCTAAACCTCTTATGAAAAATCAGATGCTTAACCACTAGACCGAAAAGTTGATGGTCATTGATTATTGATTATATAATCAAAAGTAAACTTAACCATACTTCTTGAAGCTATAATTAGCCAAAACTAAGGGTGCGTTTGGTATGCTCGCATGAATGACAATGGATATGAGTTTAATAGTAGTGGTGGGTCCCTCACCTATGAAAAATCCATACCTATTTCTCTTGATATATATGGAGTATATATTATATTTATCATTCATTACCATAGTGGTGGGCCTCATCATATTAAACAAACACCTTGAATAACTTTCATAGTCATAGCCTCATTCCTATAGTGAGATACCAAACACATCATTAATTAATTTTTTTGTGTCAATAGGGTTAAAACAATAGAATTTTGTTGATCATCATCACCCTTATAAGCATTACGTGACAACTATTAACGTTTCAACGTCTCTTGAAGAAATTAAAAATACTTAAGGTTGCACCTTCGTAATAAGTGTACGTGAGATTAAATTTGTGAGAAAGGTGGTGTAGGTTGTAAACAATTGCCGTTTAAAAAAAAGTGTACTCGTAATTAATTTTGTTTTCGTTTTAATAGGTTATCCAAAAGTACTTCCAGATTATTTATTGGGAATGAATATACATAACCCTAAATCGATTCCAAATCCAATACCTCATATTTTTTATAGTAAAACTATGAAATAGAAGGTACAGAACCGAAAATATAGAGTTTATCAAGAAATACGAAACAGAAACTACTGGGAAAAGAAAAAAAAATACAAAACATAAATTGTTAAATGATTATTTTGTACTATTAATAGAAGGAGTAAAATATGAGCCGAAGATAAAAGTTGTCCGAGGGTATACATAAAAACACCCTTAATTATTAAGTTCAAAGTTTTTAAACAAGTGAGTAGTGAATTTGATGGTGCTAAAGAATCAATAATTTAATTTTTCCCATTAACAAGTATTTTTTCAGTTGTAAATTAATTGTCCAGATTTCTTTTCTGATTTGTGCCAAAATGGTTCACTAGTAAGCATGGATAAAGAAATTTGAATTAGATTAGTGGAGCCTATTTGTTAGGGAGTTTTACTGTAACTGTTAGCGTTTTGTTATAAAAATAATTTTCTCTAAAACAAGTATCTCTAAAATGAAAAGTTTATTTATGAAGCTTTTAAAATATCTGAAGCTGTTAAAACCTAAAATTACTATTAATACATTTAACAACTATTTTACCCTTTAAAAAAATAATAAAAAAAAAATAAAAAATTGTAGCTCATATGAAAACCATCAAAACTACTAGCCAGTAACTTCTAAGTTTTTAGTTAAAACAGTTGAAAAGTGTAATAATTACTGTATTGTTTTGTTAGACAATTATCTTGCGAGCAGTCTTGTAAAATGGAACCTATCTTGTTCAAATCATCTACCTAAACCCCTCGCCGGCCACTTCTCCGGCTATGCACACAGCAACTCCACCGGAACGGTAACACCTCAACTCATTCTCTTCGTATTCATATTTATAATTTCAGTTTCATCACAATTAAATCAATCATGTCATCATCATTCCATTCCATGACATCATCATACTCATCATTTCCCCCAATTTCACTAAAACCTAAATCCAAACACCCCCTTAACCCTAATTCATCAATTAAATTAATAATCACATGCCAATCAACTAACACAAACACTACAAAAGAAGATGAAAACTCAAAACATCAAAAACTAAACACATTAAACTTACTCAAACTCTCCGCAACTCTAACCGTACTCTCCGCTTCGCTCGCCGCGAAACCGTCTTTCGCGGCGAAAGTTACGCAAAAAAAACGTGTTCCGAAAAAACCGGAACCAGCCTTAACTCCACAAGAGTGGAGAAACTGGTCTCAAGGATTACCTATAGTTAGTAACAGGATAGCGTATACTGAGATTTTAAACTTAAGGCGCGAGAATAGGCTTAAGCACGTAGTTAAACCGCCTGGTAAAGGTTTGAGAGATAGGAGTGTGGTTGTGTTAGCTGTTTTAGACGATAATAAGGTTGTTAGAGTTGTTGTCCCGTCTGTTGTGATGGATGAGAGGTTTTGGGAGGAATGGGAGGAGTTGGGAGTGGACGAGGTTTGTGTGCAAGCGTATAGTCCGCCGGTGAAAATGCCGGAGGTGCCTAAGCCGGTTTTGGGGTTTTTGGCGAGGGTGCCGATGTGGATGTATTCGTTTGTGAAGCCGAAGCCGGTGAGTAAGAAGGTTTTGGAGCTGAGGAGGAAGCGTGAGGAGCTTAAGAAGAGTAGGAGTAGTGAGATGTTGGGGGTTGGGAAGGAGATGGCGTGGGTGGAGAAAGCGGCACGGGCGAAGAAGAAGATGGAGGAGCGGAAGATGAAGATGGAGATGCAGAAGATGAACAGTGAGCAGGCGATGAACGAGGCGCGGATAAAGTATTATCGGATGTCTAATATGTGGAAAGAGCTGGCTCGTGATTCGAATGTCACGTTGGGTATTGGGTTATTGTTTTTTGTTATATTTTACCAAACGGTTGTTTTGAGTTATAAGAAGCAGAAACGGGATTACGAGGATCGGTTGAAGATTGAGAAAGCGGAAGCGGAGGAGAAGAGGAAGATGAAGGAGTTGGAAAGGGGGATGGCGGGACTTGAACCGGGAGATGACGAGGACGAGGAAGGGAAGCAGGGTGAGGAGAACCCGTATATGAAAATGGCTCAACAGTTTATGAAATCTGGTGCGAGGGTTCGTCGCGCGCAGAATACTAGACTTTCTCAGTACTTGGAACGAGGTATCGATGTGAAGTTTACAGATGTGGCTGGGCTTGGAAAAATACGGCTTGAACTAGAGGAGATTGTCAAGTTTTTTACACACGGGGAAATTTACCGCAGGCGAGGTGTCAAAATTCCAGGTACACCCCTCACTTCACTTTATGTGTTTATACTCGTTCTTTTGTTGTTAATCGTCAATTTTTGAGATTTTATGTTGTATGTTTCTATCAGGTGGTATACTTCTTTGTGGTCCCCCGGGAGTGGGAAAGACGTTGTTAGCAAAAGCGGTTGCTGGTGAGGCAGGTGTGAACTTTTTTTCGATTTCTGCATCCCAATTTGTGGAAATATATGTTGGAGTTGGTGCATCACGTGTCCGAGCACTCTATCAGGAAGCTAGAGATAGTGTGAGAATTTGTTTTGGCTTCACGTGTACTTAAACTTTACACTTTTTCCCGTTTTTCAACTTATATCATGTTTATGACAGGCTCCATCGGTTGTTTTTATTGATGAACTGGATGCGGTTGGAAGGGAACGTGGTTTGATAAAGGGTTCTGGTGGACAAGAACGTGATGCAACTTTAAATCAGGTCACCTTTTGATTGTATCCCATATTTAAGCTATTACTACATCATTTGATGATTGAGGATGAATTAAAGTATGGTTTCGTTTTACTTCAGCTCCTTGTATGCTTAGATGGATTTGAAGGCAGAGGAAACGTGATCACTATTGCTTCCACAAACAGACCAGATATCCTCGATCCTGCACTTGTCAGACCAGGACGTTTTGATAGAAAAATCTTCATACCTAAACCAGGTCTAATAGGACGTGTCGAAATTTTGAAGGTTTGGTCGAAATTTTCAATAAATGGTGGTCTATTTTATATACGTGTTATCAGTGTTTTTGTATCCAACTGTTAAGTTTTTTTTTTTGTTTTTATTATTCGACTAGGTGCATGCTCGTAAGAAACCAATGGCCGAAGATGTAGACTATGCTGCTGTTGCGGCTATGACTGACGGAATGGTTGGTGCTGAGCTGGCAAATATCGTTGAGGTTGCTGCAATTAACATGATGCGTGATGGAAGAACCGAGGTATGTATGAATCATTCATATTTATTTAAAAAAAGTAGAATCTAAATAACAGATACTACTTATGTAGATAACCACAGATGACTTGTTACAAGCTGCACAAATAGAAGAAAGAGGAATGCTTGATAAGAAAGATAGGAGCCTTGAGATTTGGAAGCAAGTGGCTATTAATGAAGCGGCTATGGCTGTTGTAGCAGTGAACTTCCAGGATCTTAGAAATATCGAGTTTGTATGATTCTCAACCTTCACTTGATTTGATTTTGTGTTATGCTTGAGTGACATCTAACTTTAGTAACGTTTGTTTTAAACAGATTAATATTGCTCCAAGAGCTGGTAGGGAATTGGGTTATGTGCGGGTGAAAATGGATCATATCAAGTTTAAGGAAGGGTTACTAAGGTGCAGATTAATATTAACTTTGTTTACCTGTTTATCTTTCTTATCCCATTTTTTTTTTTTTTTTTTTTTTTTTTTAACTAATATCATTTTTTTTTTTTTTTTTTCTTTTCTTAAATACAGTCGACAGTCGCTATTAGATCATATTACTGTTCAATTAGCACCAAGAGCAGCTGATGAGATTTGGCATGGTGCGGGTCAGGTGAGTATACTTCAATATTTCAACTTCTGGTGGATTGAATTGACTAAAAAGTGCTATTAAAAGCATAAGTCTAACTTTCTGAAAATTTAAACTCTGCAGTTGAGTACAATATGGGCTGAAACAGCAGACAATGCTAGGTCAGCTGCACGACAGTTTGTTCTTGGTGGCCTTTCAGACAAATATTATGGTGTATCTAATTTCTGGGTTGCAGATCGAATAAATGTACTTACTTTTGATTCTCTTTGCAACTATAAAATGCATTATTCTTTCATTCATATATCTGATGGAAGATTTGAATAATAGGATATTGACACTGAGGCATTGCGGATTCTCAACATGTGTTACGGACGTGCAAAAGAGGTTTGTAACATGTTACTAGTACTATTATTGACACTATCTGATTATTTCAGGACCTTTTTTAAACTAATAGTTTTGTATGTCAGATTCTGGAGCAAAATAGGAGACTAATGGATGCTGTTGTTGATGCACTTGTCGAGAAAAGAAGTTTGAACAAACAAGAATTTATTAACCTAGTTGAGCTGCATGGCGTAATTAAACCTAGTCCACCAAGTATACTTGATATGAGGGCTATAAAACGTGCACAGATGGAATCAGTGATAATGAAGCACAAGGAAGAAGCTAGGCAGGCAACTATATGATGTACAAAAGTCAAAGTTTCGCAAAAATTTTGAAGGTCTTCAATTTTGTTTCTCTTTATATTTAGTTTTTAGTTTTTATTGTGTTTAACCAGACCTCTCTATTTTTGTGTTCTGACAAAAAAGGACTTTCTTCGGTTAGTGGTATAATCTTTTAATGGTGGCAAAAAGAGTTGGTTGGGTAATGGGTCAAACCAGATAAATTCATATAGTTAAAAATGGGGACTCGTCAACACTTTTTTGAACTTCTAAACTGTTATACAAATAATATTGTAATTTTAAATAAATAACTAGTTTAAGCATTATAAACCCTTTGGGTGACTTTCAACCTCATTGACCTATTTGACTCGTTGGAGACAAAATAGAACATAAATTAACCCAGTGTTAGACAACGGGTCAAAATGGTCACCTATATAGAATCTACATACCATGTTTTCTGCAAAAAAAACATGCCAGTTTTCTGTAGGTAGAAAGGAGGAGCAAATTGTTTTCTTACGGCGGAGATACTTTTGCAGATAATCTGGCAAGACACGCATCCACCCGATAATCAGATATGTGTACTGTATGTAACAGAGAACACTCCAGTTAAGCTGTCGGGTCCTGTCACATGATCATTTGAATTTAAAGTTAGAATGATCATTAGAAGATGTTTGAGTATTGTAGACTTCTGTATTTTTAAGGGCAAGGTTGACGGCAACCCAAATTTTGTAAAGCGTTTATTTCATAGCAATGTAATGTATTTTGTTGAAAGTTTGTTTCAAACATAGTTGTACCAATATATAAGAATTAGATATTAGTACTCAAATTTTGAGTTGTTTTGATGAACTTGAATTGGCATTAAATAATTGAAGAGCCAATATTAACACAAAGTAAACACATTCTGTAAAAACTGCTATTGTCGATAAGCTTGAAATATATAAAAATACAGGTCTTTTATGTTAATGTTCATGCACGTCGTTGATTAATGTATTAACAAGGTAATAGTGACCTAAAATTAACAGAGCAAAAAAAACCTGGTTAACAAGCTCTGTGCAAGTTGAAACTGCATAAGCTTGTCAAAACATTACGGACTCTTGTGATACTACGACAGTTGATACGTTACATATCATCACAGTAACTGCATTTTTACAGTTATTCTAGTTTTAAATAACAGGATTCAAGAGTGATGTATAATGTACAGCATACGCTGAGCAGTACATTTTATGTATGTTGAGCAAACTGAGATTCGATATAACAGAATTCTTTCAAACTAAAAATCAACAAATGAATTAATCAAAACAAGGTTCCAATACAATCATTCAAAAGTAACCAGATTGTTTAAACAAAGACTCAAGACCCAACTCAATTCAAAACTAAACATAGATCATAAAATTCTTGATAAAAAGAAGAACAATAAACTTCAATAACCGCAAGCCAAAAATCATAACCAGCAGAATTAAGGCTGCACCAAGCACAATCCAAGACCCACTAGAGCAACGACAGAAGCTATGATCGACGCAGAAACTGAAACTGCTAACCCAGTATCCAAAGAAGTACTCGGACCAGAGCCCAAAGTGGGTGCAGGAGCCATTGCATCATGGTATGGGTCATAGTTAGGCGCAGAAGCAATGGTTGGAGGATGATAGCGTGCAGCTGTCACATTCACAATCATCTTCTGCCCTTTGTTACAACGTTGTTCGCTTCCACTGATGAAATAAAACACACCAACTTTATCAAGGTTCACAACAGTATCACCAGTATTGTAGTACACTATCGGTTGGCTTGCATCACAATGGAAGAATCCATATTTCTCAACTATCACCACAGAATCAGTATATCGAAACCCTGATCACAAAAACACGAAAAAAATAGCAAAAAGTCATTTTTACACCACTAGGCTAAAAACCCTTTAACAAAAACCATGTATCTTATTAAATACTAGTAAAACATTACTTAGAGTATCGCCAATATGAAAGCGTCGTCTTGAAGCCCAAACATTGTAGAGTTCAGTTTCATTAGCAGCCGGGATACGCCAACCAACAGCACCTCCAACTTGGTATTCCTTAGCCGCGACAGTGGCCATGGCGCATGCGATGAAAACAATAGCTAAGCAAGTAAAAGAAGAAGGCATTTTGTTTGTGTTTTTTGCAAAGCACAGGAACGAGTAAACTGTGATGCAAATGTGTGTGTGTTTTTTATGTTTGCAAATGTGAGTTGTGAATGAGGGTTAAAAGGGTGTGTGGTAAATATATATACACAAAGTGAAGGGAGATTAAAGGGTTGTTTTGGAGGGAGAAAATGGTGTGATTGTGTGAACGTGAAGACGTGGGGTTTTGACTCATGACTTTTACTATATTTACTAATTAACCGTTTCTTTTTAACTTATTATTACTCACGTTTAATGGGCCACCTTTTGAGTTCTAAACGCTTCAAGACTATTTAAGATTTAACAATTGTTACATGGTCTACATATACGAAAAGTTATGATCAACATGGTTAATCTAATTTAAGTGAAATAGCATGGTACCCTCGTAAAGTAGCGGGAGCGAGTACTATGTATTTAAGGGTGATTTTTTTTTTTTTTTTTTTTTTTTTTTTTTTTTTTTTTTTTTTTTTTTGTAAACGACATTTTTCGATGATAACTGATAGTCATTAGTGGTCGTGTGCTTGTGATGTGAGATGACGAAGAGGTTAATATGTAACAGTCAAATTTTAGAGTTATAAATTCAAAGTATGAATATAACTAGTTATATCTTATCATTGTAACAATTAATGTGTAAATAGTAGATTTTAGAGTATGATTTTATAAATTACTAAATGTAGCGAGTCGTGTAAACTTAAAAAGTTTAAGAATTCTACTTATAAAAGTCCTAAACACTTATAGATATAAATTAAATTTTCCAAAAACCCAATATCATTTTTGTTAAATGTTTTTATGGCAGTTAACTCCAAAAAGTTTTATTATGTTGTGTACATTTTGTTGACTCCACAAAGTACGGACCACTCGTTAGTTAGAAAAATGTGTTTGTTATTGCAGTTTAATCAGAATTATTTGATTTTAGAAGCTAAATTAAAATTAGCTTAATATTAGCAGCTTCGGTACCGGACTGCAATTCAGGATCGGTACGGTGTGTACTAGTAATGTGTTTCATTGTGGCCTATAATAATTGATAACAGAAATTTCCTAGGCAAACAATTGGAAGCATCACTTTTGACGCTCCGGGTTTGGGTACGATTAGCTCGGGATGGTGGATCACGGGCACTTTAACTTATCTTATGACTAAGCATTCCAACATCATCAAGAGTGTTAAATGAAGTTAACCGCAAGCTATGTAACATTATCTCTTGTACAGTATAATGTTTTATTTAAGCTAAGTAGCTAATTAATAAGTTCTGATTTCTGATAATTTAATATGACATAATCTGTTTCATCCAAACATCAAATTATCAGTTAATAAACGATGCATGATATGATTAAATTCTTACACGATATAACAGTGTGGAACATTTTTTACAAAATGGTAATATACATGATATGGTTTTAAAATTGCAAATAACCAGTATCATTCTTTTGAGCATTAGTAATCAATAGAAACTAAGAGATTCGACGAGAATCTACCACTAGTTATATGCTAATCCATTATCTATTTCACTGATAACGAGTGGCTGGTCTTAATACGGTTTATAGCTTTCGCACTAAAATCAAAGAGCATGAAATCCTCTATTCCCGTAATTATAAACATCTGAATTGACAGATAGCGAGAGGTTATGAAGATTTTTCAGTTGAGCTTCACGAGCATTTTTCGTCAACTGCAACTTTCCCTTCTTCCACTTGCACTTCTTCAACTGATTCTTCATAAGCATAACTCCTAGCCCAAAAAAGGTAAATCCAAGAGTCCCCGCGCAGATAGACAATAAAGCTGCTAGGATCCAATTCAAACTATGATTCTCGTAAGGTGTTGGCATGATAACCCAAGTTGCAGCTACATACGACACAGCCATGAACGATAACGCCACCCATGTGACCTTGTGAGCTGCTGTTAGTATCATCTTTAGTGGTTTCCGTCTAAAAGGGATGATACTGACTAGGACTACAACGATGCAAAGGGATACAAATAGTGCTATGTGATTGCTGACTGCAAAGATTTTGAAAGCTCGTTTTTTGCCCATTATTGCTTTTCCCTTTAGAGGCCCGTCTTGATAGACCCCACCAGGTGGGTTCAGACCTGCTGCGTATGTGACTGTTGATATCAAGATGTTCACGAGTGTAACTGTGTTCCTTGCATTTTGTAGGGCTTCTCTGTGTAAGTCAAGATGTTCTCGTTTTGGCTGATCCTTGGGAGGCTTGTTCTGTTTTTCTTCTACATTAGTTGTTTCGCTTGCAAAACTAGTGTTTCTATTTATCTCGAGTTCCAAGAATGAGTGCACCCCGCCTTCAAGTATAACTGTTTCTACTTGATTTTCTGGCAGATTAATGTGACTGACAACAGCCTCGGCTGTCGTTGCCAACTCAGTTTTATTCCGGATGCCTGAATGATTCTCAGACTCTTGATGATCAATTTGCTTTTTTGTTTCACTCATGTATTCTGCAAACTGCAATGAACATGTGTTGTATTTAGTGATATAAACCAAAGTAAATTTGACTTAACAACTTACTAGTGCGTCGTTGATGGTGTGCTCGAGGTGAGACCCCAAAAGGCCTCAAAAGCTTTTAGGGCATCAAGTTTAACAAAGAATTATAAAAGCATCTGAACTGAACTGATCTAGAACTAGTTTGACTTTTGATCCAAGGACTAGTACTAGCGAGTTTACTAGAGTTTATATTGCTAGTGAAAAGCATATAGAAACAAAATAAAAAATTCACACCTGGGATAAACCTCTAATCTGTGCAAGATGTTGAATAGTATTGCCAAATTTGTCAAGTTGGTAAAACAGGCCTGTGCCTTTGAGGACACCATCTACGTATTTGAAGGCATCCAGCTTATTGAATCTCAAGGTTAGATGGAACACATTTTCTCCGTGTTTTGATGGAATCTGGAAGGAGAAAGGAACCAAGGACGCAAACTCTTCTAAGATGGTTAGGTTACCGTTTATGGCAGCTAAGTGCAATGGTGTGTAGCCATTATTATCGAACTGCAAAGCTTGGTCAGGGTCCATTGCTAAGAGCATTTTTGAAATCTCCAGTTGACCTTTTTTACAAGCACAATGCAAGGGTACGGATCCATTGATGTCCTTCCTACTAGCTAGATCCGGGCACCTTTCTAACAACTTTTTAACGATATCTGCATCACCATCAAGAATAAACTGATATTACTAAGTCTAATAAAGGCGCTAAAGATAAAATAGATAATAGTACATTTTTAAACGTAACAAGTGACAACTATAACTCATTTGCTTACATATGGGTCAATTCGAGTTATCTGTTTTCTCTAATGGGCCAAAACAAGCACAATGAGAGTATTTATCTAAAGGCGCAATTGCAAATGGCTAAAATGGTGAAAAGTCACCTAAAGTATAACTTTGAATGCATAAAGCTTAATAAATCATTATATTCGAAAAATTTAAGATTATTATTGGAACATAAAAATGATAGATTGTATTTGATAAGCTTGTTATCTACTCGTATCATATAAACTTTTTAAAAAGATTTCAGCACAAAGTGTATCATGTCAATCCAAAGTTACATGTTTTAGCTATCACACTTTTTCGTCATTTCACAACTCTCATGACCCGTCCATATCTGCCAGGTCTGATCCTGAATTTCTTGCATAACTTTGCAAATAGTATAAAGTTACATACATGAAAATCAAAACTAACAGAACCTGTTACAATCTACTTATATATGTTGGTACCTGTTTGGTCTTTTGAGACTGCCACATGGAGACAAGCTACCTCGTCTATGATGCCCAATAACCACCTCGTGTGATTCAAGAGAAAATCAACAAGCTCAAAATGCCCATAACTACAAGCCAGGAACAAGGGACTTTGGTTGTCACAGTTGAGCTTAATAGCCACCCATTCATTCTTCTCCATAAGCAATCTAACCACCTTCTCATGTCCCATGCGACACGCTTCATGGAGTGGCGTTTCTGAGTTATCATTGTTTTCAGCAGACACCATTTCTGGCCTTCGTTCTAAAATAATCGACACCATTTCAGCGTTTCCTAGTCTTGAAGCAAGGTGCAACACTGTAACGTTTCCTATTTTTTGTTCAATCACATGTTCATCTTGTTCTACCATATTCCTAAAGGCAACCATGTTATTTTCGACTATTGTCTGCGTAACCTGCCAATCTGTTATTGCCATCTCTTGCTAATACCACAAGTCTACTTAGTTGGGTCTATTTTATAGACTTTAATGATACTGAGTGCTGACATATATGTAAATTTCATGTTATATAACATGAGCCTTCTAAGCAGCTTCAGTTTGTTTGGAATATAATGTTTGTTTTGGTATATGCGTGAGCATACATTTTAGATGACAGGTGGTCCGTCAGTTTGTTTATGTAGAGAATAGGATGCGTTTCCGTGTGTCTGTATGGAATATAAGAAATAGTTCTTGGTCAAAAGTACTAGTGTCCAACTTCATTTAAACATGTCTAAATACTAAATTCCCACTAAGCTTTGCTAAAAGAAAAAGTGTAAATTACACCGCTCGTCTCGTCCTTATGGTTTGTGTTGACGGAAGAGTTACAAATAAAATAAAGTTATACATGGCTATGTTTGACAAGGGCTTATCGGGGCTTGACTTTTAAAACAAGTCAGCTTATAAAATAAGTCTCGTTTGTCACACAGGTTTATGAAGGCTAATAGCTTATAAAATAAGTCACAAGCCTCCATAAGCTCAAGCACATAAAATGGGGAGTAAATTGCAAAAATCGTCCCTAAAGTTTGGCCAAATTTCAAGTTTCGTCCTAGATGTTTGGAAAGTGCAAGGATCGTCCCTGGCCTCAAACGGCGTTAACGCCATCCACTTAATTATGCACGTGCATAGCACACGAGGTCCTTTTGGTGTTTTTACACCCTTTCCCACTTTAATAACCCACCCACCCATTTTCATATCACTTACCCACCCTTTTTTTAATACCATAACCAGTTGACTTTTGAAAACCCTAAAACCCAAGTCTTTCTATATCTTTAAAAGTTTGATATAATCAAAATTCAGTCCCTCAACTTGAAATCTAACAAACATCAATTATGATGCCATCAACATGCCCTATACTTTGAATATGGATCTTCATGCTTTTTTTTTGATCAAGTATGGGTCAACATTTCATTAATCTAGGATGATGTGCTTACAGGTCATGGTGATTCAATGGATGCTCGTACACAAATAGCAGGTATCATATTTATCAGGCACTTGTTCCCACTCAATGATTCAATGAATGATTTATTAATGATGGATGGAACAATCTTAAAGTGTGACATACTGTTATAGCAACTACAGATGGTAAGTGTGAATGACTGACATGGCCAAAAAGGACTATTTATACAACCACATCAAGGTTAAGATACCTGGCTTCATTTAATGCAGAGAAGATGGAATGAAGGTAGTTTTAATGTGAGATTTTTAAGCTGCCTAAGAAGATGGACTATGCAAGGAGTTATATAGGAAGTGTTTTAAAGCCACGCTTAATGAATGAGGCTGTACATATGCTTAGCCTTGTATATTTATGTATCCTTAAAAGCTTCCAAATAAACTTCGCATGTACTAAATTCATTAGCTTAAACCACATATTTGAGTTTCTTAGCTTGTAACATTAATATGGCAGTTAACTCAGAAAGTTATATTGTTACATTTTGTTGAATGTATCCACAAAGTACGGACCACTCGTTAGTTAGAAAAAATGTGTTATTATGTTGTCATTGCAGTTTAACTAGAATTATTTGATTTTAGAAGCCAAATTAAAATTAGCTTAATAATAGGGTTGTTAACGAATCGGACGAATATGAACGGGCCTTGTTCATGTTCGTTCATTTAATTTTAACCGGACAAATAAATGGATATGAACGCTTAAACGGACTAATTTTCTTATTCATGTCCGATTATTAAGAAAATAAATTGTTCATGTTTGTTAATTATGCATAATATTTTTGTTTTATGAGTTTGTTTTGTTTAAACAAATCAATTTTAAAACTATAGGGGTGGCAATTCAGGTCGGGTTCGGGTTGGCGGGTCAGAAAACTCCACCCGAACTTGACTCATTTAAATCATCAGGTCAGCTATGTCAACTCTAACCTATTTACATATAAACCGAACCTGAAGCATTTAACCCGTATATATACTTGGGTTGGTGGGTAAAATAGGTTACGTGGATTGAATAGGTTAAACGGGTTTTGGGTTTACCCATTTAACCCGTTTTATACAAAAAATGACAGATTACACGAGTTAAACAGGTTTGCAGGTCGCCCCTTTTAACCCATTTAACCTGTATAATATAAATAATTTTTTATTTAAGAAAAAAATATTAAACGAGTGTACAGGTCGACCTGCTTAATTTATTCCCAACCCTAACCTAACCTGTTTAATAAACGGGGTTAGATGGATCAACCCAAACCCGACCCGAAATCTATCTAGACTCAACCCGAACCTGTTAATTTTCGTGTCGGTTTTAGGTCGGGTTTCGTGTCGGGTCAGAAATTGCCACCCCTATTTAAAAGTATACAATTAAAAGATATGATATACAAACATAAACAAATAAATGAATGTAGCCGAATGTTAATGAACGTATAATTGGACGGTCACGAACATATGTGAATGGGCACGACTTTTGTTTATGTTCATTCATTATTAGAACGAACAAAAAATATTGTTCATGTTCGTTTATTTAATAAATACACGGACTTTTTATCGAACAATTTATGAATTGTTCATTGAATATTTAGTTCGTTTACAGCCTTGTAATAGATAATGTACGGTGTACTAGATAATGTGTTACATTGTAGCCTATGATAATTGATACAGAAATTTCCTAGGCAAACAATTGCAAATAACCAGTATCATTCTTTTGAGCATTAGTAATTAACAGAAACTAAAAAGAGAATCGACGACAAATTACCACTAGTTATATGCTAATCTCACTGATAACGAGTGACTGGTCTTAATTCGGTTTATAATTTTGGCACTATAATCAAAGAGCATGAAATCCTATAAAGCGCTCACTACAAACATCTGAATCTATTTCCCATTCCCCGAACTTAGGAATATCTTTCAGTGGAGCTTCACGAGCATCTGAATCTGCATTTGACTTGCGACAAGTATTAACATCTGAATTTGTCATCAGCAACTGCAACTTTTCCTTCTTCCACTTGTACTTCTTCAACTGATGCTTAATTAGCATAACTCCTAGCCCAAAAAAGGTAAATCCAAGAGTCCTAGCGTAGATAGTCAATAAAGCTTCTAGGATCCAATTCATTCTGTGATTCTCGTAAGGCTTTGGCATGATAACCCAAGTTGCTGCTACATACGACACAACCATGAACGATAACGCCACCCATGTGACCTTGTTGATCCTTAGACCTTGATAGATCTTTGAGCACTCGTGGATCGTTAGTTATGTTAATGTAATCACTAACACACTAAAAGAAAATCTCTACAACTTGTATTCTAAAGCGGAAACAAACACAAGTAAAACACTGAATACTAAGAATACTTGATCCTCTATGGATCTTTTGATAATACAGAAATTTAAATTCTCAAAGGCGTGTATTATACATAATTGTGTGTTCCTTTTATAGACAAGGAACCCTAAACCGTTTCACAAGAAACGTATCTTCTGTAAACTTCAAAAGATATGCATTATCACTTCCTAAATAAACTCATGCATATCCTAACTAAATTACATAATACACGGAATATCTATTTCCGCAGAAACTAAATATGCTGAAACTAGTCTTCAGCAGTTACAATGCTTCATTAGGAACCAGCTCTTCAGCAGGAACCATCAGCAGTATCTTCAGTAGAATTCTCTATTCAGCAGAATTCCCAATAATCCTCCCCTAATCTTGAATTTGACATGGTTAAGTTCAAGATTCTTGATAGATCTTTAAAGTTACAAACAAAGAGGATTGAATTCGAACAACATCAGCAAAGAATCTTCATAAGCAGGATCTCTATGATCAGCAAAACTTGAAAACTCCATTCTTTGCAGCAACAAATGACAAGTGTACATCAAAACATATTAGTTTCATACTATTCTCATCACATCCATGTGTGTTAACTCCTGTGAGAGGTGAATCATTGAAAATAATGGATTTGATGTCTCTTTACCAATAGCCATCACTACTGGAGTAGCCAAATGTTTAAGTTCGAAAACTATGGTACACTGATGACCGTATGATTTTTAGCAAATCATCAGCTATAAACGGATTTGAGATGTCTTTACCTGTAGCCGTTTGCTCAGGACTAGTCAATTATTTTGATGAGTAAATCACCTTGGTAAATTGAATACCAAATATGGTTTTCCACTGCCTTTACCACAAGCCATATACTTGTGGGCTAGCCAATTATTGGGAATCCATAAGGAAAAATCCATGGTCAATTGACAACCATTCAACTCTCAGCTGTTAAGCATCGGTGAGTTGAATACCCAATAGTTTTTAGCAAACTATTACAGGTATCAACAGATTTGACTTGTCTTTACCAAAGCTGTACCCTTTAGACTAGCCAACTTTTTAATGGAATAGTCAACATCAGGTAAGTTGATAACCAAAGAAAGTGTGGAAAGAACCAACACCATAACCTGCATACAACATACACAAGACTATACAAATCTGTTAGTTTCTTTTTTTTTTTTTTTTTTTTTTTTTTTTTTTTTTTTTTAATATAAGAAGAAATTAAGAAATATACAACAAAATACCATCAAGCAGCTCTGGGAACCCTGATTCTCATTTTGAACAAACGAACCAAAGATTCAACAAACAATCTAGCATTCCCAACTGGATCAGGAGGAATCCCCAATTTATGTTGAAGCATGTTCTCCATCAGAGCCACAGTCAGAGGATAATTCTTCTCAAGAAACATTATTACCCTGATTCCAGATGTAGTCTCCAAGACATGAACATAAGGCATAGGTGTAGCACCCCCAACTCAAAATACGGCAGCCGACATGCTGGGGGCGCTACGCGAACCGAAACCAGGCACCTTTATAGCTAACGACCACAACACGAGACGTTTAAAAGTACCTCAAAACACATCATTCGTTTTACAAACCATTTTAGAACACATAGGCTCTTTAACAATTAGCAGCGAAATATAAATAAAAGTTTGCAGCGGAAAATGACAAAGTTTAGCAGCGGAAATATCAAGTTTAGTAGTAGAAATACAAAGTTTAGCAGCGGAAAGTAAATAAGTTTAGCAGCGGAAAATATTAAAGACACACCAAGGTTTTACGAATGACATGAGAAATAAAGATAGTAAAAGTGATAAAGCTGCCTTGACAGCAAACTTCCTTCCTCCAACCACTCCACCACGCCCAAGACCATGATATTCCAAAACTTAATTTGTAGCAGTACCTGAGAAACACATGCTTAAAAGTCAACGCAAAGGTTGAGTGTAATCCATAGGTTTAAAGTAATAAAGTTGAGCACAAGGGTTTATAATCATATGATATAAGCAACAAATGCAAATACCAGGGTAATCAAGGTAACACCCAATATGTAGAGGCAACACGTGCATACATACGGTTGATGATACTAAGCTCATGACACACAAAACATTAACCAAACCAATCGACATTACGCTGTACTGACATAAACAATAACCGCGGAATTTCATAATAATAAGTGCCCTCAAGGCCGGGCACTTGTCAATACCCGGCAAAAAAGACAAATAGTACACCCGCATGTCAAGCCGTTGACAACTACGAGTGGGATGGTCAGTCCTATAGGCCTATAAACTAAGTTCGCGCTCACCCGCAGGTGACTAATGGCTCATGATCGGAGGGTCTTTCAGGCAAGATAAGCTACTTAGTACATCGTCAGGAAATATATCAATCAGGAAAAGCATACCAAAATACTTGTGCTCAGAAAACATTTAAAGCATGTATCTCACCCCAAGGGTTTGAAAACAATTAAAATATAAAAGCGGGGCTATGAATCACACCTTAACAATAGCAGCAGGAAACGAGATATAGCAATCAATCAATAATGCGTCACAGCAAAAGGGACCTCAGCACAACCTAATCAATATAAATGGCATAACTCAGAACTATACTCGAATATCTCAATAAACAATGCGTGAATAAAAGATTTTGTAAAAATATACAATGACATTTGAAAGAAAAATAGATTTTAAAAGTCTCGTGTGGGTGACGAGAAAGAAAGATAGAGAGAATATGTCGTCAAGAGCGTACGTCAATTCGAGAAAGTCAAGAGTAGACGAAAGAATATCTCGAAGAAAAGAAATCGAAATGAAAATATATATATTTATATAAATAAACAATTAATATGCTAAAAGAAACTAGTTTCGGCTATTTTTCCCATTTTTCTCAAAACGAAACGTTGAAAACAATATAGTTAAAAAGGTTTTCAAAATATAATGCAATCTTTGAATATTAAAAGTTTATAAAGGATTTTTATAAAATTTCGGCATGACCTGCCCGTTTATACAACATTTCCCGAGTCAACGGCTCTTTATTTTAAACAATATTACTATATATATAAGTAAATATGATTGGATATATCATTCGCGTAGTCGTTTAGTTGTTTAGGTTTATCGACCATTTTGTATTGTTCGGGTTCCAGGTACGTTAAGATCTTTACGGGCCTAACGTACCCTATCGTCTCGTGTACCAAAGGGTCCATAACATCCAAATAACCAAGGCCGTAAATCCAATACGTCCAATACAAGCTCACAATACAACAATACGGAAACAATGTCCGATATCCAAATCCCTTAACTATATCCAATTTATTTTATAGTTTCATATTTATTAATCCGTTTTATTTAAACTTAGCCGAAACAAGTTCCAAAATATATAATCATAACAAGTAACCATGAGAATCAACGTATAATACAAAAATTAACCGAGTCACACTGGGTCAACCCGGTGTTGACCAGTCAACTGTCGGTCAAAGGGGGGGCCCACACGAGTCAATAAATCATTTATAATTATAAATATATAAAATAACATTTAAAATATATATATATATATATATATATATATATATATATATAACAAAAATAAATAAAAATATGAAATTTTTATAAGAATATTTTATGATGAAAACTATATATATATATATATATATATATATATATATATATATATATATATATATATATATATATATATATATATATATATATATATGATTTTCGGATTATTTAATAAATAAATAAAAATTTATAAAATAAATTTTTATAAAAATATTTTCGGTAAATAAATAAAAATATACAAAAATTTATAAAATTTTCGGATTAATTAAAATATTTTCAGAAAAATATTATTTTTAATATAAAAATACGAAAAAGTATATTATTAATATTTTTAATATTTTTAGTTAAATAAAAACGAAATAAATTCAAAATAAGTAAAAATAAATAAATAAGGGTGCGTTTGGGTTGTTACTGAGCAAGAAAGAAAGGCAAAAAGAGTGGGGAAAGTGGTGGTTCACGGTGGTGTTGATGGTGGCGTGGATAGGTGCGGCGGTGGTGGTGGTTTTGGGGTGTTCGGGATGGTTTTGAATTAAACGACTTGTACTTTTGGAACGAGCACGTCCCGATCTACAAAATATAAAAAGTTTGTTTTTGGGTTGGCCGGAAAATTTTCCGGTGGCCGGAATAGTAGCCGGCGGCGGCGGCATGTGGGTGGTCGCCGGTCGGAAAAAGAGAGAAGAGGGGGAGAGAAATATTTTAGAGAGGGAAGGTGTGTGTGTGATTTTTATTATTAAAATGGGGAAATGGGGTTTTGGTGGGTATATATATGGGGAAATAAGTGTGGGGTTTGTTTTGTAACTAATAAAAGTATAGGATAAGGGTAGGATGATACTCCAATGGCCAAAGTTACCAACGTAGTAAACTTCTTACGATAAACGCTTCGGGGCTCGAACGACATAGCAAACGGACTCGAAAAATTACGAAACTTGCGTCATTGTTCACGAAGTAATTTTTCCAATAGAATCAAGCATAAACTTAAGAGTTTTTCCAAAACTCAAAATAATTCAAATAATTTGGCAAATGCAATACGATTCAAGTGTTCTAGGTTGTGCTGAATCAATCAAGGAATAAAGTTCTCGTTTCCAATATATCTCACGTTTCTCAAGCCCAAATAATCACAAAATAAAAGTTTTAATGTGTCTCAGGTACGAAAATAAATATTTTGGCTAGAAGTAAGTTTAGAAAAAGTACCGGGGGTTACATCACATACATCTTATTTAGAAATCCGTCCCGGATTTAGTTTTGAGTTGTCAGTCCCGGCTTTGAAAAGATTTGGGTACTTGCGTTTAAACTCATCCTCGCGTTCCCAAGTATACTCCGGTCCTCTCTTGGAGTTCCAACGAACCTTCACAAGAGGAATACGACTCTTCTTCAATCGCTTAACCTCGCGATCCATAATCTCAACAGGCTCCTCAACAAAATGCAATTGCTCATCAATCTCAATCTCCTCAAGCGGAATTACAGCGGTTTCATCGGTCAAACACTTCTTCAAATTCGACACGTGGAAAGTAGGGTGAACTCTACTGAGCTCCGGTGGCAATTCTAGCTTATATGCCACGGGACCAATCCTCTTCTCAATCTTAAATGGTCCTATGTAACGGGGATTCAACTTTCCACTCTTACCAATCCTGATCACACCTTTCCAAGGTGATACCTTCAACATAACCCTATCTCCTACCTGAAATTCTAGGGGTTTACGTCTCACATCTGCGTAACTCTTCTGACGGTCGCGAGCAACTTTCAATCGGTCTTTAATCTGAGCAATCTTCTCGGTCGTTTCACGAACTAAATCTGGTCCAATAAGTTGTGCTTCTCCTACTTCATCCCAACATATAGGTGATCGGCACTTTTGACCATAGAGTGCTTCAAACGGTGCGGCCTTAATACTCGCATGGTAACTATTGTTGTAGGAAAACTCAATCAAGGGCAAATGGACATCCCATCCATTCCCGAAATCAATCGCACATGCTCGTAACATATCTTCCAAAGTCTGGATAGTTCTCTCGCTTTGACCATCGGTCTGTGGATGGTAAGCGGTACTCATGTCAAGGTTCGTGCCAAACGAATCTTGAAGTGATTTCCAAAAGTTCGAAGTAAACCTGCCGTCTCGATCTGAGATAATAGACACTGGCGCTCCATGTCGAGATACTATCTCCTTTATGTAGAGCCTGGTCAACTTATCCATGCTGTAGTTCTCTTTGATTGGCAAAAAGTGTGCAGATTTAGTCAATCGATCGACTATTACCCAAATAGCATCGAATCCTGTTGAAGTCTTTGGTAGCTTGGTGACAAAATCCATTGTTATTCTTTCCCATTTCCATTCTGGGATCTCAGGTTGTTCTAGTAAACCAGACAGTTTCTGATGTTCAGCCTTAACCTTGGCGCACGTAAGACACTTACGGACATAATCTGCAATCTCAGCTTTCATATTGGGCCACCAATATAGCTTCTTCACATCCTGATACATCTTGTCAGATCCTGGGTGAATAGAATACTTTGACTTATGAAACTCGAGCATAATCAAGTCTCTCAGTCCTCCGAACAAAGGTACCCAACTTCTTCCTTTGTAACACATAGTTCCATCTGAACGTTTCTCAAGTTTCTCCTTCCTAATCATCCCATCAACTTTCTCCTTCTTAAGTTCTCCTCTTTTCACGACTTCTTCTTGTGCTTGCAGAATCTGAGCGGGTAAATTCGAGTTAATCGTCAAAACTAAAGCTCGAACGCATAACGGTTTCAAACGTTCCTTGCAACTCAAAGCATCAGCTACAACATTAGCTTTCCCAGGGTGGTATCATATCTCGCAATCGTAATCGCTCAACGTCTCCAACCATCGTCGTTGTCGCATATTCAACTCCTTCTGATCTAATATATACTGTAAACTCTTGTGGTCAGTAAAGACAACACACTTAGTACCATAAAGGTAATGTCTCCACAACTTGAGGGCAAAAACCACGGCTCCTAACTCCAAATCATGAGTGGTATACTTCTCTTCATGAGTCTTAAGCTGTCGGGAAGCATATGCCATAACCTTCCCTCGTTGCATCAAAACTGCTCCTAACCCTTGATACGAGGCATCACAATAAACCACAAAATCTTCTACTCCATCTGGCAAAGCCAATATCGGTGCACTACAAAGCTTCTGCTTCAAAGTCTGAAATGCCTTCTCTTCTTCTTCTCCCCATTCATACTTCTTATCCTTATGAGTCAATGCGGTTAACGGTTTAGATATCTTGGAGAATCCCTCGATGAATCTCCTGTAATACCCAGCCAATCCTAGAAATTGACGAATTTTTGTGGCGTTAACCGGTGTTGACCATTTCTCAATCGCCTCAATCTTAGCGGGATCCACATGTAATCCTTCACTATCGATCACATGACCCAAAAATTGAACCTTCCGAATCCAAAATTCACACTTAGAGAACTTTGCGTACAACTGCTCGTCCTTGAGCAACTTAAGAATCGTAGCCAAATGCTGTTTGTGCTCTTCCTCGCTCTTTGAGTAGATCAAAATATTGTCGATAAAGACTATCACGAACTTATCTAGATAAGGCTTGCACACTCGGTTCATGAGGTCCATGAACACTGCAGGCGCATTGGTCAAACCAAAAGGCATAACTTGAAACTCATAATGACCATAACGGGTTCTAAATGCCGTCTTGGGAATATCCTCTTCCCGAACCCTAAGTTGGTGATAACCAAACCTCAAGTCAATCTTAGAATAGTAACTCGATCCTTGCAACTGATCAAATAAATCATCAATCCTCGATAACGGGTAGCGGTTCTTCACAGTTAACTTATTCAATCCTCGGTAGTCGATGCACATCCTAAACGATCCATCCTTTTTCTTTACAAACAATACTGGAGCTCCCCAGGGCGAAGAACTCGGTCGAATAAATCCTTTATCCAACAGTTCTTGCAATTTCTTAGACAACTCCTCCATTTCCGATGGCGCTAAACGAAATGGTGCACGCGCAACAGGTGCAGCTCCTGGAACTAAGTCGATGCGAAACTCCACTTGTCGGGCTGGCGGAAGTCCCGAAAAATCTTCAGGAAATACTTCAGGAAACTCACGCACTACAGGATCATCCTCGAGTCGCTTCTCTCCCGACTCCTTCTTAGCCACGTGAGCTAGGAATGCGTGACATCCTTTCTCAAGATATTTCATGGTCTTGATGCATGATATGATATTCAGGCGAGTTCCACTCCTATCGCCTCGAACAATCAAAATCTCATCATTGAGAGGGATATGAACAACTCGTTCTCCACAAACAATGCTCGCTCGATTCTTGGATAACCAATCCATTCCAACTATCACATCAAAGCTTCCGAGCTCGATTGACATCAAATCAATACTAAACGGGTGATCTAAAAGATTAAGGGTACAACCACAGATCACGGTGCGGGTATCTACTAGATTACCATCAGCTAACTCAATACTATAGCTAACGTCTAATTGAGTAGGGGTAAGTCGAAGTAACGGCGCAATCTTAGAAGACACAAAACTCATATCGGCACCCGAATCAAATAAAACTTTAACTCGAAGGTTGTTGAGAAGAAACGTACAGGTGACAACATTCGGATCTTGCTGTGGCTCTCCATTTCCCATCACATACACTCTTCCTCGAGCACCTACATTTCCTTGTCCAGCATTCTTCGGGCATTGATGCCTATAGTGTCCACGCTCTCCACATCCGTAACACGTAACCACAGGCTGGGCACCTGCTCCTGTCGCTACAACCCTGTTTTTACAAAACCTTGCAATATGACCAACATTCTGACACTTCGTACATCTCACAGTACACGGTCCAGTATGATGCTGGTGACACTTCTCACAGCGAGCTTGCTGTCCAACATTGACTCCTCCTTGTGTAGCCGCAAATGCCTTAACAGTCTCCTGTCTCCTATTCTGTTGGTGATGGTGATTGTTGTTACAATACTGATTGTTGTTGTAGCGGTTGTTGGGGTTGTTATAGTTGTTGTTCCTTCGGTTATCCTCCCATTTTCTCTTGTTGTCAAAGTGATTACTTTTCTGAACAGCACCATGCTTTGTCACTTGATCCATAAGGCGTTCAGCCATGCTAATAGTATCATCTAAAGTCTCAGCATTGTACGACGTCACATTTCCTTGAATACTCGCAGGCAATCCACCAATAAACTACTCTAGCAACTTCTCATTATCGGGCACCATGTGAGCACAAAACACCTTCAACTTTTGGAATCGTCGCACATAAGTAGCAAGATCAGAACCCTTCACAGCCAAATAATAGAACTCAGTATCCAACTTCCTCAAATCACTACGCTAACAATACTTCTTAACCATAGCTTTCTTGAAATCTTCCCATGAAGTACCATAAGCTTCCTCCATTCCCTTTTCCTGAACATAAGCATTCCACCAAGACAAGGCATGCTCCAACAATGTGCCTGTCGCATACTTCACCCTATTGTTCTCAGTACAATTACTCCTATGAAACACCGATTCCACTTTCTCAAACCATTGAGTCAATCCAACAGCTCCTTCAGTTCCCTTAAAGGTAATGGGCTTACAATCCATGAACTCCTTAAAAGTGCAGAAGTGGTTGTTGGGAACCGCTTGAGCTCTAGTCGGTTCAACATTCTGAGGAACACCTGCTTGCCTAGCAAGCGCTGCTGCAACACCCTCATCAATCATCTGCTGAATAGCAGCAGGGGTCATCTTCCTAGGAGGCATAATTCTATCAATCAATACAAAGCACAACACTTGTAAGTATTGGATTAACGTGTCAGAATTATAGCACAAGATAAAGCATCATCACATGAATAAAATCATAATATAGCATAAGTCAACATCAATAATAGTACATCACCATAATACATCATAGATTTCATACTTGACATTGGTCTTACAAGATATGCAAAACAAGTACAAGTTTCGAATAAAATCTACCAACTGAAGAATTCAGTTTAGCATATACTAGGTAAACTACCATTAAGATACCAACTACTATAAATGATCCAATCACTGATCTCCTGAACGATCTCCATACATAGCCATCACATCAGTGCTGTCGTAAGACCTAAGGCGGGTCATCCTCTCTGCATAGGCCTGTCTCTGCATTTCATGCAACTTATTCCATAACTCGCTGATACTAGTACGATAGTGCTGACTATCATCTTCTGCATACAACTCTGTCTGAGATAACTGCCTCACCATTCTCCCAACCTCTATCATCCTCCTATCCAAGGAATCCAAATGTCCCTGAAACTCAGCATACGTCTACTCCACAGGGCTCAACCTAGCACTCTGCCTATATAAACCAACCTGCAACTTATCTGCTACCTTCTTTCCTTCTCTCTTCTCCTTCATCAATTCCACGACAGTAGATGGATAAAAACGCGTAATCCTGGACCTCGACATGTAACGACCCTGGCACCAGGTCAGCTCCTCTCTCAATCTGCTCAACTCATCCCTAATCACTGAAGACGCAACACGTGGGTCTCCTGACGACTCTCCAACCTCATAAATCGACGCTAACTCTGTAGACACGACCTCTGTCGATGTCACCTCGGTAATGATAGCATGCTCCAAACTCTCGGGAGTATCCGACTCATATGTCACATCCGACACAACAGGTGAAGGCGGCGGGGGAACATCCTGATCCTCCTCCATAAACTCCTCATCACTATCCTCCTCGTCATCATCATCGTCATCCATCTCATCTCCATCATCCTCAATATCAACATCATCCTCTAAACCTAACTCATCATCTAAACCAACGTCAACATCCAACTCAACATCATCTCCTAAAGGCAATGAGACAACAACGGGTGGGACTGGAACCTGATCACGGGGAACTGGGACAGACATGATACTCTACAAGAGTATAAGAAAACATAAAAATACTAGCCAAATTTTCGCGGAAAACCATTTTATAAGCCAAAGCATGATAGTGGAAAGAGTTCAAACCAATCTCAATATAATATATATATATATATATATATATATATATATATATATATATATATATATATATATATATATATATATATATATATATATATATATATATATAAAGTTTAAAAGAAATACCTGGGCGCGATGTGGCATGGAAGGCTGTCGCCTTTCTGTCTCAAAACATTTTGACTCCAGGAAAAAGTTTATAGTCGAGTGCAAGCTCGTTCTCTATAAATGATG
Source organism: Artemisia argyi (assembly GCA_030686995.1). Lineage (NCBI taxonomy): Eukaryota > Viridiplantae > Streptophyta > Magnoliopsida > Asterales > Asteraceae > Artemisia > Artemisia argyi. The sequence continues at coordinate 14,091,193 of CM060690.1, forward strand.
GCTCTGATACCATTCTGTAGCACCCCCAACTCAAAATACGGCAGCCGACATGCTGGGGGCGCTACGCGAACCGAAACCAGGCACCTTTATAGCTAACGACCACAACACGGGACGTTTAAAAGTACCTCAAAACACATCATTCGTTTTACAAATCATTTTAGAACACATAGACTCTTTAACAATTAGCAGCGGAATATAAATAAAAGTTTGCAGCGGAAAATGACAAAGTTTAGCAGCGAAAATATCAAGTTTAGTAGTAGAAATACAAAGTTTAGCAGCGGAAAGTAAATAAGTTTAGCAGCGGAAAATATTAAAGACACACCAAGGTTTTACGAATGACATGGGAAATAAAGATGGTAAAAGTGATAAAGCTGCCCTGACAGAAAACTTCCTTCCTCCAGCCACTCCACCACGCCCAAGACCATGATATTCCAAAACTTAATTTGTAGCAGTACCTGAGAAACACATGCTTAAAGGTCAACGCAAAGGTTGAGTGTAATCCATAGGTTTAAAGTAATAAAGTTGAGCATAAGGGTTTATAATCATATGATATAACCAACAAATGCAAATACCAGGGTAATCAAGGTAACACCCAATATGTAGAGGCAACACGTGCATACATACGGTTGATGATACTAAGCTCATGACACGCAAAACGTTAACCAAACCAATCGACAGTACGATGTACTGACATAAACAATAACCGCGGAATTTTATAATAATAAGTGCCCTCAAGGCCGGGCACTTGCCAATACCCGGCAAAAACGACAAATAGTACACCCGCATGTCAAGCCGTTGACAACTACGAGTGGGATGGTCAGTCCTATAGGCCTATAAACTAAGTTCGCGCTCACCCGCAGGTGACTAATGGCTCATGATCGGAGGGTCTTTCAGGCAAGATAAGCTACTTAGTACATCGTCAGGAAATATATCAATCAGGAAAAGCATACCAAAATACTTGTGCTCGGAAAACATTTAAAGCATGTATCTCACCCCAAGGGTTTGAAAACAATTAAAATATAAAAGCGGAGCTATGAATCACACCTTAACAATAGCAGCAGGAAACGAGATATAGCAATCAATCAATAATGCGTCACAGCAAAAGGGACCTCAGCACAACCTAATCAATATAAATGGCATAACTCAGAACTATACTCGAATATCTCAATAAACAATGCTTGAATAAAATATTTTGTAAAAATATACAATGTCATTTGAAAGAAAAATAGATTTTAAAAGTCTCGCGTGGGTGACGAGAAAGAAAGATAGAGAGAATATGTCGTCAAGAGCGTACGTCAATTCGAGAAAGTCAAGAGTAGACGAAAGAATATCTCGAAGAAAATATATATATTTATATAAATAAACAATTAATATGCTAAAAGAAACTAGTTTCGGCTATTTTACCCATTTTTCCCAAAACGAAACGTTGAAAACAATATAGTTAAAAAGGTTTTCAAAATATAATGCAATCCTTAAATATTAAATGTTTATAAAGGATTTTTACAAAATTTTGGCATGACCTGCCCGTTTATACAACATTTCCCGAGTCAACGACTCTTTATTTTAAACAATATTACTATATATATAAGTAAATATTGTTTAGGTTTATCGACCATTTTGTATTGTTCGGGTTCCAGGTACGTTAAGATCTTTACGGGCCTAACGTACCCTACCGTCTCGTGTACCAAAGGGTCCATAATATCCAAATAACCAAGTCCGTAAATCCAATACGTCCAATACAAGCTCACAATACAACAATACTGAAACAATGTCCAATATCCAAATCCCTTAACTATATCCAACTTATTTTATAGTTTCATATTTATTAATCCGTTTTATTTAAACTTAGCCGAAACAAGTTCCAAAATATATAATCATAACAAGTAACCACGAGAATCAACGTATAATACAAAAATTAACTAAGTCACACCGGGTCAACCCGGTGTTGACCAGTCAACTGTCGGTCAAAGGGGGGGGGCCCACATGAGTCAATAAGTCATTTATACTTATAAATATATAAAATAAAATTCAAAATATATAATTACATATATATATATATATATATATATATATATATATATATATATATATATATATATATATATATATATATATATATATATATATATCGATATATATAACAAAAATAAATAAAAATATGAAATTTTTATAAGAATATTTTATGATGAAAACTAAAAATATATATATATATATATATATATTTTTAAATGATTTTTGGATTATTTAATAAATAAATAAAAATTTATAAAATAAATTTTTATAAAAATATTTTCGGTAAATAAATAAAAATATACAAAAATATATAAAATTTTCCGATTAATTAAAATATTTTCGGAAAAATATTATTTTTAATATAAAAATACGAAAAAGTATATTATTAATATTTTTAATGTTTTTAGTTAAAAAAAAATGAAATAAATTCAAAATAAGTAAAAATAAATAAATAAGGGTGCGTTTTGGTTGTTACCGAGCAAGAAAGAAAGGCAAAAAGAGTGGGGAAAGTGGTGGTTCACGGTGGTGTTGATGGTGGCGTGGATAGGTGCGGTGGTGGTGGTGGTTTTGGGGTGTTCGAGATGGTTTTGAATTAAACGACTTGTACTTTTGGAACGAGCACGTCCCGATCTACAAAATATAAAAAGTTTGTTTTTGGGTTGGCCGGAAAATTTTCCGGTGGCCGGAATAGTAGCCGGTGGCGACGGCGTGTGGGTGGTCGCCGGTCGGAAAAAGAGAGAAGAGAGGGAGAGAAATATTTTAGAGAGAGAAAGTGTGTGTGTGATTTTTATTATTAAAATGGGGAAATGGGGTGTTTGGTGGGTATATATATGGGGAAATAAGTGTGGGGTTTGTTTTGTAATTAATAAAAGTATAGGGTAAGGGTAGGATGATACTCCAAGGGCCAAAGTTGCCAACGTAGTAAACTTCTTACGATAAACACTTCGGGGCTCGAACGACATAGCAAACAGACTCAAAAAATTACGAAACTTGCGCCATTGTTCACGAAATAATTTTTTCCAATAAAATCAAGCATAAACTTAAGAGTTTTTCCAAAACTCAAAATAATTCAAATAATTTGGCAAATGTAATACGATTCGAGTGTTCTAGGTTGTGCTGAGTCAATCAAGGAATAAAGTTCTCGTTTCCAATATATCTCACGTTTCTCAAGCTCAAATAATCACAAAATAAAAGTTTTAATGTGTCTCAGGTACGAAAATAAATATTTTGGCTAGAAGTAAGTTTAGAAAAAGTACCGGGGGTTACAATAGGATAAAATTTCCAACTTTGTACTTTCCACCTCTGATTGTTCTTCCATACTTCATAACCAACACCAGTTGGAGAAGTAGAATCCATGAGCACTTGAAGATCTCCCAAAAGATACAAACCTGCACCTTCAGGAGTATGAGTAGCATAATGCTTGGTAACCAACTCATATAGAGTGTCTGTTAGGATCAAAGTTTATAATCCTAACACGTAAATGGGACGACATTTACGGGATTACATTAGCTATCTTGAAAGGCACAAACACATGGACTAGAAGCGTCATTATTGTAAAGTTGTGTGTTTGTTGACCTATTAATACCCCCCCTCCATACTTCCATGGAGGGGTGAGACTTAGTGTGTAATTTTACTCTTTCCTTTCATTTAATAAAACACCTAGTTTCCCTTTACTCTCTACTCTCTCTCTCTCTAACTATGGCTTTCATCTTCTTCCACCAAACCCGACCTCCCGAATCACATAATCAACATAAAAATACGATCCAACAAGTGGCATCAGAGCCAAGGTTACATATTTAGGTTACATATTTGTTGATTTTGTGGTGTTGATCTTGTCAAAAGTTGTCATCTTGAAGCTGTTTCTACCCCATATTTTCCGGATCTGAATTTTTTCTTTCATTATCTTTTGGGTAACAGTTTTATCAACAGTCTCGTCCCGTTTGTGTATCCAAATGGTCAAAAAAAAAAGTCTCATTATTTTGTGACTTATTTTGTACCATATCCGTGAATATTTGTGGTCAAAACCGTGGTCAGAAGAAATGGTCGGAAAAGTGAATGGAAAACTGGTCGGAAACTTCTACATGCTTCAAAGTTTACTCGGTATTTCTTTGCTTGTATAAGCATATGGAATACTTCGACTATCGAAAAATCATCTAACTTGTACAAGTTAGATTGATATTATCGAAATAACCTTCAAGGGTTTATCGAAATTTCCTTTTAAGGGTTTTATCGAAATTACCTGAGAGGTGTTATCGTAATTGGTTTATGACCATTTTTCGAAATTTGGGCTAATAACCTCTTATCGAAATTTTGTCTCATAACCAGTTATCAGATTTGTCACAGAAAGAGATGAGACCGTTTGACTAAGCAAAATACCAATGACCTCAGTTTTAACCTCAGATCTGTTGTAGATCTTCCTTGGTTCAAAATAATCGGAAAAAAAATAAATAAATAAATTAAAAAAAATAAAAAATAAAATTAAATAATCATATGTAACAACATCCCATTACTCCAACTGCCAACCAACAACACATCCATTCCAATCCTATAACACATCTCAGACTCGAACTGAAAGATTAAATAATCATAAGATCTCTGTTTATTTTTTTCTTTTCGGGGTTTTCAAAGATACATCGAGATTTTTCATGAGTAACACACACGGAAGAAATAAACTTAATCATCGATCTATGAGAAGGTTGGCATCTCCTTTTATATCCGACTAACAAAGAAAGATCTATAACAATCTTGTTACAATCGTTTCTTTTATTCGGTTCAAAATCAAACACCAATCATATCCCTACCTTAGACCTCTTACATGAGATCTTGAAGAACAATTTTATCAAACCTTGGAAGATGTATGGTGCTTATGTGGGGTGTTGACTGTGTTTGAAGTGAGAGAAAAGGAGATATGAGGTGCGTAATTTTTTAAGATTGGGTGAAAGAAGATGTGGATTTGGCTGCGTATGAAATGAAGAGGTGAGAGAGGCGGATTGTTTGAGATATAAATGTGTTTTGGGTTTGTGAGACTATTATAACCTACACTTTTTATATCCCTATACAATGGTACCAGTTATGGAATTAAAGGGCTGAAAATGTTATACAAAAATATGGGCCAAAATTTTTTTTGTTGGGTTGGACTATTGTTGACAATGAAATACCAAACGATTTTTTAAACTTAAATGGGTTCTCTTAGCCAATTTTTGTTAGTTAAAATTAACATTTGGTATTTTATTGTAGAATGGTTATATTTTGAACTTAAATGGGTGTTACAAATTTTCATGGGTGATACATTTTGACAAGATCGGGAAACCATTATCATGTTCAATTAAACCGTCAAAAAGGCTAGATTTGGACATTAAACCGCACGATGTGACTACGGGGTTAATTGACTATTATTTATTTGAGGTTGAAGTGGGATTTCACGGGCGCGTGTACTTAGTATCTTGAAGATATCGGGGTTGGTTGGTTGAAGATTCTTCGAGATCCTTGGATATCTAGTTATTTTTGTGATTCTTTCTTTCTATTACCACAAAATAACTATCACTTTAAGGAGTTACGTTGTAGTGCTTAGTGTCGCACGAAGTTGTGGATAATCCAGAGGTGATGTACGTCTTATACTTGATGGTTAGTTGGTTGATGAGTATGGAGTACTTAGGGATTCGATGGGGTGCGAACTCTCTACACCACTCTTTGTTATACATTAGTGCAAGTTTAAGTCACAAGTTTGGGTTATTTTACTTCAGTCTCAAGTTCATCATATTGAGTTTTCTCCATCAGTAGTCACTACAAAAAGCCGTCAGAATGATAATGGGGTCGGTAAAGAGTTAGTTGAGAGAAGTATAAATGAGTAGAGTTGTTTATCAGCAGTTGATTCTCACGGGCTATTTATGATACTTCACACATAATCGGTTAGTTAGACATATGGGGTTACGCTGCCTCCGTTTCCATCGTAAACATAGTGTGTATGCTTCCGATTCCGCGAAGACATCGTGGGGGAAGAGAGAGTGGGTGTTCTTTGCTTTCTTTAACTTTTCTTGACTTCTTTGCGAAAACACTCATTCTCCACGAGGATCTGCAATTAGGGGGAAGAAATGTGCACATCAGGGACGCATAATAGACTCATGTGATCGAGCTTACAATTTTATTACTACCGGAGAGACGTCCGCAGAGATGATCAGTGGTTCAATTTTGTGATTTTGGTGTAATCGTTTCAACTCTCGCGGGTTGTGAAGTGTGAAGTAGCCTGCATATGTGAGAAGATCTTGCTGATTTCTTGCATGTTACCCCTGAACGGAACTTCCGCATTGAGTATAACTGTGATTAAGTGTTTGTCAGATTTGCTTAGTGTGGTTTACGGTGTCATCTACAAATTCTGCTGCGTACTCAAAACTTCCAAAGTTAGAAGACATGTGGACTACATCAAAGTTTCGAATCTGCTAAAGACGGTTGTCAGTTTAGGGGGAAGCTGATTCAGAAACTTCGCCAAAAAGAAGTGTACGAAGAAGCCGCTAAAGACATGCAACATGAATTGGGGGGAAGTTAATCCATTTCATGCATATTACATCATTTGCCTACAAGTGAAGAAAAAGTTCTCAAGTCGAGGCACAACTTGCACAAGATGAAGACAAAGAGCATCAACTGTAGTCATCCTCCGCACTTGAAGAGCCGATGAAGACCTTTCTTTATTTATATTTGTACTTGTAGGAAATGTTGTAAGTAATCCCTTATGTCGCCCCATTGGGGGAAGATTGTTAGGATCAAAGTTTATAATCCTAACACGTAAATGGGACGACATTTACGGGATTACATTAGCTATCTTGAAAGGTACAAACACATGGACTAGAAGCGTCATTATTGTAAAGTTGTGTGTTTGTTGACCTATTAATACCCCCTCCATACTTCCATGGAGGGGTGAAACTTAGTGTGTAATTTTACTCTTTCCTTTCATTTAATAAAACACCTAGTTTCCCTTTACTCTCTACTCTCTCTCTCTAACTATGGCTTTCATCTTCTTCCACCAAACCCGACCTCCTGAATCACATAATCAACATAAAAATACGATCCAATAGTGTCTAAATCCTGATGATCCACAAGATGTAAAATTTCTTGTAGAAATGTGAATGACAGAGAAGTTTTATCAAGCCTATAAATAGTATTGATCTATCCATTCTTAGACAGTTCCCAGTGAACCAAAACATCTCTAACACTCTCTGGCCAATCATCAGGAGATCCTTCTTTGATAAAAGAAGCATCAGCAGCATTGACATCTACTACTCTGTGTGCTGGATGTGAGAGCCTCACTCTTGCCATTCTCTTGGCCCTTCTCCCAGGAATGTAAATAGCATCATGTGGTGAAGAAGGTTCCTCAAGAGCTACATCCTCAGTAGATACATCTTCTGCAGCATGAGTTTCCACTGATGGAAGATCTAAGGGAACATCAGAAGAATCCTCAGCAGAAGCCAGTGCAGCTGATTCAACTTGTGCATCCATTGCCATCCTGATCTGTTTAGCCCTAGCAGCTGTAAGCTCTACTTCTCTCACTTTAAGCTCACGAAATCTTGCCATTTCAGCCTCTTGATCATCTTGCAACCGCTTAGCAGCCTCTTCACCCAATCTTTCCTCCTCCATTTGTCTTCTTGTTCTCTTTTTAGAAGGAAGATCTTCTGCTACAACTTTGGCTTTCCCTTTATCAACAACAGATGAAGCAGCAGCAGTTGTCATACCAGCAGAAGTATAAGGTAAAGGTACTTGATCAACAGCAGGAACACCCATAGCCATAGTAGAATCAGCATCAGCAGAATGAGATATAGATGTAGCAGGCACATCAACAGAAATAGCTTAGGTGTACTTAGTCCATCCTTTTCACATCTAGTCTTGATTCTATTATACTGATGAACCAATTGTTCATCTGAAAGAGACCAAACTTGTTTCCTAGTCCAAGTACTATTATAGAGTGCACTGCTTTGACTTTTCACATAATTTCTCATAAAAGTCCTTTGCTGTGCTTGAGTCATTGGCTTATCCCTTTTTGCTTTGGCAATTTTCTCATTTGATTCTTTCTTCCTTTGTTTCATTATCTCAACTATTCCAGAAACCCAATCATCTTTACTCACATCCTTTCTAAGAATATCTGTAGCTAAACCAGGAATAGCAATCACTCGTTCCCCAATATGCATCCAATCTGCTTCATCAAAGTTTGGAATAGCAGCATCCAATTCTCTTTGTCTTTCAAGAGGCAAGGTAGATATATATTTGTTTTGAGCAGATTGAAACTCTGAGTCATATTTAGCTTGTTCTTCTTTTGCCAACTCTGTGCTTTCCTTATGATCTTCCCATTCTTTCAACAATCTTTCTTTTCTTGCTCAAGTCTTTCTTCTTCTGAGATAAGATCATCAGCACCCACTTCAGTAGCTTCAGCAGAATCATCATGAGGAATGACTAACTCCTCTAAAGGACCAGCAGTTAAATCTTTAACATCTGAATCAAGTAGAGTATCAGCAGATCCTGTAGGATGAAGAGTTATAGGTGTGTCTTCATGAGACACTTGCTCAGAAACAGATGGATCAATGCTAGGTGAATTCGTATACTCTTTTCCAGCCACAAAGAATGAATCTACTGATGTGTGAACCTCTTCAGTAGTCTTCTCAGCAGCAACATCATTTATTGGTTCATTCTCCTGAAGAGTATCATCAGCATTTGTCATTAGAATCTCAGCAACATTTGACACCTTAGAAGGTTCAGCAACCTTAGTAATTTCAGCAGACTTCTTTGCCAAATACTGTCTTCCCCTTCTTCTACTGAACTGAATTGGCTTCTGAAGTTTTGAAGATTCTGCAACTTTAGGAAAAGCAACATGAGTCTGTTGAGCAACTGCAGCCAAGATCTCAAGGGAGTCAAAATGTCCCTCCTCATGTACTTCTTCAGCATCAACCACAACCTTTCTTTTCTTCTGCTAATCAAGTTGTTTTTCTAACTCCTGAACCTTTCTTTTTAACACCTCAATCTCACCACCAAGTGAAGATTTAGTATCTGCAAGTTCCTTTTGAAGATCATCAGTCTTTTTAACATACCTGCAGAGCAAATCATATACAGAGGTGAGAGTAACAGGATTCTCAGCTCCACCATCAGATTGCTCAATGGTCAAGGGAACTTCATTGAACCTATCAGGAGAAACAGACATGTGTACAACATTGGGAGAGCCTTCAGCATGGCTCTCTTACAGGACTAGGTGTGGGTAGTCTAGTAATCTCAGGTTCAAGAGGTGAAGGTACTTGAGTACCAAGAGACTGAATTGTCTCTGCAACCTTAGTAACAAGCTCATCAGGAGCAACCTGAGAAGGTGATGGTAAAGGACTAGGTGACAGAGGTAAAGGGGAAGGTGGAGGCTGGTCAGTGGAAATATGTAATGCTTCAGCAGTTGTAGATGGCTCTCCATCATTTACCATTGATGGATTACCATCAGCAGCAACACCAGAAGATGATGGATTACCATCATCAGCAGCATTTTGAGAGGGCATATCACTAGTAGCATCACCCTCACCTGCATCATCATTACCAATTGGCAACATAGCAGCTAATAGAGGGTAATGTACCCTATCATAATTTGTTTTCATAGAAGCAAACAATTTAGAACTAAGGTACATTAAGAAACCTAGGGTACATTAAGAACTTATGCTTTTGCTTCTCAATATTTTCTAGCATATTTTCAAAAATAAACTTAGAAAAATTATAAGTTGAACCCTTGGAAAGACATAAAATACCACATCCCAATTGGGTAGAGAATTGATCCCATCCACCAGACTTGTTGCTGATACATTGGAGCAATGTGTGCACCAAAAACCTCCACTTGGGACAGAACTGATTCTTGAGCCACTTAGTAGTGTCAGTGCTTTGGTAACCAGCTTCCCTCAAACCAGCAAGTATCATTTCAGTGTTGGAGTGAAAAACACCATTCTCATCATCCAAACGAAGCTTTGTCCTTATCAAACTTTCAGTCACCACATACTCATTTCCATCAATAGTTGCCACAATCTCTGTATCAGACCTTTTCCTAGCAGATGCCCAAAATTGTTTCACCATCGATTCATAAATCACATTTGGAGAATGTGTTAAAGCATAATGAATCTTGGAACGCTGTAGAAACTCCACCATAGGATCATACAGTTCATGATCTTTAGTCTTTTTCAGAAAAGCAACTTTGTTATGATCTTTCTTGAATTGAAGTATTGCCATTTGGAGGATTTGTGAGAAACGGTTATGAATTATGCGTATAGTTGATGGGTTTAAATTGATTTATGAGGGAATAAGTTAGTTTTGGCGAAGATATGTGAAGTAGGTTATAAAAGGAAGTTACCCAATCATGGTCAAGAATATCAGAACAAATCGTTGACCATATCTGACGTGTAAAGCGGCTTCTTCCAATTTGAAAATTAACCTTTCAGTACAAATGGTGGTCAATCTGCTGATACAAAGTCAATCAGCAGAAACAACTCAAGAGTCAAAATATCTTCGGTAAATATCTTGAGTTTTACTGTTTCACCCAACTCGCATTAACTACCATTAAGCCTTGACTTCGCCTATAAAATAATCCCCAAATCACACATTACAGATATCTATTAACCCCAATTCTTATCAAAACCCTAATTTCTCAATTAACCTCAATTATCCACCAAAATCTTCAATCAAACAATAACAATGTCCTTCAAACCAAGTATAATCAACATCTCTTCCGACTCAGATGATTCATCAGACTCACTCACAACTCCAGAACCACTAAGACTTCCAACCATCCCTCGAGGTCTGACCAAAGAACAGGCCAAGAAAAAGAAACATGATGCAAATCCTCCAAGTCCATCACCATCAGAGGACCCTGCAAACATTCTTTCTGATTTGGATGATTCAGATGCCGAGAGGGAGCTAGAGAGAAGGTGGAATGCTCTGGAGAGAGGGGAACCAAGTCATGTCCCCGTTCCTGCTAAAAGACCAAATGTCTCTCCCTTTCTCTTTACTTCTGATGAAGAGTCTTCAGAGGATAAAGATGAAGATCCTCCATTCATCCCTCCTTCCACACCAGAAAGATCCCAACCAAGGCTAAGGAAGACTAATCCATCTCTTCCAACATCACGGGATGTGGTGTTGGGTCTTCCTGCTCCAGGATCTGGTGTTTCATACCATGGACGCAAGGGAAAAGGCAAGAAGGCAGAGGTGATGGGTAAGGGAAAAGGGAAGGTGGAGTAGATGATGGAGTGAAGTTGCCAGGGACCAAAGATATAAAACTAGGTTCTTGAGCATTTTCTTGCCTTGAACCAAAGATATAAAACTAGGTTCTTGAGCATCTTCATCATCATCATCATCATCATCATCATCATCATCATCATCATCGTCATCATCATCATCATCATCATCATCATCATCATCATCATCATCATCATCATCATCATCATTCCTCCTTTCCATTTTCCCCTTCTGCTTATTCATCGTACTGGTCATGCATATCCACCAGCCTTTTTGTAATAGATGATAGGAGTCAGTATAAGATTGGTAGACATAGTGTAGGAATGGTCTTGTATTTCACTTTGAAGTTGATTGTAAGCTGTAAATTGTTTCTTGAATGAATGAAAGACTTTTCTCAATTGTTAACTCTATTAATTATACTTCAGTAGAAACAATGAGTCTTAGCATATATTACACTTCAGCAGAAACAAACTCTCAGCATATATGACCACATTCCCATTGAAATAAACTTGGTGAATTTCAACTTAAAATCAGCAACCACTAATAAGAACATTCTGCAAAACAGACACAAAGTAGCAAACAAACAAAACAAAACTTACAAAAATATTAGTTGGTTAGTGTTAGTAAACAAAAATATACAAATAATATACAATTTTACAACTACAATCCTCCCCTGAGGCATATGCCTCCCCTGAGGCTTATGCCTCCCCTCAAACTCTCAGTTAAGGGTTAAGCATACCAATATGGACCACTAAGTGTTGAAACCTAGGTCCATCAAAAGCCTTAGTTAACAAATCTGCCACATTATCATCTGTGTGAATCTTAACCACTTTAATCAAATGTTTTTCATATGCATCTCTTATAAAGTGGTGCCTGATTTCAATATGTTTGGTTCTATTATGAAAAATAGGATTTTTAACAATGCAAATCGTACTTTGATTATCAATAAAAATGGTGGTATTCATGAAATTAAACCCATAGTCCAGTAATTGATTTTGAATCCATAGAACATGTCCACAACAATTGGCAGCAGCAACATACTTTGCTTCAGTAGTAGAGGTAGCAACAATAGTCTGTTTCTTGCATTGCCAAGAAATCAATCTTCTTCCAAGAAACTGGCAACCTCCAGTTGTGGATCTTCTATCCATATTGGCACCAGCATAGTCACTATCACTATAGGCTTCCAACTTAAAAGGAGACTCTCTTAGGTACCAGAGACCTAAATTAGGTTGGCCCTTGAGATACTTGAAAATCTTTTTCACAGCATTCAAGTGGGAAGTGAGTGGAGTGACCTGGTGCCTAGAACAAGCACTCACAGCAAATGTAATGTCAGGTCTAGAAGCTGTCAAATACATCAAAGAATCAATCATGGACCTGTACAAATGGGCATTCATAGGAAGATTTGGTTCAAGATTGTACTTTGGTTTTGGAGGTTCATAGGGTGTAGTGACAGTTCTGACATTTTCCATATCAAACTTCTTCAACATTTCCCTCACATATTTATCCTGACTGATAAATATACTATCAGGTTTCTGTTGAACTTGTAAACTCAAAAAGAAAGTGAGTTCCCCCATGGCACTCATCTGAAACTCTCCCTTCATTAATTCCTCAAACTCCTTGCACCATTCTTCTTTAGTGGAACCAAATATGATGTCATCCACATATACTTGCACAAGGATGCACTGGTACAAAAAGTTGTATTGGTCACGCCAAAAATGTGTGACGATATGCATATAGTCACACACGTTTTTTTCGTTGTGTGTCACTAAAGGTCCCGCCACCGTAGGTGGCATATGGTCACATTGTTGAGTTCGTGGCCTTTTCCATAAAAAAAGAGTGACCAAAACCCCGAATATGTGTGACAAATTAGGCACAAGTTTTGTTGGATTAGTCATTATCAGTGACCGTAAACACCTTATAGTCACACGAATGTTTTTTGAGAGTGACTAATGTTCGTCCTTTGGCCACATAAATATATAATATATGTGACATTTGAGATGATATATTCAAGTAAATGTGTATTTTGTGTGACTATTGATAATCCAATGGCCACATGAATATACAATAAATGTGATGTTTGTGATGATTTACTCACACAATGGATGTTATTTGTTTGGAGTTAGTCACATACAATTTAACACAAAGTGGCCAAAAGTGTGAATAAGTGTGACCATATGCTGTTTAAAGTGAAGAAATGTGTATTTTGTGTGACTATTGATCATCCAATGGCCACATGAAGTTTATGTTTACGTGGCCTTTTGTAATATTTAGTCACACAAAGCATGTTTGTTTTGGGTATTTAGTTACATACCATTAAGCAAACAGCGACCAAAAGTGTGAATAAGTGTGACCATATGCTGTTTAAAAGTGAAGAAATGTGTATTTTGTGTGACTATTGATCATCCAATGGCCACATGAAGTTTATGTTTGTGTGGCCTTTTGTAATATTTAGTCACACAAAGCATGTTTGTTTTGGGTATTTAGTCACATACCATTAAGCAAACAGTGGCCAAAAGTGTTAATAAGTGTGACCATATGCTGTTTAAAGTGAAGAAATGTGTATTTTGTGTGACTATTGAGCATCCAATGGCCACATGAAGTTTATGTTTGCGTGGCCTTTTGTAATATTTAGTCACACAATGAACTAAGCAAACAGTGACCAAAGTGTTAATAAATGTGACTATATGCATCTTTTAGTCACATTTAAAAAATCAATATATATATCAAAACAATTCAAATATATATCAAAACAAATTCAAATACAATAAAATTGGAATGTATATAACTGAACCAAATATAAAATTGGACATCCTTTTATACACCAAAGAGTCCTAGTCGGCTTACAATAGTTTCCTAAGTATCTATAATCTTCTCCATAAGCAACTAGCAACTTTGAGCGGTCTTAATCTCTAAGCAGTATCAACTTTCACTAGCAATAGTAACTTTTGTACTAGCAGTAGTAATTACTTTTGCACATCTTCTTTGAAGTTCATGAGCAGAACTAAATCCATCTAAGCAATATTAACACAAACATGATCAGCAGTAATTCATACAACATCGTGAAGACTTTTAATCCAAAACAGTGAACATAATAATAAAATTTGCAGTTAAACTTACAAGTTTTTCTCCCATTGATCTAATCTCATCATCTAGATATAAAAGCCTTGAAAACGTAGGCTGCTGCATATCAACAATAACCACATCAGGATTAGAGCAGAACTAGAACATGTCAAAGCTCACAACATAACAGAACTAGATGAGCATACTGGAATAAAGTTCTTGATTAGATGCTAGAAAACCTTCCTTTGTAAAAAGTATGTGGTTATATATATTGTTGACGGGTGCATCTATTTCTTGACATTTGACAGACACACTATTGCCTTGTCTTTTGTCAGGTGCATCTAGTTTGTTAGGAGCCACTAGTTCAAATATCTGCTGTTTTTGTGGTTTTGAGTCGCTTGATTCGCCACTGATTCAACTATCTGCTTTGGTGGTTTTGAGTTTTGAGTCGTTTGATGCGCCACTAGTTCAACTATCTGCTTTGCTGGTTTTGAGTCGCTTGATGCGCCACTGGTTCAACTATCTGCACAAACACGATAGGAATAAAACGCATATCAGATCTTGTAACTTTGTCCCAACCACCCAATTAAAAATAAGGTATAGATTAAACTCTAGGAATGGTTTAAAAAGGTACAAGTAACTTTGTCCCAACCATCCAATTAAAAATGGAAAAGATAAGCTGAAAAAATCAAATAGACAACGCGACTACTTGATTAGAAACAGCTATATTTTTTGATAATCAGATCTTGGTCTATTTCTGATTTTAGGCTTTCTTACAATCGATTCTGCATCTTTTATTTGTAACTTTTATTCAACCTTCCAAAGCTATATACATTTCAGATTATTTTTTTCAAACTAGAAAAAAGTAAAGATTCCAAGGTAGCATTTGCTTTTGGCCAGTTTGGTTATGGTCCAATCTAGTTTTTAAATCAGTCCCCGCATAATGGGTGCTTAAAAACATCTAGAATATGAATTCAAGGATAAAAAATCATTTCAGATGTGAATGCACTTTCAAAAATAATAAAAGATAATACCACATAAAAATGGCAGGTTGGGTAACATGTCATGAAAGACATTTCGAGTTGTTTTGCAACCTGATGATGTATTAATAAATTAAGGACTAAGATATGCACCAGATAAAGATGCCTGAATGCATCAGAAGTGTGTAATCAGGTATTCACAAAAAATCTTGTCATTATAAGATAGACAGGCGGTATATGAACCTTGAGATTGTTTCAAAGCTTCATTGACAGCATCATCAACCCGATTTAATATGCACATTACATATAGCTTTAGTGAAATCAAAATCAAGGAGCTTGAACCACGTAGCTCAATAACCATGTAAAAGCAAAGTACCAATCAAGAACAGGGCAAAGTTGGAGTGTTCCTCGCCAGTAATTAGGATCAACCAAACCGGTGAGCTGAATACTGAGCCGGACTGGACCACCAAACATAGTGAGCTGAATACCGAGCCGGACTGGACTGCCAAACATGTCATTGGATCGGGCATTAGCGGTGGTCTTGGTGCGAGTGTAATGTTGGTGCGAGCTGTGGCGTTGGTGAGGAGAGTGTTGAGGAGATAGAAGAAGACCAGATCTAGATTTTGTGGATATTACTTGGGAACGAGTATTGAAAAACATGGGCGGGTCAATGAAATATTTTGGTGGAGGGCAATTTAAATTTGGGGAAAATTTTAAGCGGGTTGGGGAAAAGTTAAAATTTGGGATGGAGTATTCAACCTCAAGCCTATCAAATGAAGTTAAATGTTTAATGAGTTGAGCTCAACCTTATAAAAGTTCGACTCGAGTTATTGTTGAGTTTTCGAGTTTGTAAGTGATATAGCATATGTTTATATATATATATATATATATATATATATATATATATATATATATATATATATATATATTGTATGTAAGTGTACTAAGTGTAAATAGTTAATTATAAATGTATCGAGCATGGTTGTCAGGATCCCGATCCTGATCTTAGGATCTTACGATTTTACGATACTGCAAAGCAAAAAAGATCCGGATCTTATGTAGGATATTTGAAAGCTTAAGATCGTATAGGAACCCGATCCTGACCATAGGATCTTAGGATCTAATCCGATCCGATCTTACTTTTCTCGAACTAGCAAACTAAAAAACTACAAATTTATGAATTGTGTTTTGTAAAATTGAAAAAATAACATGTTATAATCTTCTTATACATTTCATAACCATAATTTAGGACAACATTTCTATGAAACATTTATATAATTTTGTGTTTATGTATATAATAATTTATAAATTTGTATAATATTACAAAGGATACTTAAAAAATGCATTATGGTAGGATCTTAAGATCCCGATCCGATCTTACGATCTCGATCTTGAAAAGACAAAATCGATCCTAAGTAGGATATGATCCCGATCTTGAAAACCTTGGTATCGAGATTTTCAAGCCGAAGGTGAACCGAATTCGATTATTAGATTATATTTCAATTTTAATTTGTGTAAGACACACACCTTTACAAATAAACCGAGCTTTTCGAGTGATCAAGCTCAAACCGAGTTCAAACTTTCTCGATCCTGGATAACATGATCGGGAGGTCCTTGCATACTTGCTTCTTATTAGTTTATGTGACAAACGGTATACACCTACCAAGCCGGTGTAACCCATGCATGACCGCCTTTAATAACTTCAAATACAATTCATATAACATTCAATTCACACTATATATAACTACTACATACCTACCAAGCCGGTGCAACCCATGCATGACCGGTGATAATGGCTAATTCACATGGGTCATGGGTCATATGCATTAGGTTATCCCTGGTCACATTTAATAATGGGTATTTGACATCATATGGGTCATATGCATTAGGTTATCACCGGTCACATCCATGACTGTTGATCATTGGGTAATTAACATGGGTAAAGGGTTATGTGCATTAATATTGGGTTGTAGTGACATGTCACATATGTTATCGACCAATACATGATTGGTGATCGACAATGGGTAATTAACATGGGTCATGGGTCATGTGCATTGGATTTTGTTAAATAAGACAAATACTATACAACATTTTATACGTTTTGTATTTTTTTTACGTTTTAATCCGTTTGTAACGTTTTTCGTCCCTTTTTGACCGTTTTCAATCGATTTTGATCGATGTCGCTAGTTTTCGACCGACGTTGACAATTTTCGACAGATTTCAACGGATTTAGACCGTTTTAGTCCGACTACGACCGATTGCGACCCTTTTTGTCCGATTTCATCCATTTTGAATGTTTTCGGCAATTTTCGCTCGTTTTCATATGTTCTAAGCTTTTCTGAATGTTTTCCTCTGTATTAAAACGTTATGAAACATTTATTACGTTTTCGTACATTTTTGTATGATTTTTTCATTTCCATACGTCCTTCTCCTTTTTATTCGGGTGATTCGGGTCAACCCGAGTAACCCAAATACTAAATAGGGTCCTGTTTCGGGTGGAAAATATTTGGCTAACTCGGGTACGGGGTCGGCCCGATTGATCCGAATAAGGATTAATGGCCATCAATTTTTGATCTTCTATTATACATACGGCTAATGATTTGCACACTCAAAAAAGTTATTTACACACTCAATGTACAAGCGGTTGAAGCAGAGTGTTTAATACTGTACAAGTATTTAATGCACAGATGGAGTGTCCCAATCAATTTATAAAGTGTGCAAATCAATTCCCTTTCACATAAACCCTAATTTAACATACTCTAAAAAATCATAACAAATCCCAAATCAAAATCAAACTAACTCATGTCGTCTTATCTTTTTGAAGATAACTGCAAATGTGACAGGCCAGCAATGGTGGTAACATCTTGGACACCATCCAACCCTGCTCGACGTTTCATTTGCTGCCAAAATTGATGGGTAAGTTATCAGATACGTTTAGTTTAAAGATTATTAAGTTTAATGTTTAATATACTATGTTTTTTTGATTTTAGAAATCGGGTACGAAGAAATGTGAACAATTTGATTGGTATGATCCAGAGGAGGAATGTGATTGGTACAAGATGCATTTGTTTGATATGTATAACAAACTGAATCCCAAACAAAGGCGTGAGGTTCAAATTGAAGTTAATCGTCAAAGAAGGATTGAAGAATTGGAGGCAGAGTTGACAAATGCCTTAAAGAAAGTCAGTTTTTGGAAGTCAATACTTTGTGTTTTTGTAGTTGTGGTTTCTTTGGTACTTGCACTGAAGCAGTATAGTGTTTATGGCTAGATTGTGTGGTTTGTAGTGGCTCATGTACCCCATCTTTATGGTGAATGGTTAAGTGTTTGCTTGTAAATTTAACTGATCTTGATCTTTTGGCTACTCGATATCTTTTGGCAGTAATTACCCAAAATGGCACAATTTGACTATCCTGTTTGACCTTATACAAATGAATGTACAGGCACAAAACTACCAAAAATTACCCAAAGTGACAATCATGATTGGCTATTAGTTATCTTTTGATAGTAATTACCCGGAATTGCCCAAATTCACTTGGAGACTCTTTGACTTTTGCAAATGACAATCAAGTTTGACAATATTTGTTTGACTTTTAACAAAGCATCATAATATAGTAATCGATAACTTGATTAACAAAGAAACATAACATAAGTTTTCTTTGAACACAAAAACATTAAATATCAAAGAAACATAACATAAGTTTTCTTCGAGTCACGGTCAAACATTTATTCCCTCGGGTCAAAACCCGATCCCAAATCATTGTTGGAAATATTGAGTTTGGAAGTTTATTATTCATAAAGCATGAGATACAAGTAGTTATTGCATCAACTCATTATACTTGGTAAGTCAAGAATTGGTAAAAGGAAAGCGGAGACAGTCAATTCCTTATCTTTAGGAACAGTTTTAAAATATCTTCAATTCACAGTATGATTTAGGCGCCTTTGGTCGATCCCTTTTCTCGACAAAAATCTTGGGAATCGTTAATATACATCTCCAGCCTATTTATACCTCTCTATTGTATATATACCAAATAACACTCACAAACACATATTCACTTTCAAAGAAAACTTCAACAATGGCAGCAAATGGTAACTTTCAAAATGATGCAGAAGAGTACGAGTGGGTAATAAACAACAATTTGCTATGGGACGCAGTGTTTAATCATTTCGGGTATGATCCCGTTTACGAATATGGGTCGTATAGGCAGGTAGATACGTGGATGAGGTCAATAATTTTGAAATGGCTACATATACAAGACTTTTACTGGGATGAGCGTTGGGGACTGAATGATGTGGAGGTGGAGGAAGAAGATGAAGAGGATAAGGAGGATCAACAGGATGCGCAGCAAAATGTGGTGGAGCAGCAAAATAAAGAGGATGCGCAACAAAATGTGGTGGAGGAGCAAAATGAAGAGGATCAACAGCAAAATATGATGGAGCATCAAAATGTGGTGGAGCATCAAAAACAAGGGGGTCAACAAGATGGGTTTGCATTTGCAGACCCGTTAAATCTGGAAAACAGGATTACCGATCTTGAAATTAAGTGTTAATATCTCCTTGAAAGGAAAAGGATGCAACGCAGGGAGTAGAGCGCTTTGGTTTTAACAAGTTGGTGTGAAATGGAGTGAAGCAGTTTTTAATGATGATGTTTTTATGTTTCTAGTATCTTTAGTATTTAGGTAGGATAATTAATTATGTTTATGTTTGCAGCTTTTATGAATGGTTGTATCTTTTAAAAAATATCAATGAAAATTTTGAGACCTTGTATGGTTGCTTGTGATGTCAAACTGTCAAAGGTGTGTTTGGTTTCTTGGATAAAAGCAGTATGTCAAATTGTTAAAATCCAGAAATGATGTGTTAATGTTGCTAGTTATAAATAGTATTGTTAAGTGTAATTGATGATGTGATTATTGTGATTCAGGTAATGATTTAGGTTTTGTGTTTTTGGGACTAAAATTTTGCAGGATAAGCTGAGAAAAGTGCTGGAGTCCTGAAAAATAAGTCGTTTCGAGTGGAAACTGACTTAGTGTTGCTAGGCATATTTTAGTGCTGCTAAGCCTAACTTAGTCCGGCTAAGGGTTGTTCTGCTATTTTTAAGAGTGCAGGGTACTGTTTTAGAAATATGAATGGTTAAGGGTTTGTACACTTCAATCATTCACAGTTTCACACAAATGTTTTTATCCGATCAAAACTCTATCAAACATAAAAGCACTGCTTGATTTTATCAATTAATTGCAATTCCCAGCAAAACCCTACACAAATTTTCAAATTTCACAATGTCGACTCTGTCTTTCTCCAACAAGCATAACATGATTGCATTCTTGCAAAAGCCCACCAAGGAGAATGAAGAGTTCACTGAAGTTGTTGATTTTCTCAATGCTACTCATATTAGGTATCCATTAACAGTTAACCCTACTGTATATGTTTCCAACATCAAACAGTTTTGGGCTACTGCAAAGGTCAAAACTATTGATGAGGAAGTACAGATTCATACCCGTGTGGATGGGCAGAAGATTATTGTTACAGAGGCATCTGTTAGAGAAGTTCTTCATCTAGGAGATGTTATTGGAATTGAGAATCTTCCAGACTCCACAATTTTTGAAAACCTTCAACAGATGAGGTATGTAAGAAAAAATGATTCTTTGAAATTTAATAAAGGTGGCTTTCCCCCACCGTGGAAATTCTTAATTAATACTTTGTTACAGTGTCTTTGCCAAAAGACTACTGGTTGGAATGAGTTAGTTAGTAACATGGCTTCTGCCCTTATATGTTGGCAAAAAATAAAGAAAAATTCAATTTTTCAAAATTAATTTTTGATCACGTGGTTAAAGCCTTGGATAATTCTTCAAACCAACATTACTTATATCCAAGATTTTTGCAACTTCTTATGGACAAACAGTTTACAAATAAGAAAGTTCACGACAAGGTTTATCCTGTTCACTCTCATATTAAAAAGGTCTTTTCTAACATGAAGAGAAAGGGTAAGGACTTTCCTGTCATAGTTAAACCATTGTTTCAAGCAATGTTGGAACTAGGTGATGCGTGGAATTGTGCCCTCGCAAAAGGTTTTACCTCTCAAGGGATCTTGAGAAGCTTGCAATCCCCACCAGGCAGTGTACCCGATCGTTGTAGTATAGTATAGTGACAAGTACCGGGGGATTGATCGTTCAACTCAAAGAATAGTGTTCTTTAGGATTGAAATTAATCTAACTAGGTCTAAAGGTGAAGGATGATTCTTTTTGTGTTTTTATATTTTATGAAAAGCAGGTAAAAATCTCGGGTATTGGAAGAGTGGGCAGAATTAGTTGCTAATCAACTAACCCAAAAGCTACTAATTAAACTAATGTGCAAGAAAAGTAAGTTAAGATTCTACAAGGGAAGTGAAGCGTATCTACCTATGATGTATTACTCCTTGCTAGCTATCCAATTCTACCTATTGAATTGTCACATCCTTGTTTTAATTGACGGGTTATATTCCTTAATACCATTCGTGGGGCCGTGTACGATCTTCCCCAACTCTATAAGCTTCTACTTCATCCTATGTCGAGCCGACTACTAGCTCCTAACGTAGCATCATTAGTATTTACCTACGCATTAAATATAACCAATAAATCGTAGTACACCTCCGATCATGTTTCTTAAGAGGTTCAAGCAAGTTACCAATTGGAAGTCTGCCAGTTTTCTTCAGCCTAACATCGAAATCAATCAATCAAACAAGAAACAATAGGAAACAAGAATTATAAGCTAAACCAATTAGACCTATTGAAGTTGTCACACCTTAATTGATGAAGATAGACACAAACATCAACAAAGACATCAATAAGATCTAATCAATTATATAAAAGTTTCACACAATCATAAGTAGACACAAGGTGAATTAGCCAAGCATAATTAATGAAGAGCAATCAACAATAATCATAATTGAAGACATAACGTAAGATTGAATCAATAATCAAACCATTACAAGATGTTTATGGAGTGATTGAGACCCTCTAAGTTTCTGGAAAAACACCTACCTAAACCCTAGAATTGGCCATAGGGTTTAGGGCTTACAAATAATGAAGTTATAAGGTTGTATTTATAGGCAATTTTCAGCCCGGCCCGTCTTGTCAGTGTCGGACCAACCTTGATGGCGTCAAGACCAAATTTTCTTCACCAATTTGTAGATCTTTTCATCCTGATCATTTCCTTTTTTGAATCACTCAAATCCGAGTTCGTATGCAAAAGTTATGGCCAAAACAGTGTAAGCTACTCCGCGCGTAAGTTATGATTGTCTTGATCAACATGTGACGGTTTTACTAAGATTTCTTCTTGTGTAAGCCTTCTTCCTGACGTCGTCACTCTATATCATCTGACTTCGTCAGGTTAAATCCTGACGCCGTCTCCTTCAAAAGTATTATGGGACGTCTCTTGTTGTCATATAACGTGACGGCCTTGGTGAAATTACACGTGACGCCGTCACGTGTAAATGTATTGAAAATTTCTGGCCCGTCAAGTATAAAAGTACCCACCTCTTCTTCAATGAGTGACGACGTCACCTTGTAGAGCTTGACGCCGTCATGTACTGTTTCCAGCATGGATTCTTGATTTTCTCGTTTTATTCATTCTTGAGCTTAAAATCATCCAAAAAGCTCCAAAATGCTTCATATTCCAGAAATCATGTCCCAAGTACCTAAAATGATAAAAGGAACGATTTAGGGCAATATTTGATCAAATAATCACGATTTAGGGCTTAAATGACCCCCTAAAAGCGGTATACTTTTCGCTTCATCAAATATCCCTACACTTGGGATTTGCTTGTCCTCAAGCAAATGAGCTTTTCCACCAATAAAAATACAAGTTAGGGGTCATTTAACACTAATATAAGAGTAATTACAACAAATGATCGTTCTACCTTAGTCAAAACAAGCACGAAAATTATACACTAGCACCTCACATTAAGTATTTGGATACTCTCATCTCTCGGTTGTTGCAAATTTATATCATAATTGGAAATGGAGAAATATCACTCATTACCTGGCATAGCAAATAGATTACCATATGCTTGCGAAAGGATCAAAACCTCCACCACTTGGCGTAAGCACCTAGGAAAACTATCAAAGAGGTCTTTTTAAAGGGTTATAGCGTTAGGTGTAGGGGATATGGAAAACACGGTTTTGTTGGATAAACGGATATTTTACTGGTGGCAAGTCAATTGTCTTAGTTGACTACATGTACAATGAGGCGTTGCTAAGCAAAGACTCGACTCAACTTGAACTAACTACGACTCTTTTTGGATTTTTTTCAAGACACTATTTGACTTAAACATAAATAAAAGGAACGGATGGTAGCCCATATGTTTTTGTTCTCTTTTCTTTTTTCATTTATTTTTTGTTTATTTATATTTTTTTTTTGCATACACTTTTACTCTACCATCCAAAATAGTACATCAAAGAGAGCTCATTTCCTCCCTACACTTGAACTTTTACATACTTTACAATCAACTATTCTAATGACTCGAATCAAGATAATCAAAACACTTGGAGTACTTTTAGATATTAACGCACATATGGGGGTAATAATTGACGTCTTCCCTATTACTCCATTAAATAGTACTTTACCCATGAGTCCAAATCGTCCCAAAACAATATGTACAAGATATGACTCGACTTAGCAACCATGTACCCAATTAGACAATTAACTAAGGGTTTAAACACATAACAATAATGCACTAAAGATGAGTGCATACAAGGAAGGCTAAGGCGATTTGGGTGTACATTTGGGTGGATTGTTAACAAATTCTATCTTTAAGTAAGATGCTTAAAGTTAGAAACGAAAAATAGGCTCAGAGGGGTATACTAGGGGTATCGTGTACTAAAAATGAGTACAACGCAAAGGTGTGGGAGAATTACTTGACCTATGAAGTCAATGTAATTATATTACAGGTGTAAAACAAGGGTTATCCTAATGCCTCTTATCATGTAGTAAATCCTAACTACACGAATGTAGTCTCACTAGCGGTCTCGGGATGCATCGCTATCACAAGTTCTAGAATCTAAACACTACCGGTACACTCACAAGCATTAAGAACGAATGCTTTTTCCTAAAGATCTAAAGGCGAACCTCACATTTTTGGGGTGGAAATTTTGAGTGGTATGGTTTTTGTGCTAGTCATATAACTCCTATCCATGAGACGCTTATTATGACTAAAGTTTCACTCCTACATGTTGCAAAAAATTTTAAATTCGGTGCTAAAATTGCCCTAACAAATATTCCAATTAGCTTTATTACACATTCACTATCAAACAAAACAAAAATCAAGTGGAGTTATAGTTTCTAAGGCATCCAAATTTACTCTCCCTACACTTAAACCGAACATTGTCCCCAATGTTTTAGATAAAAGATGTAAAAGTAAAAATAAATGAGAATGAAAGAAACTAATACTCCCCTGATTCGCTTGGTATGGACGATGTGATAACATGGTTAAATCTTCCTCGAAGAAAATGAACATGATAAGCTCCACTCCAGAAATGTAATCATCTTCTTGTCCAATATAACCTGTAATCAACAAACACAAAAACTAAAGCATCAAACCGAACAAAGAAAAACCACAACTAGATGTGATTCCAGACTTAGAAATAAAAACAAAGCAATAAAAGGATAGGATACTTGTGGAATGAATTACAAATAGGAACTCATAAAACATATCCACAAGTATTGACACACAAACAAGATAGAATATATGCTAATCATGAATTGTGAATTTTTCATGTTCGAAATTCGTTCTTTTTAACGAAATATAAACTTCCCTACATTTGTCTTTTTGTAAAATACCTTTACATGCAATGATTAGGTGAAAAATGAACTGTTTTTAGGGGGGTCATTTAAACCCGGAATTGAATTTATTTGATCAAATATTGCCCTAAATCGTTCCTTTTGTGATTTTAGGGACTTTGGGAGTGAATTCTGGAAAAGGAAGCATTTTGGACGTTTTTGGAGCATAAAAGTGAAGAAAATGGCAAAGACTTAATTTTCCATGCTGGGAAAGTGCATGACTGCGTCAAGAAGGAAAATATGACGGCGTCAAGAGCAAAATGCATGACGACCCAGAGAAAACCTGAAGGCGTCAGAAGTAGGGCATCAAAAGTTATTTTGGTGACGGCCTGAAGATGGATTACACATGACGGCGTCAGACCCAGATCTAGGCAGTCCGAGAACTTTATTGGCGGCGAGATGACGGCGTCAGAAATTTACACTTGACACCGTCACCTCACAAAATCTATATATACTTTTCTATTTTTCATTCAAAAAAAGGAGGAACTTGTGTGGAGAATACTAGGGCCGAACCTAATAAACCCTAGGTCGTTTGTAACAGTGTTTTCAAGGGTTTTCACCCCTTGAAACCTTTCATGTTCAATTAAGATAAGTCTTCTTTCAATTCATTCAATATGTCTATGTGTTGTTTGAATATATCTTATGCTTGTCTTGATTATAACATGCTAGGCTAGATCTTTCATGTGTTTGCTTAGATGTAATGAAACCTAGATGTTGATTATAGGTTGATTGCTTGTTTATAGTTGTAATGGATGAATGATTTCAATGTTAGGCTTAAGAAAACTGGCAGATCTCCATTGTGTAATTTGCTTGAACGTCTTAAGAAACATGAACCAATGTGTACTTGGTTTTTATGATTGTATTTAATGCATGAGCGAATTCTAGTGATCCCATGTTAGGAGCTTCTTAGCCGGCTCGACATAGGAGTGAAGTAGGAGCTTATAGGATTGGGGAAGTAAGTACGCCACCCCATGAATGGTATTAAGGAATACAATCCGTCATCCACGCAACTGTAACAAGTAATTAACCTATAAAAGATATCTAGGGAGTAGTGAAATCTAAGTAAACACAATTCTCCCATATATTGCTCACACCACTATCTTAATTAGTTATTTTCATTCTTATTATTTTATTTTGATTACATCTTAGTCATTGGGTTAGTTGATTGGCAACTAATTCCGCCCTCTCTTCCAATACCCGAGATTTTTATTTGTTTTTCTAAAATATAAAAATACAAAAAGAATCATCCCTCACCTCTAGACCTAGTTCTTAGGTTTTCTAATCCTAGCGACACTATTCCTAAGTTGAACAATCAATCCCCCGGTACTTGTCACTATACTATACTACAACGATCAGGTACACTGCCTGGTGAGGGTTGTAAGCTTCTCGAGATCCCTCGAGAGGTAAAGCCTGGTGCAATTCCCACGCATCAAGTTTTTGGTGCCGCAGCCTGGGGAATAGTTATTGTCTAGGTTAGAATTTCTTTTTATTAGGTCTACTTGATAGATTCCTTTCTAGTAAGATTTTATTTTTATTTTTAGGTTCTCTTTAGTCTATCTTATTTCTTCGTGCCTTTATTCGTAATCTCCACCATTCGCCATTATGGCAACCGACGAATTCTCTAACCTTAGAATCACTAGGAGTCGTAGTTCCGCTAGAGACCTTGTTTTGCCTTATGCAGAACCTGATAGAGAAATGCGTAGGCCAAGACGATCTCACTCAACACCTGAACCATCTAACATAGCCATCGATTTTGATGCACCCCTTTCTGAAGAAAATTCGGAAAATCACCTTACAACCCCTAGCTCCCAATCCAACAACGAGATGAGTACCCCCGCAACTCCCACTCCTAAGCGCCTTAAGGACTACTCCTCCCCAAATCCTCGTGGTTTTTCAAACGCCATTGTCTACCCAAACGAACACACCAATGAGGTCTTGCATGCGACCGATGTTTGGCTTGTCCAAAGTGTGTGCAAGTTTTGTGGACTAGATGATGATGACCCAATTCAACACATCAAGGACTTCTTAAAAATAGTAGACACCCTCCATACGGATGGGGCTACTAGAGACACGTCCCGATTACGATTCTTCCCTTTCACCCTCTATGAAAAAGCCCAAGAGTCGTATGATAAATTTCCTTCCGAATCTATTTTCACATGGGAGCAACTTATATCCAAATTTTATGAGAAGTTCTTTCCAGCTGGGAAAACTTCAGCGTTTAGAGATAGGATCCTCCGCTTCCGAAAAGGGAAGGATGAACCCTTCCATAAATCGTGGATTAGATTCAAGGATTTAATAAGACAAGTTCCCCATCATGGCATCGAACTATGGCTTTTGGTCCAAATCTTCTACGACAATGTTTCCTCAAATGATCGGAACGGAATCAACAATTCTAGAAAGGGGAGATTAGCCAATCTTAGTGCCGAAGAAGGATGGGATAGGATTGAGGAATATGCTCAAGACCAGGATGACACTTGGGATGAACCTGAGTCGACTGCCAGCATGTCTGAAATCACTTCAACATCTTCAGATCGGTTAAGAAAAATTCACAAAAGAATGGAATACCTAGCTGGGTCACAATTACCTAAACGATTTTCAAATCCTTACTTGATCTGCGACTACTGTGGGGGCCCGCACGAGGTAGAGGAATGCGGAGGAGAACCCACAACTGAACATGCATGTTTGTCAGGAGGCGACATCTATGCTGATCCCTCCCTTTTGCCTTTTTGCCAAAACGACGATTACACCCTTTGTGGAAATCTGGTAAAGAGAAAACAAGGAGAGGAAGGCCCTGAATTTGAAATCAGGAGCACTTTTGAAGATGATCTTGGTCACTTCACTCAAGAAAAAGGCTTACAATTAAAAGATCTTGATGCACTTGTCGAGGAGCAACAGAATGACATCGGAGAATGGTTCAACAAGCTTAACTCCACCCTCGATAACCTAGACATGCCGTCAGTAAGCCAAAAAGACCCCATGCTCGCGATAACCACTCGAGCTAGAACAACAACCAAGGACCCCCCTTACCCAAGCTCGCACCCTATCACCCCCGATCCAAACAAGCCTCGCGAAGAGGAGGGTGATGTGAGCAGCGAGGCTCCCGAACAACCTCCCTTGGCGATCCCGTCCCCATCGAACCCACCTAACCAACCTATGAGAGTCCCATTCCCATCCCGATTTAAAAACCAGAAAACTGAGAATGATAATAAAAGATTCTTGTCATATCTAAAAGACTCAGTAATCACCATACCCCTCCTTGATGCTTGTTATCACATGCCAAAGTATAGCACATACTTTAAAAAATTACTCGCCAACCGAAAGAAACTCGAGGGTCTTGTGACTCTGGGGGAAGAATGTTCGGTGGTGACCCATCGAGGGTTACCAAAAAAGGTAGACGGTCCAGGCAGCTTCACCTTGCCTTGCTCCATAGGATCTCTATCAATAAAGAATGCTCTTGCCGATTTAGGGGCGAGTATCAACCTCATGCCTCACTCTATGTTCCTTAAACTAGGATACTCCGGATTGAAGCCTACCCGTATGAACATCCAACTAGCCGATAGATCAGTCAAATACCCCGTAGGGATATGCGAGAATGTGCTAGTCAAGGTTGGGAAATTCAAATTCCTTCGTAATCTTGGAGATGGAGGAGGATGACTTGGTACCCATCATCTTAGGGAGACCATTTCTTGCTACCGCTCATGCAGTCATTGATGTTCATGACGGCAAGTTAACCTTACGAGTAGGAACCGATAGCTTAACCTTCGACATTAAAGACACTATGGACCTCTCTCTCGAAGCATCTAACAGGCTCTATTTCATTGGAGAGGTCGATGAACTCACAGATGTCATTGATGACTATATTGATGAACAGATCGAGGAAGGTTGGTTACGGGATGAGAGTTTTCTCCCCTTGTTGGAGGTAGAAAAGATGGAGGGTGTTGGAGCAGTCTCCTTCTACCCTAGACAGGAGACCACTGAACATCTCGAACTCCAAAAACCCGAAAACAAGCTTAAGCCTTCTATTATCGAACCCCCTAAGCTAGATCTTAAGGAACTTCCTAACCATTTAGAGTACGCCTTCCTTAAGGGAGAGGACCAACTGCCGGTAATCATAAACTCTTCCCTCGAACATGAACAAAAAGGTAAGCTCTTAGAAGTCCTAAAGAAATATAAGGGAGTGCTTTCATGGAGTATAGCCGACATTAAGGGGATTGACTCAACTTTTTGCACGCATAAGATTCTCATGGAAGAAGATTATAAACCTACCGTGCAACCCCAGAGGCGGGTGAATCCCAACATTAAGGAAGTTGTGAAGAAAGAAGTCATCAAACTTCTGGATGCAGGATTAATTTACCCAATCTCGGACAGCCCGTGGGTTAGTCCTGTACAAGTTGTACCAAAGAAGGGAGGAATGACTGTGGTTAAGAACGACAAGGGTGAGATGGTACCCCAGAGAACGGTTACTGGCTGGCGGGTATGCATCGATTATAGAAAGCTCAATGATGCCATAAGGAAAGATCACTTTCCCTTACCATTCATTGACCAAATGTTGGAGAGATTTTCTGGGCACGAGTACTATTGTTTCTTGGATGGATTCTCAGGATATTTTCAAATCCACATAGCACCTGAGGACCAAGAAAAGACCACGTTTACTTGCCCTTATGGAACGTTCGCCTACAAAAGAATGCCTTTTGGGCTGTGTAATGCCCCCGCCACTTTTCAGCGATGCATGACCGCAATCTTTCACGAACTTATGGAAGACAGCATGGAAGTTTTCATGGATGACTTTTCGGTCTTCGGAAACTCTTTCGACCGCTGTCTTGCTAATCTAGAAAAAATGCTCAAACGCTGTGAGGAAACCAACTTGGTGTTAAACTGGGAAAAATGTCATTTCATGGTAAAAGAAGGGATTGTGTTAGGACATAAGATCTCAGGGAATGGGATAGAGGTGGACCAAGCTAAAGTGGAAGCTATATCTAAGTTACCATATCCCACGACTGTTAAAGCAATACGCAGCTTCTTGGGCCACGCCGGGTTCTATCGGAGATTCATCAAAGATTTCTCCAAAATAGCTCAACCAATGACTCAATTGCTAATGAAGGATGCTCCTTTCGATTTCTCTCAAGAATGCAAGGATGCATTCGATCTCCTGAAAAAAGAGCTCACACAAGCTCCAATCATGATTACACCCAACTGGGAGTTACCGTTTAAAATCATGTGCAACGCTAGCGATTTTGCTGTCGGGGCTGTATTAGGACAACGGCGTGACAAGATATTCCAACCTATTTACTACGCTAGCAAAACAATGAATCCTGCTCAAGAGAATTATTCTACCACCGAAAAAGAATTATTAGCCGTGGTGTTCGCATTCGACAAATTTCGTCAATATCTTGTCCTTTCAAAGACAGTCATTTTCACCGATCACTCGGCTCTTCGATATCTTTTTGCTAAGCAAGATACTAAGCCACGACTAATTCGGTGGATCGTGTTGTTACAAGAATTTGATGTTGAAATTCGTGATAAAAGGGGGGCAGAAAATCTGGCCGCAGATCATCTATCTCGTCTTGAAAATCCCTTTGATGAGCACGATAGAAGTGAGATTCGGGATTCATTTCCTGACGAACAACTCATGTCAATGACAGATTCTGAGCCTTGGTACGCCGATTTTGCCAACTATCTCGCAAGCAGACACATTCCAGAACACATGACTAGATACGAAAGGAAAAGGTTCTTTTCCCAACTAAAATACTACTTCTGGATGAACCATTTTTATTCCGGAGGTGTCCTGATCAAATAATCAGACGTTGTGTTTCGGAAAGTGAGGCAGTAAAAATCGTGAGAGAATGTCACTCTGGCCCCTCTGGAGGCCATCATGGGATAAGCACCACCGCCCGAAAGATTTTCGACGCAGGATTCTATTGGCCCATAATTTTCTGTGATGTCAAAGAAATGGTACAAGCATGCGATGCATGTCAACGGGCCAGGAACATATCACATAGGGATGAAGCACCTCAGAATTTTATACAAGTATGTGAGGTTTTCGATGTTTGGGGAATTGACTTCATGGGACCCTTTCCATCTTCAGGGGGGAATGAATACATTTTAGTTGCCATCGATTATGTTTCAAAATGGGTAGAGGCACAAGCCCTTAGGACCAACGATGCTAGGGTGGTTATTCATTTCCTGAAAAAGCTTTTCGCTAGGTTCGGGATTCCTAAAGCCTTCATCAGTGATAGGGGAACCCACTTTTGCAATGTGTAAATGGAAAAGGTCATGAGGAGGTATGGGGTGTCCCATCGATTCTCCACCGCCTATCATCCACAGACCAATGGCCAGGTCGAAAACACAAACAGGGCTATTAAAAGAATAGAAAAAACGGTTAGTCAGAATAGAAAAGACTGGTCATTTAAACTCGACGAGGCCTTATGGGCATTCCGAACCGCCTACAAGACACCTATTGGAACGACCCCGTTCCACATGGTGTATGGTAAGGCATGTCACCTGCCGGTAGAATTAGAACATAAGGCTTACTGGGCGCTTAAGGCATGTAATTTAAATTATACAATTGCCAGAAAAAATAGGTTCTTGCAACTACACGAGCTTGATGAGCTAAGGCTAGAAGCGTATGAGTCTTCCATTACATATAAAGAGAGGGCAAAAAGATGGCATGACCAACGGATTAAGAAACCCAAGGAATTTTCAGAAGGGGACAAAGTCCTATTGTACAACTCTTGGTTAAGGTTATTTCCAGGGAAACTCAAGTCTAGAAGGTATGGACCATTTACGGTGAAAAATTCCTCTAAAACTGGAGCTATTGTGTTACTAGACGATGAAGGTAGAGAATTTACTGTCAACATACAACGTGTAAAAGATTATCAAGAAAATAGTAATGAAATGATCAATGAGGAGGATGTAATGTTTGATGATGAGGTCACGTAGTAACCCATGACCTTGAGTCTAGCTACAAGACTCGTAAATAAAGAAAAGCGCTTCTTGGGAGGCAACCCATGTTTTGTGTGATTTTTATTTTGTTTAATTGTTATTTGTTTCCGTATGCATGCTTTATTTTTATTGTTGGTAGATCATGTTTCAAACTAAAATGGTGAAAATACTTTATTTTGTTGTTTGGCTTAGTCTTAACTTCATCCAAACGTATTTGGCAAAAGATAAGTTTAAGGGGAAACCCCAAATATGTTTTTAAGAAACAAACTCGATCATGATTCTCCACAATATTAAGTGAACATGTATATTCGTATTTGTTAGAGTCAAATGCTTGTATCGAGTCATAATAACGTTTTGCAGGATTTTCCAGGAAGTAGGACAAAGTTTTTCCAGAAATTTTCTGAAAACTTAACATAAGAATTTCTGCAGGTCACTTCTGACACCGTCAGGAAGAAATTCCTGACTGCGTCACGTGTAAAATTCTGGAAATTTTACCAGTTTTGTTTTTCTAACGGAGTCTTAAAGTTTTTGTTGAATCTTTAGTTTTATAATCTCCAGGAAATCTGCAAACATCATTCCACAAGCATTATATCTTATTTTGTTTTCTAGGATTTGTTAGCATATATAGATTGCCACCGATTTTATGCGAGGTTGCCTTGTTTGTTTTCTCAGGTTTAACAGGTTATATATGACAAGAAGATGATTTATATTCTGGAAGAGAAGCTTTGATTGTTCATTTTCTTGGAGGAAGATCTAACCTGGTTACCATATTATCCATACCGAGCGAATCAGGGGAGTATTTGATTTCATTCTTTTTACCTGTTTTACTTTTACATTCTTTACTTGAACATTGGGGACAATGTTCATCCTAAGTGTAAGGGGAGGGTAAAATGATGATACCTTACAGATACACTTTCGCTTGAGTTTGCTTGTTTGATGGTAGGTGTGTAATAAAACTATGAGAAATGCTTGTTAGTGTAATTTTAGCGCCAACTTTAAAATTTTTTACAACATTTAGGAGTGAAACTTTAGCCTTAGCAAGCGTCTCATGGATAGGAGATTGTATGACTAGCACAAAACCATACCATTCAGAAAAATTTTCCACCCAAATATGTGAGGTTCGCCTTTAGATTTGATAGGAAAAGCATTTACTATTAGTGCTTATGAGTGTACCGGTAGCATTTAGATTCTAGAACTTGGGTTAGTGATGCATCCCGAGACCGCTAGTGAGACTACATTCGTATAGTAGGATTTACTACATGATAAGAGGCATTAGGATCACCCTTGTATTAAACCCGTATCATAATTACTTGACCATTTAAGTCATATTACTTGGCTAGTTAAGTCAACTAATTTTTCCCACACCCTTAGCGTTGTACTCATTTTTAGTACACGAAACCCCTAGTACACCCCTTCGAGCCTATCTTTTCGTTTCAAACTTTAAGCATTTTACTTAAAGGAAGAATTTGTTTACAATCCACCCCAAATGTACACCCAAATCGCCTTAGCCTTCCTTGTATGCACTCATCTTTAGTGCATTATTGTTATTTGTTTAAATCCTTAGTTAATTATCTAATTGATTACATGGTTGCTAAGTCGAGTCATATCCTTGTACATATTGTTTTGGGACGATTGAGACTCATGGGTAAAGTATTTATTTATGGAGTAATGGGGAAGAACATCATATTATTACCCCCATATGTACGTTAATCTTAAAAGTACTCCAAGTGTTTTGATTTTCTTGATTCGAGTCATTAGAGTAGTTCATTGTAAAGTATGTAAAAATTCAAGTGTAAGGGGAATGTTCATTCCCTATGATGTATTATTTTGGATGGTAGGGTAAGAGTGTATGCAAAAAAATAATAATAAAATAAAATAAATAAAAAAAATCGAGAAAATCAAGAAAAAGAAAAAAAAAAATAGAAAAAGAAAAAAAAAAACATACGGACTACATTCCCGTTTCATTCTATGTTTGTTTTATATTTTTGTTATTTTTCATTTATTAGCTTAAGTCGAGCCTAGTATTGGCTTAGCAACGCCATATTGTACATGTAATTAACCAAGATTATTAACTCGCCACCAGTAAAGATTGCCTATATCCAACAAAACCGTGTATTTCATATCCCTATACCTAACGTTACAACCCTTAAAAAGACCTCTTTGATAGTTTATCCTAGGTACTTACGCCATGTGGTGGAGGTTTGATCCTTTCCCAAGCCTATGGTAATCTATTTTGCTATGACAGGTAGTGAGAGATGTTTTCCATTTCCATGTTGTGATATTACTTTATTACACCTGAGAGATGTGAGTATCTAAACACTATTTGTGAGGTGCTAGTGTATGACCTCCGTGCTTGTCTTTGGTCTTTAGTGGAATGATTATTTGTTGTAATTACTTTTATATTAGTGTTAAATGACCCATAACTTGTATTTTGATTAGAATAAAAGCGCATTTGCTTGAGGACAAGCAAATCTCAAGTGTAAGGGTATATGATGAGGCGAAAAATGAACCGTTTTTAGGGGGTCATTTAAACCCGAAATTGAATTTATTTGTTCAAATATTGCCCTAAATCGTTCCTTTTGTGATTTTAGGTACTTTGGGAGTGAATTCTGGAAAAGGAAGCATTTTGGACGTTTTTGGAGCATAAAAGTGAAGAAAACGGCAAAGACTTAATTTTTCATGCTGGGAACAGTACATGACGGCGTCAAGAAGGAAAATATGACGACGTCAAGAGGTAAATGCATGACGACCCAGAGAAAACCTGAAGGCGTCAGAAGTAGGGCGTCAAGAGTTATTTTGGTGACGGCCTGAAGATGGATTACACATAACGGCGTCAGACCCAGATCTAGGCAGTCCGAGAACTTTATTGGCGGCGAGATGACGGCGTCAGAAATTTACTCTTGACGCCGTCACCTCACAAAATCTATATATACTTTTCTATTTTTCATTCAAAAAAAGGAGGAACTTGTGTGGAGAATACTAGGGCCGAACCTAATAAACCCTAGGTCATTTGTAACAGTGTTTTCAAGGGTTTTCACCCCTTGAAACCTTTCATGTTCAATTAAGATAAGTCTTCTTTCAATTCATTCAATATGTCTATGTGTTGTTTGAATATATCTTATGCTTGTCTTGATTATAACATGCTAGGCTAGATCTTTCATGTGTTTGCTTAAATGTAATGAAACCTAGATGTTGATTATAGGTTGATTGCTTGTTTATAGTTGTAATGGATGAATGATTTCAATGTTAGGCTTAAGAAAACTGGCAGAGCTCCATTGTGTAACTTGCTTGAACGTCTTAAGAAACATGAACCGATGTGGACTAGGTTTTTATGATTGTATTCAATGCATGAGCGAATTCTAATGATCCCATGTTAGGAGCTTCTTAGCCGGCTCGACATAGGATTGAAGTAGGAGCTTATAGGATTGGGGAAGTAAGTAAGCCTCCCCATGAATGGTATTAAGGAATACAATCCGTCATCCACGCAACTGTAACAAGTAATTAACTTGTAAAAGATATCTAGGGAGTAGTGAAATCTAAGTAAACACAATTCTCCCATATATTGCTCACACCACTATCTTAATTAGTTATTTTCATTTTTATTATTTTATTTTGATTGCATCTTAGTCATTGGGTTAGTTGATTAGCAACTAATTCCGCCCACTCTTCCAATACCCGAGATTTTTATTTGTTTTTCTAAAATATAAAAATACAAAAAGAATCATCCCTCACCTCTAGACCTAGTTCTTAGGTTTTCTAATCCTAGCGACACTATTCCTAAGTTGAACGATCAATCCCCCGGTACTTGTCACTATACTATACTACAACGATCAGGTACACTGCCTGGTGGGGGTTGTAAGCTTCTCGAGATCCCTTGAGAGGTAAAGCCTGGTGCAATTCCCACGCATCATGCAACTAAAACGAGGTTAAAAACAAAATAAAGCATTTTCACAAATTATTCGAAACATGAAAATTAAACAATTATGATTAAGCATATATGACACAAACAAATAAATTAAAAATATCAAACAATTAAAAACATGGGTTGGGTTGCCTCCCAACAAGCGCTTGTTTTTGTTCGAGTCACGAGCCTGACTCTACCCTTATTTAACGGAAATAGGGGAAGTTTTCCCTACACTTAGGATTAAGTGCGGGTGAAAGTAGCGATACACACCCTTAGGGTGGAAATATGACACATGAGGTGAAGGGGGTGAGTGAGTGGCTTCCTTCATCCTTAAACTATCCGGATAATATTGGTTGATGGGTGGGTCGGTTCCTCTTTTGTCTCCTAGATGTAAATCTAAGGATGGAAATTCGTGTAAAGATTGAGGTTCCGGTTCATCAACACTAGGAAATTACCTAGAACTAGGTGTAAGGTTATCATTACAAGTATTCAAACCTATATCCTCAATTGGTGCTTGGTCTATGGGCTCTACCTCTATTGGGATACCTAAAGTCTCTTCTACTTCTTCCGGGTAAGTCACGGGCGGTGTATGTGCCTCAAATGATGGTAGGACTTGTGGGGTACTTTGTGGGCTTTGATTGTCCACCTCATCCTCCATTGTGTCTAGATTACCTATGTGTTTGTTTTGTACTATGATATTAGGCGCCATCCACTTAGGTATCTCAACATGAGCATATTCATCCCCCAACAAACTTGTTTCATGATCCTTCAAACTTCTTGTCAATTGATTTGTTATGTTGTTTGTCGGGTTGTCTACTCTATAATAATATTGGGCACAATCTTCTATGGCATCCCATGCTTCTTCAGCATTTAATTCCCTAAGGTTCCCATAGGCAAAATCATCAATGTACCTTTGGTAATACGGGTGGACACTATAGTAAAAGATTTGAGTTAGGTACCATAGATCGAAACCATGATGAGGGACTATTCGGAGTAAATTTTTAAAATGAGTCCATGCATCATAGATAGGTTTATCTCGATATTGGTTGAACATCAAGATGTCATTAGGAGTGAATGAGTTTCGTGGTTGGTAGTATGGTGGATTTACGTTCTCCATAATGGTGAACGGAAGAGTCAATGGAAAGGTTTTTACGAACAAATACACAAAGAGAAGATAGACTACAAGAAAGCTAATAAAAAGAAAATAAAAATCTCACTAAAAAGGAATCTAATGAGTAGACCTAATCAAAATAAATTTCAACCTAAACAATAACTATTCCCCGGGCTGCGGCGCCAAAAACTTGATGCGTGGAATTGTGCCCTCGCAAAAGGTTTTACCTCTCAAGGGATCTTGAGAAGCTTGCAATCCCCACCAGGCAGTGTACCTGATCGTTGTAGTATAGTATAGTGACAAGTACCGAGGGATTGATCGTTCAACTCAAAAAATAGTGTTCTTTAGGATTGAAATTAATCTAACTAGGTCTAAAGGTGAAGGATGATTCTTTTTGTGTTTTTATATTTTATGAAAAGCAGGTAAAAATCTCGGGTATTGGAAGAGTGGGCGGAATTAGTTGCTAATCAACTAACCCAAAAGCTACTAATTAAACTAATGTGCAAGAAAAGTAAGTTAAGATTCTACAAGGGAAGTGAAGCGTATCTACCTATGATGTATTACTCCTTGCTAGCTATCCAATTCTACCTATTGAATTGTCACATCCTTGTTTTAATTGACGGGTTATATTCCTTAATACCATTCGTGGGGCCGTGTACGTTCTTCCCCAACTCTATAAGCTTCTACTTCATCCTATGTCGAGCCGACTACTAGCTCCTAACATAGCATCATTAGTAGTTACCTACGCATTAAATATAACCAATAAATCATAGTACACCTCCGATCATGTTTCTTAAGAGGTTCAAGCAAGTTACCAATTGGAAGTCTGCCAGTTTTCTTAAGCCTAACATCGAAATCAATCAATCAAACAAGAAACAATAGGAAACAAGAATTATAAGCTAAACCAATTAGACCTATTGAAGTTGTCACACCTTAATTGATGAAGATAGATACAAACATCAAC
Source organism: Artemisia argyi (assembly GCA_030686995.1). Taxonomy (NCBI): domain Eukaryota; kingdom Viridiplantae; phylum Streptophyta; class Magnoliopsida; order Asterales; family Asteraceae; genus Artemisia; species Artemisia argyi. The sequence continues at coordinate 14,129,212 of CM060690.1, forward strand.
AAAGACATCAATAAGATCTAATCAATTATATAAAAGTTTCACACAATCATAAGTAGACACAAGGTGAATTAGCCAAGCATAATTAATGAAGAGCAATCAACAATAATCATAATTAAAGACATAACGTAAGATTGAATCAATAAACAAACCATTACAAGATGTTTATGGAGTGATTGAGACCCTCTAAGTTGCTGGAAAAACACCTACCTAAACCCTAGAATCGGCCTTAGGGTTTAGGGCTTACAAATAATGAAGTTATAAGGTTGTATTTATAGGCAATTTTTAGCCCGGCCCGTCTTGAAGGTGTCAGACCAACCTTGATGGCGTCACTACCAAATTTTCTTCACCAATTAGTAGATCTTTTTGTCCTGATCATTTCCTTTTTTGAATCACTAAAATCCGAGTTTGTATGCAAAAGTTATGGCCAAAACAGTGTCAGCTACTCTGCGCGTAAGTTATGATTGTCTTGATCAACGTGTGACGGTTTTACTAAGATTTCTTCTTGCGTAAGCCTTCTTCCTGACGTCGTCACTCTATATCATCTGACGTCATCAGGTTAAATCCTGACGCCGTCTCCTTCAAAAGTATTCTGGGACGTCTCTTGTTGTCATATAACGTGACGGCCTTGGTGAAATTATACGTGTCGCCGTCACGTGTAAATGTGTTGAAACTTTCTGGCCCGTCAAGTATAAAAGTACCCACCTCATCTTCAAAGAGTGATGGCATCACCTTGTAGAGCTTGAAGCCGTCATGTACTGTTTCCAGCATGGATTCTTGATTTTCTCGTTTTCTTCATTCTTGAGCATAAAAACGTCTAAAAAGCTCTGATGAGGCGAAAAATGAACCGTTTTTAGGGGGTCATTTAAGCCCGAAATTGAATTTATTTGATCAAATATTGCCCTAAATCGTTCCTTCTATGATTTTAGGTACTTTGGGAGTGAAATCTGGAAAAGGAAGCATTTTGAACGTTTTTGGAGCATAAAAGTGAAGAAAACGGCAAAGACTTAATTTTCCATGCTGAGAACAGTACCTGACGGCGTCAAGAAGGAAATTGTGACGGCGTCAGGAGTAAAATCCATGACGACCCAGTGAAAACCTGAAGGCGTCAAGAGAAGGGCGTCAAGAGTTAAATTGGTGATGGCCTGAAGATGGACTACACGTGACAGCGTCGAACCTAGATCTAGGCAGTCCGAGGAGTTTATTGGCGGCGAGATGACGGCGTCAGGCATTTACTCTTGACGCCGTCACCTCACAAAATCTATAAATACTTTTCTATTTTTCATTCATTAAGAGAGGAACTTGTGTGGAGAATACTAGGGTCGAACCTAATAAACCCTAATCGTTTGTAACAGTATTTTCAAGGGTTTTCACCCCTTGAAACCTTTCATGTTCAATTAAGATAAGTCCTCTTTCGATTCTTTCAATATGTCTATGTGTTGTTTGAATATATCTTATGCTTGTCTTGATTTCAACATGCTAGGCTAGATCTCTCATGTGTTTGCTTAGATGTAATGAAACCTAGATATTATTTATAGGTTGATTGCTTGTTTATAGTTATAATGGATGAATGATTTCAATGTTAGGCTTAAGAAAACTGGCAGATCTCCATTGTGTAACTTGCTTGAATGTCTTAAGAAACATGAACCGATGTGTACTAGGTTTTTATGGTTGTATTTAATGCATAAGCAAATTCTAGTGATCCCATGTTAGGAGCTTCTTAGCCGGCTCGACATAGGAGTGAAGTAGGCGCTTATAGGATTGGGGAAGTAAGTATGCCACCCCATGAATGGTATTAAGGAATACAATCCGTCATCCACGCAACTGTAACAAGTAATTAACCTGTAAAAGATATCTAGGGAGTAGTGAAATCTAAGTAAACACAATTCTCCCATATATTGCTCACACCACTAGTTAATTTAGCTTATTTTCATTTTTAGTATTTTATTTTGATTGCATCTTTAGTTATTGGGTTAGTTGACTAGCAACTAATTCCGCCCAACTCCTTCAAAACCGAGATTTTTATTTGCTTTTCATAAAACCTAAAAATACAAAAAGAATCATCCTTCATCTCTAGACCTAGTCTTTAGGTTTTCTAATCCTAGCGACACTATTCCTTAGTTGAACTATCAATCCCCCGGTACTTGTCATTATACTATACTACAACGATCAGGTACACTGCCTGGTGGGGGTTGTAAGCTTCTCAAGATCCCTCGAGAGGTAAAGCCTGGTGCAATTCCCACGCATCAAGTTTTTCGCGCCACAGCCTGGGGAATAGTTATTATCTAGGTTAGAATTTCTTTGTATTAGGTCTACTTGCTAGATTACTTTCTAGTAAGATTTTTATTTTTATTTTTAGTTCTCTTTAGTCTATCTTTTTCTTCATGCCTCTGTTAGTAAAATAAATTCATTGACTATTCCGTGGACCATTATGGAAAACGCGAATCCACCCCTTCCCCCTAGAGAAGTGGCTTTGTTACGTGAACAAATTGAGAGTGAGATTAGGGAACTTAGGGAGCTTAATAGGTTGATTAAGGTTGAGCTCGACCATGCATTTAGTGACCTAGCAATCGCCTTGTATTCAAATAAGGACCTAGGAACTAAAGGTTTTGAGGATGTTGTTGAGGAACTTGAAGAAGGGGAGATTGATCCAAAGTTAGATGATTATTTTAATCTATACCCCACTAAGGAGGAGATTGCGTACTATAATAATCTTATTGATAACCCTCGACCTCCTTTTACTAGAATCGAACCTAAGATAAAGAGCGGCGATCCTAAGAATGTTAAGATACCATGTATGATTGGGTATAAACATATTGACAACGCTTACATTGATTTTAAATCCCCAATAAACCTTATGTCCTCAAGTGTCTATAATGATATAGTAAAAACAAGACTTGGACCTAGAAGAGATCCCAAATACCCCGGTGGAGTTTGTAACTTTGTCGGGAGAATTAAAGGTCTACATGTCTTTGTTGGGAATTTTACGTATATCATTGATTTTATGGTTGTTGAAGATCTTGCTAACATTATTGATTGTCGTCTATCCAATGTTGTGTTTGGTAAACCGTTTATTGAAGAGTCCAAGTTAGAATATGATGAGATAGAAGGGACAATCTGACTTGCGAGTAACACCGATAGGATCACTTATAGGATGCCTAATAGAATGAAAGAATTTCGTTTTGTGCCCCGATTTGACATGGATAACATTGGTGCTTTCGAGGACATCAATGAAGAGGATAAGAAAAAGGGAATGGATTATGTATGGGAAAAGAAGAGTCTTTTCTACAAAGATTGCTTGACTCTAGGACCGAAGTATAAAGTCGATAAGGAATTTGCCCATAGGATTATAGGAGCGATTGAGAAAAAGGTGATTGGTTTCTACAAAGAACATTTACAATCAGAGAGTGAAACCAACAATGAGGTCACGTAGTAACCCATGACCTTGAGTCTAGCTACAAGACTCGTAAATAAAGAAAAGCGCTTCTTGGGAGGCAACCCATGTTTTGTGTGATTTTTTATTTTTGTCTGATTGTTATTTGCTTCCGTATGCATGCTTTATTTTTATTGTTGGTAGATCATGTTTCAAAACTAAAATAGTGAAAATACTTTATCTTGTTGTTTGGCTTAGTCTTAACTTCATCCAAAGGTATTTCGCAAAAAATAAGTGTAAGGGGAAACCCCAAATATGTTTTTAAAAAACAAAATTGATCATGATTCTCCACAATATTAAGTGAACATGTATACTCGTAGTTGTTAGAGTCAAATGCTTGTATCGAGTCATAATGATGTTTTGCAGGATTTTCCAGGAAGTAGGATGAAGTTTTTCCAGAAATTTTCCGGAAATTTAACATAAGAATTTCTGCAGGTCACTTCTGGCGGCGTCATGAGTTTACTCTTGACGGCGTCACGTGTAAAATTCTGGAAATTTTACTGGTTTTGTTTTTCTAACGGAGTCTTAAAGTTTTTGTTGAATCTTTAGTTTTATAATCTCCAGGAAATCTGCAAACATCATTCCACAAGCATTATATCTTACTTTGCTTTCTAGGATTTGTTAGCATATATAGATTGCCGCCGATTTTATGCGAGGTTGCCTTGTCTGTTTTCTTAGGTTTAACAGGTTATGTATGACAAGAAGATGATTTATATTCTGGAAGGGAAGCTTTGATTGTTCATTTTCTTGGAGGAAGATCTAACCTGGCCACCTTATTATCCATACCGAGCGAATCAGGGGAGTATTTGATTTCATTCTTTTTACTTATTTCACTTTTACATTCTTTACTTGAACATTGGGGACAATGTTCATCCTAAGTGTAAGGGGAGGGTAAAATGACGATACCTTACAGATACACTTTCGCTTGAGTTTGTTTGTTTAATAGTAGATGTGTAATAAAACTATGAGAAATACTTGTTAGTGTAATTTTAGTGCCAAATTTAAAATTTTTTACAACATTTAGGAGTGAAACTTTAGCCATAGCAAGCGTCTCATGGATAGGAGATTGTATGACTAACACAAAACCGTATCATTCAGAAAAATTTTCCACCCAAATATGTGAGGTTCGCCTTTAGATTTGATAGGAAAAGCATTTACTATTAGTCCTTATGAGTGTACCGGTAGCATTTAGATTCTAGAACTTGTGTTAGTAATGCATCCCGAGACCGCTAGTGAGACTACATTCGTGTAGTAGGATTTACTACATGATAAGAGGCATTAGGATCACCCTTGTGTTAAACCCGTATCATAATTACTTGACCATTTAAGTCATATTACTTGGCTAGTTAAGTCAATTAATTTTTCCCACACCCTTAGCGTTGTACTCATTTTTAGTACACGAAACCCCTAGTACACACCTCCGAGCCTATCTTTTCATTTCTAACTTTAAGCATCTTACTTAAAGGAAGAATTTGTTACAACCCACTTAAATGTACAACCAAATCGCCTTAGCCTTCCGTGTATGCACTCATCTTTAGTGCATTATTGTTATATGTTTAAACCCTTAGTTAATTATCTAATTGATTACATGGTTGCTAAGTCGAGTCATATCCTTGTACATATTATTTTGGGACGATTGGGACTCATGGGTAAAGTACTAATGTTATGGAGTAATGGGGAAGAACATCATATTATTACCCCCATATGTACGCTAATCTTAAAAGTACTCCAAGTGTTTTGATTGTCTTAATTCGAGTCATTAGATTAGTTATTGTAAAGTATGTAAAAATTTAAGTGTAAGGGGAATTTTCATTCCCTACGATGTATTATTTTGGATGGTAGGGTAAAAGTGTATGCAAATATATATATATATATATATATATATATATATATATATATATATATATATATATATATATATATATATATATATATTAAAAAAAAGAGAAAAAAACATACGGACTACCATCCCGTTTTATTCTATGTTTATTCTATGTTTTTTGTTATTTTTGATTTATTAGCTTAAGTCGAGTCTATTCTTGGCTTAGCAACGCCACATTGTACATGTAATTAACCAAGATTATTAACTCGCCACCAGTAAAGACTGCCTATATCCAAAAAAAAACCGTATTTTCCATATCCCTACACCTAACATTACAACCCTTTGAAAGACCTCTTTGATAGTTTATCCTAGGTGCTTACGCCATGTGGTGGAGGTTTGATCCTTTCCCAAGCCTATGGTAATCTATTTTGCTATGACAGGTAGTGAGAGAAGTTTTCCATTTCCATATTGTGATATTACTTTATTACACCTGAGAGATGTGAGTATCTAAACACTATTTGTGAGGTGCTAGTGTATGACCTCCGTGCTTGTCTTTGGTCCTTAGTGGAACGATTATTTGTTGTAATTACTTTTATATTAGTGTTAAATGACCCCTAACTTGTATTTTGAGTAGAATAAAAACGCATTTGCTTGAGGACAAGCAAATCTCAAGTGTAAGGGTATATGATGAGGCAAAAAATGAACCGTTTTTAGGGGGCCATTTAAGCCCAGAATTGAATTTATTTGATCAAATATTGCCCTAAATCGTTCCTTTTATGATTTTAGGTACTTTGGGAGTGAAATCTAGAAAAAGAAGCATTTTGGACGTTTTTGGAGCATAAAAGTGAAGAAAATGGCAAAGACTTAATTTTCCATGCTGAGAACAGTACCTAATGGCGTCAAGAAGAAAATTGTGACGGCATCAGGAGTAAAATCCATGACGACCTAGTGAAAACCTGAAGGCGTCAAGAGAAGGGCGTCAAAAGTTAAATTGGTGACGGCCTGAAGATGGACTACACGTGACGGCGTCAAACCTACATCTAGGCAGTCCGAGGAGTTTATTAGCGGCGAGATGACGGCGTCAGGCATTTACTCTTGACGCCGTCACCTCACAAAATCTATAAATACTTTTCTATTTTTCATTCATTAAGAGAGGAACTTGTGTGGAGAATACTAGGGTCGAACCTAATAAACCCTAGGTCGTTTGTAACAGTGTTTTCAAGGGTTTTCACCCCTTGAAACCTTTCATGTTCAATTAAGATAAGTCCTCTTTCAATTCTTTCAATATGTCTATGTGTTGTTTGAATATATCTTATGCTTGTCTTGATTTCAACATGCTAGGCTAGATCCCTCATGTGTTTGCTTAGATGTAATGAAACCTAGATGTTAATTATAGGTTGATTGCTTGTTTATAGTTGTAATGGATGAATGATTTCAATGTTAGGCTTAAGAAAACTGGCAGATCTCCATTGTGTAACTTGCTTGAACGTCTTAAGAAATATGAACCGATGTGTACTAGGTTTTTATGGTTATATTTAATGCATAAGTAAATTCTAGTGATCCCATGTTAGGAGCTTCTTAGCCGGCTCGACATAGGAGTGAAGTAGGCGCTTATAGGATTGGGGAAGTAAGTATGCCACCCCATGAATGGTATTAAGGAATACAATCCGTCATTCACGCAACTGTAACAAGTAATTAACCTGTAAAAGATATCTAGGGAGTAGTGAAATCTAAGTAAACACAATTCTCCTATATATTGCTCACACCACTAGTTAATTCAGCTTATTTTCATTTTTAGTATTTTATTTTGATTGCATCTTTAGTTATTGGGTTAGTTGACTAGCAACTAATTCCGCCTAACTCCTTCAAAACCGAGATTTTTATTTGCTTTTCATAAAACCTAAAAGTACAAAAAGAATCATCTTTCATCTCTAGACCTAGTCTTTAGGTTTTCTAATCCTAGCGACACTATTCCTAAGTTGAACGATCAATCCCCCAGTACTTGTCATTATACTATACTACAACGATCAGGTACACTGCCTGATGGTGGTTGTAAGCTTCTCGAGATCCCTCGAGAGGTAAAGCCTGGTGCAATTCCCACGCATCAAGCTCCAAAATGCTTCATATTCCAGAAATCACGTCCCATGTACCTAAAATGACAAAAGGAACGATTTAGGGCTTAAATGACCCCTAAAAGCGGTACACTTTTCGATTCATCACTAGGTCAAAATAAGAAGGGTGAAGGTTCAAGAACTTATAATGAATCAAGTTCCAATGGAACTGATTCAGGTGAAGGAAACCGCAGGTGCCAAGAAACCAAGGGGGACAATGCAAGTGATGAGGATAAAAGTGGTGAGGAAGAGATGGAACTTGTTAAAGAATTGATGGTTAAATATACCAAACTTAAAGAAGAGGTTCTTGGCCTACAACAAATCACAGATACTCAGGGGCATGTAATTACAGGTTTGAAGCTGAGGGTTAAGCAATTGGAAGGTCAGAAGGGGTCAAGAACCAGGTCATTCAAAAGACTGAAAAAAGTGAGCACAAGAAAAAGGATTAGTTCATCTGAAAGCATAAGTTTGGGGGAGGTAATCCCAAACAGGGGAAGAATGAAACCAAGGATTCAGGGGAAGCTATGGAAAAATTTGATAGTGCTGCTGCTGGTGATGACATTGGTGTGGATATGGATGTGGATTCTGCTGAGAATGATGATGAGTATATGGTTGCTGATAATCAAGGTAATGAGGTTGTTATGGAAGCAGCAATCAAAGGCATGGGAGATTCTACTGCTGGTGCAAGTGCAGAAATGGCCAAGGAGGATACTACAGCTGAGGAAAATGTTCCTATTGCTAGTGATGATGATGAAACTTTGGCCGAAGCAATGATTCTATTGAAGACACGATTTAAACAAGCACTGCCACAATCACCACTACCAACAGAACAATCACAACCACCACCACAACAACAAAGAGTACCTGTCAAAGGTGTGGTGATTAGAGAACCAACTCAACAAATCAAGAAAATGTACAAGAGCCAAGTTATAAGGGCAAAGGCAAAGGTATTATGGTTGAAGAGCCTAAGCATGATCCTTTAAAGGATATTCCTTTTGTGTACTGGCCCAAACACAAGCAACTTGAAGTAAATGGAGCTGCTGCAAGAAAATTGGCTGCTTTGTTTGCAGAGGAGAATCAGATGGTACTTGAACAAAGAAGGAAACACGCTGAAGCTGAGGCCAAAACAAAAGCACTCTTGGATTTTTAGGATGAAGAAAGGATTAAAGGTGATGCTGATATTGCACTGATGAAACAAATAAAAGAAGAAATGCAAGAGTACACTCAAGAACAAAAAGATGAATGGAAGAGGAATTATGAAGCTGAGAGGAAGAAATTTTATCTCAATCAAAGAAAGAAGAGAAAAGTGCTCAGTCGTCCAACAGTTAAGCAAAAGAGGAAGTACTATGAGTACTATCTAAACAATATGAACGGTTGGAAGCTTGTTCAATTAAAGTGATACTCAGATGATGAGATCTTCAAAATGTATGAAAGAGCCAAAAACTCAATGTAACTAATATATATCAATTTTAATGATAACTGACTTCATATTTTGCTATAAATAATAGTGAATATTTCACAATGTGACTATTTTGAATGTATTTGTCACATATAATACCCTTATAATGTGGCCATAAACATCATTTAGATACACATTTCTGATATAGTGTGACTATTGTAAAGCCTATAGTTACAATGTGACTTCACATATGGTGTGACTATTGTAAAGCCTATAGTTACAATGTGACTTACTTTTCCGTTGTCACACATTTCAAACGCTATGTGGCTAAATATTCAGCAAAGAATAGCAGTCACGTTTAAATAATGTGTGACAAACATGACTATATAATTTAGCCACATATACAATTACCTCATGTGACCATATATCTATTTTGGTCACACTTTTAAATTGTGTGACATATATTTGTCACATATATCTATAGTGTGACTAATGTTTCGAGCTCATTTGTATCTGTCACACATCCCGAATTAAAAGTGACTAAATAATCCAAAATTTTTTTTCCAGTTACCTCTAGTCACATAAATATTCAAATGTGTGACAATAGAATTCCGAAATGGTCACACAAGTCGGATCAAGTGTGGCTGTTTATTTTATTCTGGTACATTTAGTCACGTATAAATGTTACAGTGTGACATTTCAAAATCGACTATGCGTGACCAATAGAACTTTTTGTACTAGTGATGATATCTCTGGAATCTTTCTTAAGAAAGAGTGTCTTGTCAATGGCACCTCTTCTGTATCCATGCTTCAGCAGAAATGCAGACAGCCTAGCATACCAAGCTCTTGGTGCCTGATGTAGTCCATAGAGAGCTTTGACCACCTTGTAAACATGATTTGGGTGATCTGGGTCTTCAAAACCTTTAGGTTGAGTCACATAAACCTCTTCTTTAATCTCTCCATACAAAAAAGCACCTTTCACATCCATCTGATACACCATGAAACCCATATAAGATGCATAGGCCAAGAAGATTCTAATGGCCTCAACTCTAGCAACTGGTGCAAACACCTCATCATAGTCAATTCCTTCCTCTTGCCTGAACCCCTGGGCCACTAATCTAGCTTTGTTTTTCACAACAATCCCCCTTGCATCTCTTTTATTCTTGAAAATCCATTTTATCCCAATTACAAATTTTCCATCAGGGACGGGTACTAGTATCCAAACCTGCTGATTCTTAAATTGCAGCATCTCTTCTTGCATTGCTTCAAGCCAACTTGGATCAGCAAGTGCTTGAGGAACACTGGTTGGCTCCATTTGAGAAAGGAAGCAAGCAAACAGACAATGCTTAAAGTCTGTATGATTGTTCCTTTGTTGATTGAAGACATAGGACATGAAAGCAACTTCACCATACTTAAAGTCTGTATGATTGTCCCTTTGTTGATTGAAGACATTGGACTTCCTCTAGGATGGTTACGTGATCCTTTATGGCAGCTAAGTGCAAAGGAGTGTAGCCATCGTTATCAAACTGGAAAGCTTGGTCATGGTCCATTCCTAACAGAATTTTTGAAATCTCCAATTGCCCTATTCTGCAAGCAACATGCAACGGTAAGGATCCATTGATGTCCTTCCTATTAGCTAGATCCTGGCACTTTTCTAGCAACTTTTTAGCGATATCTGCATCACCATCAACAATAAACTGATATTACTAAGTCTAATAAAGGCGCTAAAGATAATAGTACATTTTTAAACGTAACAAGTGACAACTATAACTCATTTGCTTACATATGGGTCAATTCGAGTTATTTGTTTTCTCTAACGGGCCAAACAAGCACAGTGAGAGTAATTATCTAAAGGCTATATAACATTATCTTTTGTATAATGTTTAATTTAAGCTAAGTAGCTAATTACTAAGTTCTGACTTCTGATAATTTAATATGACATAATCTGTTTCATCCAAACATCAAATTATCACTTAATAAGCGATGCATGATTAAATTCTTACACATTATAACAGTGTGGAACATTTTTACAAAATGGTAATATACATGGTTTTAAAATTGCTAATAACCAGTATCATTCTTTTGAGCATTAGTAACAGAAACTAGAACTACCACTAGTTATATGCTAATCCATTATCTATCTCACTGATAACGTGTGGCTGGTCTTAGTTCGGTTTATAGTCTTAGCACTAAAGTCAAAGAGCATGAAATCCTGTCTTCCGGTAACTATAAACATCTGAATTTGTTGACAGCGAGAGGTTATGAAGATTTTTCAGTCGAACTTCACGAGCATTTTTCTTCATCAACTGCAACTTTCCCTTCTTCCACTTGTACGTCTTCAACTGATGCTTCATAAGCATAACTCCTAGCCCAAAAAAGGTAAATCCAAGTGTCCCCGCGCAGATAGTCAATAAAGCTGCTAGGATCCAATTCATTCTGTGATTCTCATAAGGCGTTGGCATGATAACCCAAGTTGCAGCTACATAGGACACAGCCATGAATGATAACGCCACCCATGTGACCTTGTGAGCTGCTGCTAGTATCATCTTTAGTGGTTTCCGTTTAAAAGGGATGATGCTGACTAGGACTACAACGATGCAAAGGGACACAAACAGTGCTATGTGATTGCTGACTGCAAAGATTTTGAAAGCTCGTGTTTTGCCCATTATTGCTTTTCCCTTTCGAGGCCCGTCTTGATAGACCCCACCGGGTGGGTTCATACCTGCTGCGAATGTGACTGTTGCTATCAAGATGTTCACGAGTGTAATTGTGTTCCTTGCATTTTGTAGTGCTTCTCTGTGTAAGTCAAGATGTTCTCGTTTTGGCTGATCCTTGGGAGGCTTGTTCTGTTTTTCTTCTACATTAGTGGCTTCGCTTGCAAAACTAGTGTTTCTATTTATCTCGAGTTCCAAGAATGAGTGTGCCCCGCCTTCAAGTATAACTGTTTCTACTTGATTTTCTGGCAGATTAATGTGACTGACAACAGTCTCGGCTGTCATTACCAATTCAGTTTGATTCCGGATGCCTGAATGATTCTCAGACTCTTGATGATCAATTTGCTTTTTTGTTTCACTCATGTATTCTGCAAACTGCAATGAACATGTGTTGTATTTAGTGATATAAACCAAAGTAAATTTGACTTGACAACTTACTAGTGCGTCGTTGAGGGTGTGCTCGAGGTGAGACCCCAAAAGGCCTCAAAAGCTTTTAGGGCATCAAGTTTAACAAAGAATTATAAAAGCATCTGAACTGAACTCTAGAACTAGTTTGACGTTAAAGAATTATAAAGGCATCTGAACTGAACTGATCTAGAACTAGTTTGACTTTTGATCCAAGGACTAGCACTAGCGAGTTTACTAGAGTTATATTGCTAGTGAAAAGCGTATAGAAACAAAATAAAAAATTCACACCTGGGATAAACCTCTAATCTGTGCAAGATGTTGAATAGTATTGCCAAATTTGTTAAGTAAGTAAAACAGGTCTGTGCCTTTGAGGACACCATCTACGTATTTGAAGGCGTCCAATTTATTGAATCTCATGGTTAGATGGAACACATTTTCTCCATGTTTTGACCGAAGCTCAAAGGATGAAGGAGCTATGGATGCAAACTCCTCTAGGATGGTTACGTGACCCTTTATGGCAGCTAAGTGCAAAGGAGTGTAGCCATCGTTATCAAACTGGAAAGCTTGGTCGTGGTCCATTCCTAACAGAATTTTTGAAATCTCCAATTGCCCTTTTCTGCAAGCAACATGCAAGTGTGCAACGGTAAGGATCCATTGATGTCCTTCCTATTAGCTAGATCCGGGCACTTTTCTAGCAACTTTTTAGCGATATCTGCATCACCATCAACAATAAACTGATATTACTAAGTCTGATAATAAGACGCTAAAGATAATAGTACATTTTTAAACGTAACAAGTGACAACTATAACTCATTTGCTTACATATGGGTCGATTCGAGTTATTTGTTTTCTCTAACGGGCCAAACAAGCACAGTGAGAGTAATTATCTAAAGGCGCAATTGTAAATGGCTAAAATGGTGAAAAGTCACCTAATTATGTGAACTATATGTTTGGTTTTAAATCATTCAAAGAAAAATTAACAAGTGACAAAAGTAATTGTTGTTAGAATTAGAGATTATATTGTAAATAAAGATTGAGCTAGAGATTAAAAATAAAAAATTATTTTTATAAGCTATATGAAATATGATTTAATTTTCAAAAATTACAAATGATTATTCCCTTAAATTCTTATAAGTTTTGTTTGTTAGAAAAGTATTATTTTTCAAGTAGCTTATTTTACTTAAAAAAATAAACATAACGTCTTAATAATCACATGCACCAAACATGCCCATTACAAACAAAGAGGTAAAATATTAAGCTGGGATTTTATTTTATTTAATTTTATTTTAATTTTAATTTTATTTAATTTTATTTTTTCATTATAATAGTAGGATTCGTTTCATGCAAAAATAAATATAACAATTGACTTTTGGATATACTAGTAGATACGTAGTACCGACCTTGAAACAAGCAAAAAGCCACAACTTTGAATGCATAAAGCTTAATAAAATCATTATATTATTAAATTTTAAGATTGTCAGTGGAACACTAAAAATGATAGATCATATTTGATAAGCTTGTTATCTATCATATAAACTTTTGAAAAAGATTTCAGGACAAGTGTCAATCCAAAGTTACATGTTTTAGCCATAACACTTTTTCGTCGCATAACACAACTCTCATGAACCGTCCAAATCTGCCAGGTCCTGGATTCCTTGCATAACTTGCAAATAGTATAACATATATACATGAAAATCAAATCTAACAGAACCTAGTACAATCTACTTAGCTTGGTACCTGTTCGGCCTTTTGAGACTGCCACATGGAGACAAGCTACCACGTCTATGATGCCCAATAACCACCTCGTGTGATTCAAGAGAAAATCAACAATCTGAAAATGCCCATAACTACAAGCCAGGAACAAGGGACTTTGGTTGTCACACCCATTCATTCTTCTCCGTAAGCTATCTAACCACCTTCTCTAATCGACACCATTTCGAGAATAAAGTGTAACATTTTTATATAAAAGACTAAAACGAGAAACAAAACTAGTAAACTATCAATACTGCATGTTAAACTTAGTACCAATTGACAACTATTTTCTTGAACTCTTTGAAAGCTTTATACATTCACATCTAATCAAAATACTGTAGTATTATTATAAATGACACTAATTTCCACCAGAGAAAGAATAACAAACAAAATAAGATGAGACTAATAAATTTTAAAAAAATGCCACTATTCACGTTTCTTTTTATACGAGTATTTGACTTTTTTTCATTTGTTGTATTGGTGCCAAGATTTTAGGATGCACATGATGTAAAATATTTTTATAAATCCATGCATCCATATATCTAGTCAACTTCTAGCCCATGAAATCCTCCGCCAGTGCCTAAAGGCAACCAAGTTATTTTCGACTATTGTCAGCGTAACCTGCCAATCTGTTATTGCCATCTCTTGCTAATACCACACTTGACCATAACACAAGTCTACTCAGTTGGGTCTATTTTATAGACAATGTAAACTTCATGTTATATACCATGAGCCTTCTAAGCAGCTTCCATTTGTTTGGACTATAATGTTTGTTTTCGTATGCATGTGCGAATATACACTTTAGATGACAAGTGGGCCCGGGACAGAGGTCGTGGGTTTGTGTCTGTATGGTATATAAGAAAAGTCACGCCCGAATTGTCACACTTTTTGGTAGAAAGTAACGAACTTTCAAATAGATTTCAGCGACACTTAAATATCGACAGTTTTTCTGTTGCTAGTGACAAGAGTCACATCTATTAAATGGTTGTAGCACGTTAGTGACGAATTTTCTGTTACAAACTTTTGTCATTCTGTCATATATGAAATCAAGTTGATTAGTTTATACAAGCGTATACTCCGCACCTCTTAACTCATATTAGAACTTAACTTGAAATCCTTTTGCTTTAAGGTAAATCACTATTACACAAAATGCTTGATGACACTAAATATTTGATATGTTCCTTGTAGGTATAACTTTATTAATGAAACCCTAATACCCAAAACCCACAAATCGGGCTTGGGCGAAAGCTCGAACTGGAGTAGTAAACTAAGAAAGCAAATTAAAACAATAAACCAAAATAAAAGTCGTCTCGGGAATTGATACTCTGGATTCGACACCAACAAAAGTCGTCTCGGGAATTGATACTCTGGATTCGACACCAACAAAAGTCTTCTTGAGAATTAATACCCTGAATTCGACACCAACAAAAGTCGTCTCGATAATTGATACCCTATCTTTGTCACCATCTTTATTCCTGCAACCTTCAAAGATTCCACCAATTCTGAGAGTTCAAAGCTTGAGATAATTGACTAACACATGTATTTTGTTGACCTTTTTATAAGTGCCACCATCGCTATTGTATCATGTTTCAACACCTTAGCAAGAGAAGATACCTCCAACACACAAGGACTTTGAGTGGCTACTCCACGTAGCACTTGAACAAAATTTTAACCGATCAATAAACAATTGGTTTTACCAATTGGTAATTAATGATGGTGCTACAAATATTGAAACAAAAACCACACGTGATCAAAAGCTAATATAGATTCTTGTGACAACAATTAAATATGAATCACTTTGACAATTGAGTAAACGGAAGCAAATTGTGAAACTTGACGGTAGGAAAAAAAAATATTAGGATAGGCGTGTTTTTTTGATTAGGGTTTGACGGGGTGACGGGGTGGCGGCTTGATTACCGATTAGGTCTCAAGATCATACCTGCTCATGATACCATGGACTACATAATTCCCCGTAGGCATAACTTTATTAATAACCATTATATATAATAGTGAAACCATAATACCCAAAACCCACGGGCTTGGGCATGATTATCCACTAATAGAAATCTTGTTGGAAACACTAGTTATAATACCCCGTGCACGCGCAGTTTTTTTTTGTTTTTTTTTTTTTTTTTTGAATCATATATTTTTATTTATTAAAAAACAAATAATTTAATCTTTGTTTTTTTTATGATGTTTAATTATAGTTTTTTATTATTAAAGATAATTATTTAAAAATTTTAATTTTATTGTTAATTGCATCTTATCTATATTTTTTGTATTTATCTTCAACTTGTATTATGGATAAATATAAAATGTTATCAAACAAAAAAATAATTTTTTTTAAATAAAATTATTACTAAATAAGGTATGATTTAATTTTTTAGAAATGGAAAAGTCCCAGTTGGGTTTTATTTTATTATATAAATAAAAGATGCAAATATTGATTCATATAGATTACATCGGCTCACGCAAGATATTTACAAATGAAATGAACATTGCTATATATACAAAGAGAAGTGTAGTAGCTCCTGGAAACAGTGGCCTGTGCGTGATCATAGGGCATGAAATCCACTTTTAATGTTACTAATAGCATCTGAATTTATGGAGCGAGAAGCTTCAGTTTCGACCTTTACATTCCTCCACTTATATTTTTTTATTTGATCTCTAATAAGCATAATCCCTAACCCAAAGAAGGTGCATCCAAGAGTCCCTGCACAGATAGACAGTAGAGCTTCTAAAAGCCAGTTCATATTGTTGCTCTGATCATGGGTTGTTGGCATAATCACCCATGTTGCTGCGACATACGACACAGACATGAATGATAATGCCACC
This sequence comes from Artemisia argyi, assembly GCA_030686995.1. Lineage (NCBI taxonomy): Eukaryota > Viridiplantae > Streptophyta > Magnoliopsida > Asterales > Asteraceae > Artemisia > Artemisia argyi. The sequence goes on from CM060690.1 coordinate 14,145,683, forward strand.
CATGTAACTTTATGAGCCACCCTCAGTATCAGGTTCAATGCCTTTCTCTTAAAAGGGATAATGCTGACTAATGTTACAACAATGCAGAGGGATACAAACAGTGTTATGTGATTGCTGATTGCGAAGATCTTGAAAGCTTTTGCCCATAATCGCTTTTCCCTTCATAGGTCCTTCTTGGTAGATACCACCAGGAGGGTTTACGCCGGCTGTGAATGTGACAGTTGCCATCAGGATGGCCACTATTGTAATTGTGTTCCTTGCGTTTTGTAGCGCCTCTCTGTGTAGTTCTAGATGCTCTCTTTTTAGAATTTTCTTATGAGATTCGATTTTGGTCTCGTCTTGTCCGTATTTTTGACTGCAAATGCTTGCATTTATATTTGTTACGAGCTCTAATCTTGAGTTTGTTTCATCTTCTATAGGAGCCGCTTCTACAAGGTTGTCCTCGTGATTTCCTATCATCTGATCACTACTTAACGTAATTGTTTCATCTTCTATAGGAGCCGCTTCTACAAGGTTGTCCTCGTGATTCCCTATCATTTGATCAATATTACTTAGCGCTTTTGTTTCATCGGTTTTGATGTATTCTGCAAACTGTAATGAACATGAATAATTATAAACACATAAGCAGAGAATTAGATTATTGATCTCATCAGAACTAGCTAGCAACTGAACAGCATTTAAAGAGAGACTCATGCCTGATGAAAACCAACAATCTGAGCAAGACGCTGAACATTATTGCCAAATTTGTCACGTTGGTAAAACAGGTCTGTACCCTTGAGGATATTGTCTAGAAATTTGAAGGCATCAAACTTATTGAATCTTATGGTAAGATGGAGCACATTTTCTCCATATCTCGTTAGAAACTCCAAGGAGAAAGGAGCTGTGGATGCAAACTCCTCTAAAATAGCTAGGTTCCCATTTATGGCAGCTAAGTGCAAAGGTGTATAGCCATTGAAGTCAAATTGTAAAGCTTGGTGAGGGTCCATTTCTAATAGCATTTTCGAAATATCAAACTGCCCCCTTTCACAAGCAAAGTGCAATGCCAAGGAACCATGTATGTCCTTCTGATTAGCTAGATCCGGGCACTTCGCTAGCAACTTTTTAGCAATATCTGCATCATCAAGAACCAAGATGTGGACTTTAACGTGTTTACTTATGAATAGTTAAGCTTGAGTTGGAAAGTCTTCCAACGTGTACCTTTCATTGCTTAAAAATCTAAGTACTAAAAAAATTAGATTATTATTGACATAATATAAACTTTTCTATTCATGTGAAACCAACTTGAAATTTAATAATAAAATTACATGTTTAGACCTTATTACCCAGCCCTCATGGTAATAATTCTAACCTGTTCGGCCTTTTGAGGCAGCAATGTGGAGACAAGCTGCATCGTCTATGATGTTCAACAACCAACTCGTGTGATCCAGGAGGAAGTTCACAATGTTAAGATGGCCGTAACTGCAAGCAAGGAACAAGGCACTTTGGTTCTCATAGTTGAGCTTACTAGCCACCCATTGGTTCTTTTCCATAAGCAACCTGACCACTTTCTCATGTCCCATGCGACACGCTTCATGGAGTGGCGTTTCTAAGTTATCATTCTCAGCCTCCACCATTTCTGGCCTAAGTAACAGAATAATGGACACGATTTCAGCATTACCAATTCTTGAAGCGAGGTGTAACGCAGTAGTGTTTCCTAGTTTTCGCTCAATCATATGCTTGTCTTGTTCACCCATGTTCCTAAAAGCAACCGTGTTGTTTTCGACTATTGCCTGTGTAACCTGCCAATCCATAATCGCCATTTGTTATATATTGTCTCTCGAAACTCACAATTAGTTTTAACTATCAAACAAGTATGTAGTTGTGCCTATTATATGGACACTGGATGCTTAACTGCTAGTGTATAACTTCTAAGCAGCTTCCTAGCCATTGTTTGGAATGTCTCCTTTGGTCTTTGATAGTGTATACTAATAAGTAATAACCTTGTAAATATACAACTAACATAGTCTTTTCTAATGTCAACAAATTACTGCTGATTTTGACTTTAACTAGCTAATCCCTTGGAAAATGTCATCTAAACCCAAACTGGAGCCAACGTGATTAGGTTTAAATATTCTTCTACATTGTTAAGTTCAAATGAGAGTCGTTATGAGAGAAAATATAGTATAGTTGCATCATATCTTTTCTTCGTAGTTTCTTTTCTCATGTTGAAAACTAGAAATAAAATGTCCGCCCGTTGCAACGGTGTATTGTTTGATCACGTAAATCGTTTAAGTACTTTATCTTCTGTACACGAAAAATATTGCATATGTATATATATAATTTGATTTCGACATTTCGTGTACACCGTCATGTGGTGAGATCAATATATAAATCATATTTGTCATAGAAGCAATGAACATAGTCATCCATTTTTTTTATCTAAATTAATAAAAAAACATTTTTCACATTTTTTTAAAACAACATATCTTGCAAACGATAAATCTTCAAGTTACAAAAAATAAATCATCGCGACGAGAATTAAATTATCTTTCTATAGATATACATTGTTATATACTTTCGACGATTTATTTATTTATTATTTTTTTTTTAATTTCCGCCAAGAAAAATAACATGTGATTCTTAAAAATCACATGTGATTTAATTTTTACAAATCACATATGATTTTTACGAGTCACATGTGATTTTTGCAAATTACATGTGACTTTTCTGGGCGAATTAAAAAAAATGGTCAAAAGTATATAACAATGCATATCTATAGAAAGATAATTTAATTCTCATCGTGATATTATGATTTTTTTTCAAGTAACGATTAACGGTTTGCGAGATATTTAATTTTTTTAAAAAGGGTAAAAGTTTATTTATTTATTTATTTATTATTATTTTTTTTTATTTTTGATAAAAAAAAATGAAGGACTAAGATTGGTTTATTGTTATATGACAAATATGAGTTATATATTGAACTTCATAGCCGATATAAATCCTAATGTACCCTAAGCCCACCGATTGGGCTTGAGTCATTCATCAATTAGCCGATATAATTGATGAATAGCCCAAGCTCGATCGGTGGGCTTAGGGTACATTAGAGTTTATATTGGTTATCAATAAAGTTAAAGGCACACAACCATTGTGGTTCTTACACCTCTTTTATAAAGAAGAGGAGCCAACAAATGTTTTGTTACTGACGTAGAGTGATGAAGGCCTTTCACCTACCCAAAACTTGAACATGAAAGCTTGTAAGTTGCATGGGGAGTGTCTTTGTTTGTGAATGTAAAAATATAAGTATTGTAAAAGAAAATGTAACATATTTATAGAAAAAAAATATATATATTTGAAATGGTCACGTGCATGACACGAACAATAATAGTGTATGAAAAGTCACCAAGATGATGATGGTTTAGATTAAAAATGTAGCAGTAAATTACTCTTAGGGTAATCCAAATGTCAAATCTATTGTTGTACACACAATAGCCAATGATACTTACTTTCACAATGCAATAATTATCAGGGTAAGTAAACCATCATATCGACACTGTTAAACTATATCTGCAATAGCAGGCAATACGTATTTCAGCAATAATTTCATTACCAGTCTAACTGACCTTATAGTAGACCACACAGTAGACTAACAACTCTACTGTGACAGTTGATATCAACGAGATACATCAATGTAATATTCATAAGTGTTGAACTTTGATTTATCTCGTTGGGATTATTGTGTTAAAAGAGACAGGGTTTTTTTGACATAAAAAACAAACAGGGTTAAGTGATTATCGAATGTTATCAGTTAGTATCATTATTTTTTAGTCCATTTATTTTAGTTCTTGTGTTAAAAATAGACATGGTTTAGGAGGATGTTCTTCATCATAAAATATAATCTGGACATGACATAAGATACTCTCATATATAATCACAAAATTACAAAAGGAACAACTTAAAATCTTGGTATAAAATTACAGAAATTAGTCCAACAACTTTTTCGTACTCTTCATCTTATACTTTCTTCATAGTTTGAGAAATATGTGCACAAAATTTTCTTCTCACGCGGCTTTAGCTTTCCAAACCAATGCCACCGAGGATTGAAGAAGTTTTGACACATGCTCCTCATCACCAAGAATTGGGGCTCAAGTTCTCTCAAAGGATATGCAATCGTGGCTAAGGTTAAACCCAAAATAAGAAAGATAAAAATGATGAAGACTACCGATTCGACAAAGTGATCAAGACCTATGCTTAAAACATTGTGTAGCGTCGAAATGCGCGAGTGTCATGTGTAAGAAAAGAAAATACAAATATTAGTCATGGATGAAGTGTTGAGGAGAGTAAGGTTAGTGTTTAATATAGTACATCGCATATTTGACGAGATTGATGTGATAGTTTACTTAGACATCATAACAAGTGAATTGGAAAAACTCACAAATATTATCATATCACAGCTATCACGGAGAGTCGCCAAGGTATCACAGAAGTTTGTGGTTTACCGACTTCATTTTTTGTTTTTGAAATACAACTCAAAACCATGTTGAAATCTATCTAAAAGAATTACTGCAGAGGTCTCTGCACTTTTGTGTTACCTTTTTTAGGGTTGGTTTTTTTTTTTTTTTTTTTTTTTTTTTTTATTCCCTGAAAGGCCACCAAAATCGCTGCAAAATGTAATAAAAATTCAAAATGTACACGTGTCAGCTTCTCGTTGATTTAAAAATAAATAAATAAAAGTTGTATTTCTTACCAAAGTTGCAGCGAAACACCTTTAAAAAAGGGCCCACTCAACCTCTCTCCTCATGATGGACCCACTTTAATAATAATAAAAATATATATATTTGTATTTCTTAGCAAATGTGCAGCGAAATACCATAGTGGGACCACATGCAGTATCGATTTTTATTAAAAAAAATAAAATAAAAAAAATAAAAGGTATTCCACATAAAACTTGCAGCGAAATACATGAGGTTCCTACACATGTGACACGCATTAACTAAAAACAAAAAAATATGTATTTCGCCTTTGGTTTGCAGCGAAATTGCAGTTTTTTTAAAAAAAAAAAAAAAAAAAAAAAAAAAAAAGGTATTCATAATTCTGCTATAAATTTACCCGAAATATGTTAATTTTTGTTAGGGTTATGTTTTAGTGTGTTGTTTGTAAGAGTTTTTGGTTTAGGTTATAATTTTTTTTAGGGTTTTTAGCTTGTAAGAGCAATCACAATGGTAAACTGAGTTAAGTTATAACTCACTGGCACGTCATTTTAACACATTAACCTTAACTCAGGATAAAACACTCACAACAACAACTCAGCTTTAACTAATATTTCATTTAATAACTAATAAAACACAGCTTATATTAATACTTAAAATGTAAACATACATTAAACAAACTACAGCAAACATGAAACATAAAATACGATAATTAAACATAAAACTACTAATCAATAAAACGAATCATCCGACACATAGCCCTCGTGACTCGAAGCACTGGAATTGTCCTCACTTATTGAACGTTGCGTGTTGTGATCATCTTTAAAAACACATAAACTGTTCTACCATCTTTAAAAATCAAGGTGATTAAACCAACTATTTGAACATTGCATGTTGTGATCATCTATATGTTGAAAGGCATACTGCAGGGAATCGTATTGTTGAGCCATGTTGAATGATGGTTGTGTGTGATTGTGATCATACGTTTGTGTAGCATTCCTGTTTTGATCATATTGTTGAGATGGGTATCCGTTGTGGTAGTAACTTTGAGACGCGTACTGGGTATGATCGAATGTTTGCGTGTATTGGTTTTGATCATGCTGGTCTGTGGGGTATGTGTTTTGACCATAGTCTTGGTAAGCGTATGAGTTTTGAGCATACGTTTGCTCATCCATTGCAAATTCTTGTTGCTTTTGTTTACCTTTGCGTACAGGCGGATCAAGGACGAATGATTTGTTGCAACGCCCACGAGTGTGCCCCACTTCATTGCACCTGCTACAATGTCTTGAAGTTGGTTCCTCACCTTGTGATGGTATACGGTTTGTATTTTTTGGACGACCTGGCTGAGGGTTGTCCATGTTTGGAGGAGTAACAGGATGTATATGGCTTGGATACTCCCATTCGTTAAAATTGCCAACAAATTGAATTGACTCTGCGTAGGTTGCTTGATATTTTTCCTTTTTGAACCAGTCATGTACATATTTAACACAATTGGTTAGACCCAAAAACCTGCTAACAGCAATAACATGACCACAAGGTATCCCAGAAAGCTGCCATTTCCGACATTCACATTCATTGGTCGTTAAGTTCACTTCACGGTTATATAGCCCATCAGAAACTTGATACTGAAATTGGTTAATTCCGTATACAACCCATCTGACGCTTTTTCTTTTTTCCACCTTATCTGCTGCCCAATCAGTGATTTCGTACTTCATTGTTGCTACAAAAAAAAGTGAATATAAATGAGTTAATTAATTTATTATCAACTCACACGTTTAATATATACTTTATTTTTTAAGCAATAAATACCTGCAGCTTTGCGACGGTTAAAATACCACTTCTGCACCATATCTCGATACGTGTCGGTTAACATTGTGACTGGTAGGTTTCTGTACCTAACAGTACAAGAATTAAGAGACTCGACACTGTTGGATGTACAGTAATTGTAACGAGTACGTGGGCAATGCGCTCTAGACCAACGTGTAGGATCAGCCTCCATCAGCTTCTGGTATGCTTCTGGTTGAGCAGACCAGAGTATGTTCATTTTTCTTTGCCACTCATCTGCTGTATACGCATTGCATATGCCCCAGTATCGACCTTTAACTTTTTTATTTTTTAGTTTAAGGTTCATCATTAGATGACGGCAACATATACCATGAAACGCCGACAGAAACTCATTCCTTACTGATAAAGCTATCGAAGGATGCCTATCAGATATGATAACCAAATTGGGGTTATCGCTTACACACTCTTTAAGCACTGACATCCACCATGACCATAAATCTCCAGTCTCTCCTCTACATATACCGTACGCAATTGGCACAATTTGGTTGTTTCCGTCCATCCCTACAGCTTGGAAATTGGTACCCTTGTAAACACCCTTTAAATGCACCGCGTCCACTATAACTCTATAAGTATTGGGCGAAGATGGTTCCGAAACGTGCGTAACTGAATATAAAGAATTTTTACAAGCAAACGTGTTGTCATTTATATAAAAAAATGTATTAATAAAAAAAATAACAAGACTTACCGATGCACCAATCGCAATGAATAAAATTTCGAAAACCCCTGCATTGTTTGTCTTGATTCGTGTCACACTCCCTGGATTTTTTTTCTCTAAGTTGTAACAGTAATAGGGTAGCATCTCAAACGATTCAAATGGTGAACCTCTTAACGTTTTTAACCCATAATCCTTACCTCTCCATGCTTGTTTGTAAGATATAGATGTTTTATATTGTGCCAAGATATCTTTTTGTATATCTCTCGGTTTCAAATCACGGCTACCATCTTCTAATTTACCTTTCATAATGTGTGCAATAACTTTTTTGTTTGCATTTCGATGGTTAGGAAATGTTTGAGTTCTATCACACGTGTGAACATCATTCATCTTTGTAATTTGAAAAACATCTGAATTTTTCCAACGTTTTCCATTAACAAACCATGCACATTTTCCATGTTGAATGCATTTAATGCTATGCGTATTCGGATTACTTTTTTTGGAAACAAATTCAAAACCATCTTCTAGAGATTTCAACCTATATTCCATGTCTAACGTGGCCCTACCTAAAAAAAGCTCGTTGACTTTTACTCTATTTTCTTTATTATAAATCTCTGTAGAAATTGGTTTTGACTTGTAAAGTGGTGTTTCAGGAACTTGGGGGATATATTTAAAACAATTTGTCCAATTATGGTGAATGGGTTGCGGTGGTTTATTTAAATCCAGATAACTATTAATTGGCTCATCTTCTTGTTTGTCACCCGAACTGAAAGCACATGATGACTCTGGTTTTGTGAAATTGGACTCATGATTATAACCAGAGTCATTGTTTAGAAAATCATCTTCTTGTTCGTTATACGAACTGAAAGCACTTGATGACCCTGGTTTTGTGAAATTGGCCTCATGATTATAACCAGAGACATTGTTTAGAAAATCATCTTCTTATTCGTTATTCGAATTGAAAGGAAATGACAAGTCCTTTTTGTGAAATTGGCCTCATGTTTATAACCAGAGTCATTGTTTAGAAAATCATTTTTTTCGAGATTCATAAATGGAACATCACTAGCTGAGCCAATGTGTTCATCTACTCTGGTTGAAAAAAAGTTACAAAACTCGGGCACTTGCTGGTTTGTACTAAAAGATTTTGTTTCTTCCAAAAATTTTCTGTGTGAAACAAACAAATCTACAATTTTAGTAGGAGACTGCAAAGCACATTCTACAAAAAAATTTACCTCGTTGTCATCAGTAATATCGAGTAGAGAGTCAAGTGAAGGAAGTTTAACCTTTAAATTGACCTCGTCATTCTGGTTCATATTAAACTTACTCATCACCATTTTAACTAACACTGAATACATTACATCCTCATAAATTATGACACCACGATGCACATCATGATAATGTAACATGCATTTTATTTTTTTTAAACTCATTTCAAAGATTTGTTTTTTTTTTAATGTGAAGATGTGTATACACTTTCAGTTGTTGATGTGTTATATATAGTTGGCTTAGTAAGCGTGTGATTGTCATATTTCGTGTAGAATTATATGTGATACAAAAATTTTGCATGTACTAGTCACATCAGTGGTCACATTACTGGATACTTAATTGTTTCAAATGTCATATTTCGTGTAAAACTTTATGTGATGCAGAAATTTTCATTTAATTGTCACCTCAGTTGTCACATGATTGGATACATCATTATTTCGACTGTCATATTTCGTGTAAAATTTTATGTGATCCAAAAAATTTCACTTAATTGTCACATCAGTGGTCACATCACTGGTCACATCAATATTTCTAATGTCATATTTCGTGTAAAATTTTATGTGATCCAGGAATTTTCATTTAATTGTCACATCATTGCTCAAATGACAGGTCACTTTACTTTTTAAGTTGTCATAATTCGTGTAGATTTTTAGGTTAAACAAAAAAATTTCATTATATGTTTCACTATATAAACCACATTTTTGCACTTCAATTACAAAAAAACCTTATCGATTGATTTTTTTTAAATTCTTACTATACCTAATAAAATGACCTTCAAAGTACTACTTCACCATTATGGAATGTTCACTTCCCCGCCTGGAAGAAAATTTGTAGGTGGTTTAATTGCTTGTGTCGATCCAGTTGAGTTTGAAACTCTTTCGGCCGAGCAGTTGAAAAAAATCTTAACCAATTGTTTAGGTTACGATGAAATGTCCACAACCATTTTTTATATAAATAAACCTAATTGTTGTCTTGATTCAGGTCTCGTATCTTTGGCTGATGTTATTGACGACCGCGAAACTATCTTAGCCTATACCCAACTTGATCAAAACAAACTACATGTGTATGTATCACATGTGGAGTTATCCCCACTCATTGTGGCCGATCAATGCAATCATGAGAGTACCAAGAAGAATATACAAGATAAACCTTCATGTTCAAAGAAACTGTTTGACTAGATAGGAAGTACGGGTCTGTTTAGCTTGTAATGTCGTTTTCTCATTACCATTTTATATATATACCACTTCGTGGTTTCATGGAATCAAATTGAATATTTCCTACTTTCTATCACCAAATGTCAACATCTAATAACCATACTTTCATGTTCACTATAAAGTATAAACTACAACGGGCAGTTTATACTCAACCCAGTAACATATCAAGATGGATCATGCATGAAAATTGTTATTCCAAAATTTGATTTTCAAGATATGGTTACATATCTGAATAGAGAATTACCAATAAGGGTACACAGTCTATATTACACAGTGCCACAAAACAACAACTTAGGGGATATGAAAGCAATTAAAAACGATTATGATGCCGATGTTATGTTCGACATTGCAAAAGTTGCTGGGGAGCTTCAAATTTTTGTTTCTGAGCATCCTATTGATATAAGCACGATTTTGATTCCAGATGATGGTTCTTTGGAAGAATCATTTGCTTGTGTAATTTCAGAAGAAACAAAATTAAAGAGTGAAGAGCGTGTTGCATACCTGCATCAAATGGTTCAGAGAAAAAACAAATGTGAAGAGCGTATCCGGTTTATACTTGGCTGCATGAAAACAACTAAACCTACAACCCCGTATACCCAAACAAATTTTAATTTCCTAGTCCACAATAATGGTCAATTGGTTTGCAATGGCAGAAACCCCAATTATGTGAACGGTTGGAAGATGAAAATCACTATTCCAAGAATGAAGATGGAAGAGCTGAAGCAGTACTTGTGTAACATTGTTGATAGGAAGATTCATGCTCTATATTACGTAGTACCAGACACCGGGTATTCAATCATCGTCAAACTAAGAAACAACTATGATATGCATGTGATGTTTGATATTTCAGCATCACAAGGACAGTTGGAAATTTACGTTGACCATGGCGGTGTCGATTTTATTATATCAAAATATATATGCCCAAATGCTACCTTGGCGGCAATGATGGATCACGTTGTAACACCATACACAAGTGACAACGAAGATGAAAAAAAGATTATATCACAATCAGATTACACTTTTGATCAAATGGTTGAATGGGCGGAACAAGAACACTTTGAGAATGAGGAAGCAAAAGCAGATGAACGTCAAAAATCGATCTGGAAACCTCGTTTCTATTATTAGTTATATCATTAGCAGAAACTTGGGGTTGTGCTACGAGTAGGATTAATTTTACATGTTTTAATCTTTGTGTGTTTATTTTATGTATCGTGTTTTTATGTAATAAATAAAAGTTTGTCTTCTACTATCGATCTTCATACTCGAAAATATGTTGTACTTCATTAGTTTCACAACAATATCTCATGCTTATGCAATGCTAAAATACTATTAGTTTCACAACATGTTCAAACCAACAAAACCAACAGATTTAGTCTCCTATATCATATTTCGTGTAATTTGTTATGTGATAAAATCAATGTTGTCACATCACTGTCTGCTAAATGGCAAACGGTGTGTAATATTTCGGTTATACATTCATGTGATAAAAAAAATGTTTCTGTAGTGGTCACATCACTGTATAATTATATGACATATATAACCTGACTAAATGTCATACATCATGTCATATTTCGTGTATATTTTTAACCGATTAACGTATATTTCGTGTATACTTTTAACCGATTAACGTACTTCCTCCCTCATACAAACACTCTATTTAAGTTGAATGTTGAAACTATAACATTACACATAGGACAATACAAAATATAAAATTGTAATAGAAACTTTAAAATTACAACTCCGCAACTTAAAAACGTACGTGTTTTTATTTGGAAGATATTTATAATGAAGCGGAATGAAATGAAGGACGGAGAGCATTTCTTCCCTCATTTCATTCCGCTTCCTTATAAATATCTTCCAAAAAAAGACACGTATGTTAAAGTAAACAGAAACTAGAATAAAACTATAACAAACGGAAATTAAACATAATCGTGCTAAGCGTATTTTTCATTTATCCAAATATACTTCCCCTTGACTTGTTTTTCTATTTTCCCGGCTTTTCTAAACTGAGCATTATGCATCTCATAATCTTTGATTGACTCCACGCTTAAAAAAGTCTCTATTTGAGCACGGTTTGCAGGAGGGGGGTCTTGGCATTTCTGGTATGCTTGTCTCAAAACATCTTTAGCTTCAAATGCCTTTTCAAATTGCATGGCTAATTGATACAATGCTTGTTGACGAGCTCTATCCTCCGAAATTAGTTTATCAACTAAATCCGTGATTTCATTAAAATTATGTGGAAGCGAACAAGACATAACAGAAATTTTTTGAATGAATGACAAATTTAAAAAACTAAAAGACTATGAATAGAGGGATGTTGTGTATGAAATGTTGAACTATGTATATATTTATAGATATGTGAGATACAGTTATAAAGTTGTCATATTTCGTGTACAAGAATATGTGAGATATACATTGTCATTGATTCGTCACATTCATGTTCATAAAGTTGTCATATTTCGTGTAAAAAAAAATGTGAGATACACATTGTCAGTGATTCGTCACATTCATGTCCGTATAAAGTAGTCATATTTCGTGTAAATAAGTATGTGAGATACACATTGTCAGTGATTCGTCACATTAATGTCCGTATAAAGTAGTCATATTTCGTGTAAATAAGTATGTGAGATACACATTGTCATATAAAGTTGTCATATTTCGTGTAAAAAAGTATGTGATACATACATTGTCATTGACTCGTCACATTCATGTCCTTGTATTGTGTTACTGACTTGATGTATATATATATATATATATATATATATATATATATGTGTGTGTGTGTGTGTGTGTGTGTGTGTGTGTGTGTGTGTGTGTGTGTGTGTGTGTGTCATCCACAACATCCATCGGTTAAACAAACACTTACCACAATATAAGCAACAAACATAATTCCAACAAAAATACTAATGGCTAATTCTTTCAGGAAATTCAAATGTATGTTACATTTCAATGATGTTGAGAGTGGTGTCATTATGTACACCGACATGACATACTCATTGCTGGTTGAAACGGTGGTTAACAAATTCGAGTTAAATCCTAATATAGAACTCAGTTTGTCATGTAAGCTAAGTCCACCAGATGCTATGGTGGAGCTTCACAACGACGATGATGTTTGTTTATTTGTTACGTGTGCTTATGAATCCCCTAATTCTATTGCACATTTGTACATTTATCAACACGTAGAAACCCCAGATACTATTCGTGAAACACGGATAATACCCGGTCCAACCGGTATTCTCCAGGCGGCGAGGCTCCGAAAATCAAGAGACATTACAGAAGTTGGCCCTTCATCTGTAATGCCAACACAAGAGTATGTCAGAAAAATAATGGAGGATGCGTCTAAAGATGATCATTTTACGCGTGGTCCATGGCTAAGCGCCCTTGCATATTGTGATGCTTTTGGGATCGAGGTAGAGGGATGTCTAGGTGATATTGAAAAATTTATTAAAAAAGGGAAGGTGGAACTTGTTGTTGCTGTTATCACGAGTCGTTCACCAAATATTCTAGGTGATTTAATAGTTACTGATGCGTAGGGATTGCACCAGGCTTTACCTCTCGAGGGATCTCGAGAAGCTTACAACCCCCACCAGGCAGTGTACCTGATCGTTGTAGTATAGTATAGTGACAAGTACCGGGAGATTGATCGTTCAACTAGGAATAGTGTCGCTAGGATTAGAAAACCTAATTACTAGTGCTAAAGATGAAGGATGATTATTTTTGTATTTTTATATTTTTTTAGAAAGCAAGTAAATATCTCAGGTTTTGAAGGATATGGGCGGAATTAGTTGCTAGTCAACTAACCCAATACTAAGATGCAATCAAAATAAAATACTAGAAATGAAAATAAACTATATTAAACTAAGGTTGTGAGCAATAAGTGGAGAAATTGTGTTTACTTAGATTTCACTACTCCCTAGATATCTTTTACACGTTAATTACTTGTCATAGTTGCGTGGATGACGGATTGTATTCCTTAATACCATTCATGGGGTGGCGTACTTAACTCCCCAATCTTATGAGTGCCTACTTCACTCCTATGTCGAGCCGGCTAAGAAGCTTCTAACATGGGATTATTAAAATTTACTCATGCATTAAATACAACCAATAAAACCTAGTACACATCGGTTCATGTTTCCTAAGACGTTCAAGCATGTTACCAATTGGAGATCTGCCAGTTTTCTTAAGCCTAACATTGAAATCATTCATCCAATACAACCATAAACAAGTAATCAACACATAATCAACATCTAGGTTTCATTAGATCTAAGCAAACACAAGATAAATCTAGCCTAGCATGGTGGAATCAAGACAAGCACAAGATATAGACAACCAACACATAGACATATTGATTGAATTAAAAGAACACTTATCTCAATTACACATGTAAGGTTTCAAGGGCTGAAAACCCTTGAAAAACCTGTAAAATTCGTATATGGTTCGGCCTTAGGGTTTCTCCAAAACTTGTTCCACTTAATGAATGAAAATTAGAAAACTATATATAGAAAATTGAGGCTGACGGCGTCAAGACCAACATTGTGACGCCGTCATCTCGCCGCCAAAAGAATTCTCGGACTGCCTTGATCTACATCGGACGCCGTCACGTATTATATTTTTCCAGGCCGTCGCGTATTTTACTCTTGACGCTCTTCCTTGTGACGCCTTCATTTCTGTACTGGGCCGTCATGAAATTTACTCTTGACGCCGTCAAATTGTTACTCTTGACGCCGTCACCTACTGTTCCCAGCTTGAAAAATTAAGTCTTTGGCGTTTTCTTCACTTTTATGCTCCAAAAATGTCTGAATTGCTTCCTTTTCCAGATTTCACTCCCAAAGTATCTAAAATCACAAAAGGAACGATTTAGGGCAATATTTGATCAAATAAATTCAATTCCGGGCTTAAATGACCCCCTAAAAGTGGTTCATTTTTCGCCTCATCATATACCCTTACACTTGAGATTTGCTTGTCCTCAAGTAAATGCGCTTTTATTCTACTCAAAATACAAGTTAGGGGTCATTTAACACTAATATAAAAGTAATTACAACAAATAATCGTTCCACTAAAGACCAAAGACAAGCACGGAGGTCATAGACTAGCACCTCACAAATAGTTTTTAGATACTCACATCTCTCGGGTGTAATAAAGTATAAATTACAATATGGAAACGGAAGATATCTCTCACTACCTGTCATAGCAAAATAGATTACCAAAGGCTTGGGAAAGGATCAAACCTCCACGACATGGTGTAAGCACCTAGGATAAATTATCAAAGAGGTCTTTTAAAGGGTTGCAACGTTAGGTGTAGGGATATGAAATACACGGTTTTGTTGGATATAGGCAGTCTTTACTGGTGGCGAGCTAACAATCTTGGTTAATTACATGTACAATATGGCGTTGCTAAGCCAAGACTAGACTCGACTTAAGCTAATAAATGTAAAATAACAAAAACATAAAATGAACATTGAATAAAAAGGATGGTAGTCCGTATGTTTTTTCTATTTTTTTTTCTTTTTTTTCTATTTTTTTTTTTTCTTTTTTCTTGATTTTTTTGATTTTTTTTTTTTTTTTTTTTTTTTTTTTTGCATACACTTACCCTACCATCCAAAATAATACATCATAGGGAATGTAAATTCCCCTTACACTTGAATCTTTACATACTTTATAATAAACTAAACTAATGACTCGAATTAAGAAAATCAAAACACTTGGAGTACTTTTAAGATTAACGCACATATGGGGGTAATAAATGATGTTCTTCCCCATTACTCCATAAAATAAGTACTTTACCCATGAGTCCCAATTGTCCCAAAACAATATGTACAAGGATATGACTCGACTTAGCAACCATATAATCAATTAGATAATTAACTTAGGGTTTAACAAATAACAATAATGCACTAAAAATGAGTGCATACACGGAAGGCTAAGGCGATTTGGGTGTACATTTAAGTGGGGTGTAACAAATTCTTCCTTTAAGTAAGATGCTTAAAGTTAGAAACGAAAAGATAGGCTCGGAGGGGTGTACTAGGGGTATCGTGTACTAAAAATGAGTACAACGCTAAGGTGTGGGAAAAATTAGTTGACTTAACTAGCCAAGTAATATGACTTAAATGGTCAAGTAATTATAATACGGTTTAACACAAGGGTGATCCTAATGCCTCTTATCATGTAGCAAATCCTACTACACGAATGTAGTCTCACTAGCGGTCTCGGGATGCATCACAAACGCAAGTTCTAGAATCTAAATGCTACCGGTACACTCATAAGCACTAATAATGAATGCTTTTCCTATCAAATCTAAAGGCGAACCTCACATATTTGGGTGGAAAATTTTTCTGAATATACGGTTTTGTGCAAGTCATATAATCTCCTATCCATGAGACGCTTGCTATGGCTAAAGTTTCACTCCTAAATGTTGTAAAAAATTTTAAATTTGGGGCTAAAATTGCACTAACAAGTATTTCTTATAGTTTTATTACACATCTACCATTAAACAAACAAACTCAAGCGAAAGTTTATTTGTAAGGTATCATCATTTTACCCTCCCCTTACACTTAGGATGAACATTGTCCCCAATGTTCAAGTAAAAAATGTAAAAGTGAAATAAGTAAAACGAATGAAATCAAATACTCCCCTGATTCGTTCGGTATGGATAATAAGGTGGCCAGGTTAAATTTTCCTCCAAGAAAATGAACAATCAAAGCTTCCCTTCCAGAATATAAATCATCTTCTTGTCATACATAACCTGTAAATCCTGAGAAAACAAACAAAGCAACCTCGCATAAAATCGGCGGGAATCTACATAAGTTACTAAATCCTAGAAAACAAAATAAGATATAATGCTTGTGGAATGAAGTTTGCAGATTTCCTGGAGATTATAAAACTTAATAATTCAACAAAAACTTTAAAACTCCGTTAGAAAAACAAAACTGGTAAAATTTCCAGGTTTTTGCACGTGACGCCGTCAAGAGTAAACTCGTGACGCCGTCAGAAGTGACCTGCAGAAATTCTTATGTTAAGTTTCCGGAAAATTTCTGGAAAAACTTGGTCCTACTTCCTGGAAAATCCTATAAAACTTCATTATGACTCAATACAAGCATTTGACTCTAACAAATACGAATATACATGTTCATTTAATATTGTGGAGAATCATGATCGGTTTGTTTCTTAAAAACATATTTGGGGTTTCCCCTTACACTTATCTTTTGCAAAAATACCTTTAGGTGGAGTTAAGACTAGGCCAAAACAACAAAAATAAAGTATTTCCACTTTTTAGTTTAGAAACATGATCTACCAACAATAAAAATAAAGCATGCATACGGAAGCAAATAACAAACAAACAAAATAAAATCACACAAAATCATGGGTTGCCTCCCAAGAAGCGCTTTTCTTTATTTACGAGTCTTGTAGCTAGACTCAAGGTCATGGGTTACTACGTGACCTCATCATTGGTTTCACTTTCTGATTGTAAGTATTCTTTGTAGAAACCAATCACCTTTTTCTCAATCGCTCCTATAATCCTTTGGGCAAATTCCTTATCGACTTTATACCTTGGTCCTAGAGCCAAGCAATCTTTGTAGAAAAGACTCCTCTTTTCCCATACATAATCCATGCCCTTTTTCTTATCCTCTTCATTGATGTCCTAAAAAGCACCAACGTTACCCTTATCAAATCGGGATATAAAGCAAAATTCTTTCATTCTATTAGGCATCCTATAAGTGATCCTATCGGTGTTACTTGCAAATCGGATTGTCCCTTCTATCTCATCATATTCTAAATTTGACTCCTCAACAAACGGTTTGCCAAACACAACATTGGACAATCGACAATCAATAACATTAGCAAGATCTTCCACAATCATAAAGTCGGTGATAAAAGTGAAATTCCCAACAAAGACATGTAAACCTTTAACTCTCCCGACAAAGTTACAAACTCCACCGGGGTATTTGGGATCTCTTCTAGGTTCAAGTCTTGTTTTCACTATATCATTATAAACATTTGAGGACATAATGTTGATTGGGGATTTAAAGTCAATGTAAGCATTGTCAACGTGTCTATACCCAATCATACATGGTATCTTAGCATTCTTAGGATCGCCTCTCTTTATCTTAGGTTCGATTATAGTAAAAGGAGATCGCGGGTTATCAATAAGATTATTATAATATGCAATCTCCTCCTTAGTGGGGTATAGATTAAAGTAATCAGTAAGCTTCGGATCTATTTCCCCCTCTTCTAGTTCCTCAACAACATTCACAAAATCATTAGGCCCTAGGTCCTCATTTGAATACAAGGCGGTCGCTAGGTCACTAAAGGCATGTTCGAGCTCAACCTTAATCAACCTATTAAGCTCCCTAAGTTCCCTAATCTCACTCTCAATTTGTTCACGTAACACAGCCACTTCTCTAAGGGAAAGGGGTGGATTCGCGTTTTCCATAATGGTCAACGGAATAGTCAATGAATTTTATTTACTAACAAAGGCACGAAGAAAAAGATAGACTAAAGAGAACCTAAAAATAAAAATAAAATCTTACTAGAAAGGAATCTAGCAAGCAGACCTAATAAAAAGAAATTCTAACCTAGACAATAACTATTCTCCGGCAGCGGCGCCAAAAACTTGATGCGTAGGGATTGCACCAGGCTTTACCTCTCGAGGGATCTCGAGAAGCTTACAATCCCCACCAGGCAGTGTACCTGATCGTTGTAGTATAGTATAGTGACAAGTACCGGGGGATTGATCGTTCTGCTAGGAATAGTGTCGCTAGGATTAGAAAACCTAATTACTAGTGCTAAAGATGAAGGATGATTATTTTTGTATTTTTATATTTTTTTAGAAAGCAAGTAAATATCTCGGGTTTTGAAGGATATGGGCGGAATTAGTTGCTAGTCAACTAACCCAATACTAAGATGCAATCAAAATAAAATACTAGAAATGAAAATAAACTATATTAAACTAAGGTTGTGAGCAATAAGTGGAAAAATTGTGTTTACTTAGATTTCACTACTCCCTAGATATCTTTTACACGTTAATTACTTGTCATAGTTGCGTGGATGACGGATTGTATTCCTTAATACCATTCATGGGGTGGCGTACTTAACTCCCCAATCCTATGAGTGCCTACTTCACTCCTATGTCGAGCCGGCTAAGAAGCTCCTAACATGGGATTATTAGAATTTACTCGTGCATTAAATACAACCAATAAAACCTAGTACACATCGGTTCATGTTTCCTAAGACGTTCAAGCATGTTACCAATTGGAGATCTGCCAGTTTTCTTAAGCCTAACATTGAAATCATTCATCCAATACAACCATAAACAAGTAATCAACACATAATCAACATCTAGGTTTCATTAGATCTAAGCAAACACAAGATAAATCTAGCCTAGCATGGTGGAATCAAGACAAGCACAAGATATAGACAACCAACACATAGACATATTGATTGAATTAAAAGAACACTTATCTCAATTACACATGTAAGGTTTCAAGGGCTAAAAACCCTTGAAAAACCTGTAAAATTCGTATATGGTTCGGCCTTAGGGTTTCTCCAAAACTTGTTCCCCTTAATGAATGAAAATTAGAAAACTATATATAGAAAATTGAGGCTGATGGCGTCAAGACCAAAATTGTGACGCCGTCATCTCGCCGCCAAAAGAATTCTCGGACTGCCTTGATCTACATCTGACGCCGTCACGTATTATATTTTTCCAGGCTGTCACGTATTTTACTCTTGACGCTCTTCCTTGTGACGCCTTCATTTCTGTACTGGGCCGTCATGAAATTTACTCTTGACGCCGTCAAATTGTTACTCTTGACGCCGTCACCTACTATTCCCAGCTTGGAAAATTAAGTCTTTGGCGTTTTCTTCACTTTTATGCTCCAAAAATGTCCCGAATTGCTTCCTTTTCCAGATTTCACTCCCAAAGTACCTAAAATCACAAAAGGAACGATTTAGGGCAATATTTGATCAAATAAATTCAATTCCGGGATTAAATGACCCCCTAAAAGTGGTTCATTTTTCGCCTCATCAGTTACACTCAAGGATCCATCGGGAACAATGTCTGGTACCATCCATCACAAAGTCCTTGCTGAGGAAAAGGGTTATGTAAAGCTTATCGACGTCGGTGCTGTTGTGATACTAAAGAATGTGTCAGTGTTTACACCAAAACCACATAATCATTACCTTAACATCACTTTGAAAAACATGGAGGGGGTCTTCGAGAAAAATACCATTTATTAATTAATAAGTATGTACTAAATGTTTAAGTGATGTTTTAATTTAACTTTTGTTATAATATTTTATGTAGTAAAATTTGTACTATTTTGTCTTTTAATTAACCCGTGGTTGTGCTAAACTCGTATACAAAAAATTAATTACCAACACTATAACTTGATATTCACAATATACATACAAACCCCAGTGTACCCGTAGAAAAAAATAAAGTATGTTAAAGTTTAGCTAATCATATCCACAGTCTGTCGTATCCTCGCATCGGGTAGCATACAAATGATAAGCCATCGTGTATCTAAAAGCTTTAAAAAACTCTAAAGTATTAGGAATATGTGGAATCGGGATAGCTCCTTTACAAAATTGTGAGATAAGCCAACATGTTATCACACCACAATCCATACCATTTTGTTGTTGAGGTGTCAGGAAACCCCAACTTTGGCTATCATTGTAGGTGTAAGCGAAGTTAAAGGGTGATCGGTTAGTAACCTGAAAAAACCCTTGGTGAGTCAAGTATTCATTGAGAACTTCGGTCCATGAAACCATGTGTTGCTGCAACCTATCCTTTCGAGATTCACTATGCAACGAGTCAAAAACCGTAAAGGTTGACCAAATTAGACTAATCACAACAACGACCCAGTGATCCCCTTCGCAATGTAATGGCATAAACACCTACAAAATAAAAAATAATTAATGTATATCAAAGTATCAAACGTATTAAATACTAAACATATTAAATGCTAAACTTATTAAATGCTAAACTTATTAAAGTTATTAAACACAAATACTTACCGTATTCACCGTTGACCAACAAGGGTACGGGCGTGTCTGCCCGTTCAAGGTTCCTTGCAACGCCCTATCTGTGGTAAGCATGAAAACATTACTACCGGCATGGGTAGATCCAAGCGTAGATTTCATAACCGTCCATTCATCACCATCTTTTCTCGTTCGTATTAGCAGCTCCATCTACGCATTAATATGCTATTTTAATTAAAATATATATATATATATATATATATATATATATATATATATATATATATATATATATATATATATATATATATTATTGGGCATTCTTTGAATAAGATTTCTCAAATAAAATGTCAACATTCAGTAATAAACTTACATCATAACACAACCAACCATCATGGTTACCAGCAAACTCAAAAGGGAGTAGGTCTACCCAAAACTTTGGATCCCAACGATTACCCTTTATTCGGCAGTCCAAAAAAATATATTCGGGTTTCAGCAAGAAAGTGCGTAAGTTAGGATAATTATCAGGAAACCGCCTGACCTAAATTGCCGAAAATAAAATACAATATCAATATCAAAACAAACTTGTTAATCATTTTAAATAATTACATCAAGTAATGTTACAATTACCTTATTAGGGTCGACGTTATAAAACGTTACAAAGTTGCCGGTATATGCAGCATGTGTAACCACAACATCGTTCTCATTTGCATCGTCAAAATCAAGAGGCGGAATATCGGCTGTGTCCGCAATATTTTTCCTCCGGCCAACCCGTTTCTTAGGCATGGCAGTAGTATCTGGAAAAGGCCCGTACGGGTCCTTATGCCAAGGTCCAGGACGGACATCTTGCTTCTCTCGATTCATGACAGCCTAACACAAATAAATCATCCATTAATAGTTGCACATGCTTATAATTATACAAGTAATTTTGAAAAAAAAGATATATATTTATGAACGTGTGAATTTACCAGGATGACGTGGCTAGGTACAGTGCCATGTGGTGGACCAGCTTCTTGCATATTATTACCCGACCATGGTGAAAATCCTTGTAATGGGATAGGGGTGTACGAGGTCGCATTGTTATGCGAAGTCCGCTGATTAAAAGAAATCGAATTAAACATTTGTTACTAGCACAAAATTCAAAATATACAAGTAATTTGGAAAAAGGTATATATTTATGTAAGTATGAATTTACCGTGTTGACACGGCTTGTAACACCCCAACCCAACAAGGGTAAAAATGTCACAAATTATGGTGTTACATCAGAACAAACAGACAGATCAAAAGCAGAAAACTTACTTCAAATAGCTAAGGTCAAATTCTTCACTCAATTCTACACTCAAGCCCAGAAAGCTATCCCAAAAGCTATCTTGAATACCTGCCGCGGAGAAAAGAAATAAGGCTGAGCTACGAAAGCTCAGTGAACGGATATAACAAAAGTAAACTGAAATAAATGCTGAAGAACAGATATATAATTTGGAGAAACATATTTAGGTATAACAGATAATACGGAAATATAATGTGTAGGTTAAGTAAGGAATCTATACAGTCACTTGTATAAACAGAATCAGAATATACCATGAGCTTATAAACATATCATTATCATATCACCGTCAAATCATAAATTGTACAAGGAGTAGCTAGCTCCAATGTACCGAAAATGAAAGGAGTACATTACACGTACAACCAGTCACTAAACAGAATCATATCATATCGTAACAGAAAACAGATCTAGGATGCATCCATACGCCCCTGAAAATTAGTGCACATTCATATATAACGGAAGGGACGTGGCAGAACATCACTCTACTGCCCTAGAGTCATGCCATAGGTGCATCTATGACACGGACATGGAACCCCCATGCCTAGTGAAGCTCAGGTAACATAATGTTCATAATAAAGGTTCAAAACATGGTTATCATATCAAAAGGTTCAGATAACAAGGTTTTATCATAGCAAAGGTTCAAATCAGAAAGTTCAAATCAGAAGATTCTTATCACAAAGGAAACCTTAAGGATAAGGTCAGAATATCCGTACCTTAGCAAAACAATGAATTCAAAAGAAGGATTCACAAAAGGAAGAGTTCACTTCTTCTCCAATATATATACCTGACTTAGGGTTCATGTTATCGTTAATAACTTGTTCACTCATTTACTGGTTCATATTTCATTTTAAGTCTTCTTTCCACTTTTAGTAACTTTTCATTTATAATAACTCTTCATAAAGTTTCCTTATTTAGTAGGTTTACTTATTTAGTCAGATTTTACATATATACTAAGTTTTCAGGGTTTAATTATGATAATATAATAATAGTTTAGGATTTAAAGTGTAACTATATCATAGTATAAGGTTTTAAATGTAAAAATCTTAGGTTTCATATTCTATTCACTTTAATCCATAAGTTTTTTCATATTTACAATTCCAATCCTTTGGTTTTAATAATTTTACAAATTAAACCTTTTAATTAAATAACTTACAATTTAATCTTTATAATATTCATATATACACATTAAGCCCATAATTATCAGAAATTACACATATCTATTCAAAACAGCCCTTAACTTCATAATTTACAAGTTTAACCCCTTAATTTTAATTAATTACAATTTGGATTATATAATTACATAACTTACTCTTTAAACCTTTTAGTTGTAAAATTTACATACAATACCCTCATATTATATTTTTCCTAACTTGCCACTGATCTAATACATCTTACAAAAATATCCCACATGTTTACAAAATTACAAAACACACCCTTGTATTTTAAAAACATAATCGATTTATATAATAAACCACCAAACCCTAACCCTAAATTTACCCAATCATTACCACATTAATTATAACCTTAAAAACATCATTAATGATCAGATCCCATACCAAAAACCCTAACCTAACCCTTACTTGATTTCTTTTCCTTATTCTTTATTCCATTCGATTACCAAATAAATCCAAAATAACTTTCTAGGCTTTGACCCTCATGTAACTGATTTTACTGGAGTATAACAACATAAATAGAACCTGTATAAAATAAAATTTGAAGCATACAAAATTTGTACAAGCCGATTTAGGGTTTTGGTCGAATTAGGTTTTATAACTTTATATAAATCATACGATTAGAATTAGCTTGCATGATTCGATTATACTATTTTATAAAGATCATATATGATTGGTAGGATGTTAGAAAAATACCAGAAAGATTATGGAATGTATAGATGAGGCAGCACGAATTTTCCTTTTTGCTAGCACAAAACCAACTCAATTAAATATCCCCAGCTCACACGATCGATCCAGAATTGAAACCAATATTTTTCTCACATTCTTTAGACTTGTAAAAGACTAGGAAAAATACTTGGGAGCTGTGGAAACTTGTATTCGACTGAATGGGATTTTTGATGTTCGGTTAGGGATTTAAAAGTCGATTTAGGGATTATCCAAAAATATAAAACGTGTGTATGCAATATATAACAGATATAATACTTATCTTGGGCTGAGATTTCTATGATAAGTCCAAATTAAATTATTATACAAGTCTCCTATTATATTTATGATTTATTTCTTTAATATAAATAAATATATATAATTAAATAAAATCGACATAATTAAATATATACAAGAAATTATTTTTACTTTTACAAAAGTGAAAAAATCTTATTTTTACTAAATTTATTTAGATCATATGATGCCAAATTCCAAATTTCTATGGCTTATTTGATATTATTTAAGTGTTATTACAAATTTTTAAAACTTAAGGGCATTTTGGTCATTTTGCATGTTTTAAAATTTGAGGTATTACACGGCTATGTACAGGGGCCTCTGATGTACCTGCTTCATGCATATTAATACCTGACCACGGTGCAAATCCTTGTTGTGGCATAGGGGTAATAGAAGGCATAGTAAACTGTGAGGCCACCTGTGGCGACAAACGAGACAACCCGCGAAAGAAAGAACTATTCGGCGGACCATGACATGCTGAACTAGCCTGCGCAAAACCTAGCATAGAATATTATAATGTTTAGTAAGTTCTTTTAATCAGTTTTTTAACTAACACAAAATTTATAATAAAACAAAATATACCTGTGTATTCGGAAATGTTTCACTAGCCTGAGGGAAGCCCTACATACAATATTAGAATGTTTATTAAGTTATGAAACAAATAATAAATTATGTGATAAAAACTAAATAAAGTATATTAGAATAAAAATATACCTTAGAGTTCGGAAACCCTTTAAATCCACTAACACCTCTTTGCTGGGTCTGCATCTAATTTTATAACGGAATAATAAACAACTACTTGTGGAATAATAAACAACTATTATTTAATCTATGTATACGCTTCAAATTTAATAAATAAAAAATACCTGCATGTAACCTAATAGTTGTTGGATCAACGTCTCGTGTTGTTGTACTTTATCGTTCAAAGCTTCAAATTGCTTATGTTTTTCCTCATATTCCATTAATTTTCGATATAACTCTTCCAGAACGTCGTCTCGACTATAAGGGTCTGTGGGAGGGGGTAATGGCGGTGGTTGGGTACAACGACCCTCGAAGTATGCTAAGCTATGAACCCACCAATCCTCGTTACGCTCACGCTCATCGGGGAAAAGCCTTATAATAAGTTGCGTTTCCTATAAAGTATATATATATATATATATATATATATATATATATATATATATATATATATATATATATATATATATATATATATATATATATATGATGACGTATAGTCTATATATGGGCCACGAGCCCAAATGATAAACATTACTAAGGCCCAAATCCACCATGAGTGGGCTATTGTAACTTGGGCCGCATTAATAATGGGAACAGGCTCACGTAAGCCCAACCCAAACAAACTATACACGGTATAGATAAGGATCATCTATCTATGGAATAGATATCCTTACCCGGATAAGCACCATAGGTGCGAAACGTAAGGAGCACGAACCCTACAAGGATTCTGCGCCTATATAAAGAATGACATCTCTCTCATTCAAGGTACGATATACAAACCCTAACTCTTTACGAGAACCCTAAATCGATTACTTACTCTCACGCCGGAGTCTAATCGTGGGAGACAATCCCACTATAAGCCTAACGGTGTTGTTTATTTTCTTAGTGCGCAGGTTACAAGTACTAAGAAGCGAATTGGTACGAGAGCAAAAGCCCATAATCAGGAACACCCAACTTTTGTATCAACAAGTGGCGCCATCCGTGGGACCCTACTAAGAACTAAGAACTAGAATGACGAAGAATAAGAATTCAAGCCAGCGGACTCCACAGTCAGAAAGACGTGACCCCCAGAGGAAGAATCAACAAGATTCGACCCTTAGGCGAGTTGCTGGAACAACCAGCGCACCTGGTTACCAAGAGGCAGGGACAACCCAACCTCTTCCAGCGGTAGAACTACCTGTAAGCACTACCCAAGTTACCCCAGTGGTCCCAAGCATTGAGGAACTCCAGCGCACCCTCTTCACTACTCCTCATCAAACTGTACCCGCAGTGAACAACACTGTGCCACCAGGCGCGCCTAACCGAGATAGGGTGCCTAATACTGAGGCAGACATTCTTGCAACAACTGAGGACGCACCTAATCTAACTTTGGGAAATTTTGTATCCCAAAATTATGAAACCCTAACCGCCCTCATGTAGGAAGAAGCAAGGAGAAGGGCAAGCACGAGCCTACAAGCTCGACTCAATTTTGGCCTTGAACGCGAACCATCACCACTGCGCCACCCACGAGGAAGACGCGCAGAACGTACCACCATCCATGATAGGCTAGGTATGACATCTGATTCACAATACTCAGAAGATAGCGAGAGGCGCACTAATGTTCACTCCAGACTTGGCAGTCGAGGAATACAAGACCGATTAGGACCTCAGCATTCGCCAAGCCAAGGATCTTCCAAACCTGGAAGTAAGAGGATTCAAGACAGATTGGGAAAAAGAAGATCCCCAAGTAGAGATCCCTCAAGCTCTTCTTCTGAAAGAAGCCGGCGCAAGCGCCGAAAAAGAGACTACTCTTCCTCCAGTGACTCCTCGGACAACGAGGATAAAGAGACAGGACACTGGAAGTCAAGAGGAAGACGTCGCGACGAAGAGAACGAAGATATGTCTCTTCCATGGCGTCGCCAGAAAGTTGACGCGTTTACACAGCGCATCAGCGATTACTCAGACCGCAAACGCAGGCGCATGGCCACTAATGTGAAAACATATGATGGAACAGGTGATCCGGATGATCATCTAAAAGTTTTCGAATCAGAGGCCACTATCGAAAACTGGCCACAGCCTGTGTGGTGCCACATGTTTAATTCTACGTTAGTAGGGAACGCGCGCACATGGTTTAGCAAACTCCCACGTAGGAGCATCGGTGGATTCGAGGAATTACGGAAAGCATTCCGTCTCAACTTCACCCAGAGAAAGAAGTGCGCTAAAAACCGTGTTGAGCTAGCAAGAGTGAAACAGCGCCAAGGGGAATCAACCAGCGCTTTTATGGAACGCTTCAAGGATGAGTGCATACAAGTCAAAGCATGTCCTGAAATCCTAAAAATTTCAGGGTTCATGAATGGGATTAATAACCCAGAACTCATTCGAAAGCTAAACGACAAAGTTCCACAGACTTTCGATGAGCTAACAAAGCGCACTAGATCCTTTATACAAGGAGAAGCAGCTGTTGCGGACAGCAAGAAGGGTTATTCGAACTATAGGCAGCAAGAGCAGCCTAGGAGACAATCCAATGATCAGAAGAACAACCGCAGCAGGAATTACCGCAGTGGAAGAGACAATGACAAATATACCCCTCTTACAAAAACCCCGAGGGAAATATTTGTAACAGAAGGTGCAAACTTCCCAAAACCGCCACCAATGCGCACCGCAGAGAAAAAGCGCACAGGGAACGGATACTGCGAGTACCATGGCCAAAAAGGCCATACAACTAACGAGTGCGTCCAGCTAAGACAACTGATTGAAAAGTTAGTAAGAGAAGGCAGAATGGACCACCTCGTAAAAAACATCAAAGAGGGAAAAGATAAACAGAGGAATGGGGGTAAGAAAGAACCCCCCAAGGAAAAAGCTGATACCATATACATGATACAGTCATGGCAGCGCAAGATAAGGCAAAAAGTCAGCCAAAAATTCTCTCAAGAAAAAGAGATATCTTTCCCTACTCTAGCTGCGGACAACGCAGTTGTAGAGCCTCTAACTATTGAAATACATACGGGAGGACATGATATCCACCGCATGTACATTGACGGAGGAGCATCCGCAGATATCCTGTATGATCACTGTTTCAAAAGACTGCGACCTGAAATCCAAAGTCAATTGATACCAGCAACAACGTCATTGACTAGATTCACGGGAGAAAAGATCTGGCCCATGGGGCAGTTACGCTTGCTGGTGGTCGTAGGAGATGAACAACACTCAACCGCAACATGGATAAATTTCATGGTAATAAAGTCTCCCTCACCATACAATGGTATCATTGGGAGACCTGGAATATCATCCATGCGCGCTGTACCATCCACAGCGCACGGAATGCTTAAGTTTCCACTGGAAGGAGGAGTTGTCACTCTCTATAACACAACAGTACCACCAAGAGAATGCAATGCGGTAACAACTGAAGCAGAGACCATTCCAGAATAGCGCACAGAAAAAACGCCAAATCTAAAAGTCGTTATTCATCCCGATTACCCGGAACAACAAGTTTCGATTGGTGGATCTTTATCTGACAAAGGTAAAGCAGCCGTATGCGCACTCTTGCAGAAGAACCTGGACATCTTCGCATGGGAACCAAAACATATGACAGGAGTGCCACGCTCTATCACAGAGCATAAGCTACAAATTCGACAAGGATATCCCCCAATACGACAAAAGAAGCGCGGCCAGGCCCTAGATCGTGCAAAGGCTATTCTAGAAGAAGTACATAAGCTCGTAGACGCAGGCATCATGCGCGAAGTATACTACCACGACTGGCTCTCTAACCCAGTTATGGTAAAGAAAAGCGATGGCAGTTGGAGAATGTGCGTGGACTTCACGGACCTCAACAAAGCATGTCCACAGGACTGCTATCCACTGCCAGAAATAGACTGGAAGGTAGAATCCCTGTGTGGATACCCTTTCAAATGCTTCCTAGACGCATACAAAGGGTATCATCAAATTCAGATGGCAGTCGAAGATGAAGAAAAAACAGCTTTCCACACCAGTCAAGGAGTGTACTGCTACACAAAAATGCCTTTTGGCTTAAAAAATGCAGGCGCGACATACCAACGATTGGTGGACACAGCTTTCGAGAAACAAGTAGGCCGCAACTTGGAGGTCTACATTGACGACCTTGTCATCAAAAGCCATACAGAGGATGAATTGGTGCGCGACATTGAGGAAACGTTCAGAACATTGGGACGAATAAATATGAAGCTAAATCCCAAGAAGTGCACCTTTGGCGCAACCGAAGGTATGTTCCTAGGATACTTAATAGAACCCGATGGAATCAAGCCTTGTCCAGAAAAAGCAAAGGCTATTATTGATCTCCCCTCAGCACGCACACTCAAAGAAGTCCAGTCATTGAATGGAAAGTTAGCAGGACTAAACCGTTTCTTATCCAAGTCAGCAGAAAAATCCCTTCCTCTCTTTAAAACACTCACGAAGTGTACTAAAAAAGGAGACCTTCGCTGGACCAAAGAAGCGAAGGAAGCTTTCCAACAACTTAAACACCATCTGGCATCTCTTCCCAAACTTGTCGCACCGCGACCAGGGGAGGAGCTAATCATGTACTTATCGGCAACTCATGGAGCAGTTAGCGCAGTACTATTGACAGATAGGAACTCCGTCCAGACACCCATATACTTTGTAAGCAAAGCCCTGAAGAAAACAGAGACTAACTATAGCGCTATGGAAAAGCTGGTCTTAGCTCTAGTATTCGCATCCAAAAGGTTGCGCAGATACTTTCAAGCGCACCCAATAGCGGTAATCACTGATCAGCCAATCAAACAAGTCATCTCTAAACCTGACGCATCAGGACGGTTACAAAAGTGGAGTGTACTGTTAAGTGAGTATAACATCTCATACAGACCGCGCACTGCAATCAAAGGACAAGTATTAGCCGATTTCATCGTGGAGAAGCCAGATAACGACAGCCCAACATCTGCAACCAAAACAGATCTACAGGAACCCTGGATCTTGTTCACATATGGGTCCTCATGTGTAGACGGATCAGGCGCAGGCCTTATTCTTACAAATCCAGAAGGTATGGAATTCACCTATGCGCTACGCTTTGAATTCACGGCCACAAACAATGAGGCAGAATACGAAGCCCTACTAGCCGGACTACGCATCGCAATCCAAATGGGTGTACGTAACCTGGAAGCGAACGTAGATTCTCGGCTAATCGCTAACCACGTGCTAGGTGAATATGAAGCCAAGGATGAACACATGATCCAATACCTGGAGAAGACAAAGTCCTTGATAAAAAAACTTTGACAGGTTCACAATAAAACAGGTGCCCAGAGGCGATAACAGAAAGGCTGATGCGCTCAGCAAGATCGCATCCACAAGCTTCGCGCACCTCTCAAAACAGGTATTGGTAGAAACCCTAAAAAACAAGTCAATCTTGGAAATGGAGATATCCACAGTGATAGAAGAACAAGATCCTATATGGATGACACCTATCATTGAATTCATTAGCAAGGGAACTTTACCCCAAGATCAAAAGGACGCTCGAAGAGTGCGGCGCACAGCGTAACGATTTGAACTACGAAACAACATACTCTATCGACGCTCTTTCTTACAGCCATGGCTCAGATGTGTTGGACCTCTTCAAGCAGACTACGTACTCCGAGAAATCCACGCTGGATCATGTAGTATGCACTCAGGGCCGCGATCTGTGGTGGCAAGCGCTCTAAGGTCAGGGTATTATTGGCCAACAATGCATCGCGACGCACGCGATCTAATAAGAAAATGCAGCAATTGCCAAGTACATCGGCCAATCCCGAGCAGACCACAACAAGAGCTAACACCAATTACCTCACCATGGCCATTTTACAAATGGGGCATTGACATCGCAGGTCCCTTTCCTGTAGCAGCAGGAGGAGTCAAGTTCCTCATCGTAGCTATAGACTACTTTACGAAGTGGATTGAAGCAAAGGCGGTGGTGAGCATCACAGGAAACCAAGTCAAACGCTTTGTCTGGGACAACATTTTCTGTCGCTTCGGACTACCGGGAGAGATTATATCAGACAATGGAAAACAATTCTGTGATAACCCATTCAAAGATTGGTGCGCGCAATTGAACATCACGCAACACTTCGCTTCAGTAAAACGCCCACAAACCAATGGACTAGTTGAGCGCGCAAACCGCAGTCTAGGGGAAGGAATAAAAGGGCGCCTTGACAGACACAAAGGAAGGTGGGTGGATGAGCTTTCACATGTCTTATGGGCGCATCGCACAACAATCAAAACCAGTACTGGCGACACGCCATTCTCTCTCGTTTATGGAACAGAAGCTGTCATACCAGCTGAGATAGGAATGTTAACTATACGAACAGCAGAGGTCAACGTCACAACAAATGACGAGGAACGGCGCATAGACTTGGACTTACTGGAAGAAAGGCGCGAACGCGCAGCTATACGCGAAGCAAAGGCTAAGGCAAAGATGAAGAAGTATTATGATGCAAAGGTCAAACACACTTCATTCAGACCAGGGGACTTTGTTTACCGCGCCAATGATGCGAGTCACGCAGAAGAAATAGGAAAGCTCGGACCAAAATGGGAAGGACCTTACGAGGTCACAGACGCGCTCGGCAACGGCGCATACAGACTGCGCGATACGGAAGGTCACGACCTAGCGCGCACTTGGAACATCTGCAATCTTAAAAGATGTTACTTTTAGGCTACGGCCATTACACAGACACCTTTGCATCCTACGAGATGCCCAATAAGTGTTTGTTTTTCTTTTCTTTCCTAGGAATTGTATTTTTATTTTTTCAAAAAACTTGCAAGTATCAATAAAATGTTATGGTTTCTAGCTAACTCCATAGCGTATTTCACTTTATTGCATACATACTCATATATGTCAATATTGTTATCTTATATTTTTGCCTACATGGCGTGCATGCACTAATCAAAGACCCACGAAGGCATAAAGGATGAGTTAACCTACTAATTCACTCGTTGAGTAAGAGGGTTGCAAACCCATCAACATTGTATCACGTATCCTTGCTAAGCGCCTTACTTTTGAGACGTCGAGGTAAGTTTCACATGCGCATCCCACGACGGATGCGCAAATACTAAGTACACCGTACAAGCTTAGCAAATAACGAGCCAAGACACTTGGTCAAATAATAAAACTTAGCAAACAGTGCAAGTATAATTCTTAAAGTCACGCACTTAAAACACTTGATTAAATAATCAAACTTGGCAAACAATGCAAGTATATTTTAAGTCACGTACTTAATCAACAAAAAGGTATCTTATTCAATATTTTTTACAAAAAATTACAAGGAAAGATACACTTCATTATTTACATAGTACATATACAAAAAGCCTACACGCTATGGCGATGCTCCGGGCTCTCCTCCGGAGCAGCAGAACTCCCCGCCTCCTGAAGCTTCCTCAGAATCAAAGCATCCTTGGGAGATACGGTAGGAACACTCACAGGCACACCATCAGACCTAGGGATATGCGCAGCACCCACGCCACACAACACTGCCTTACCCTTAATGCCCTTCTTCTGAGCAGCCCTCTGTGCGTGACGCTCCAAAACCTCTTTCAAGGGAATCTCCCTCTCAAGAGCAAATGGGGTAAGGATGTAGCGAGGCTGCGCGAACACAGGAATCTGCAGCTGCGACACATCAGGCTTCAGAAAGTAATCTGATTGTCCCTCTGCATCCTCTCCAAGGTGGCGCTCCAACGTCAACCCCGCCATAAGTACATCTATGGGGTTGTCTTGGTCGCGCTCCAACCTCCCAATGTGCGGCAGCTCGAGGACCTTTAACCCCGCCATGGCCTGCATCAACTCATCATACGCAGCCGCATTATACCCAGGGACTTCAGCCAAATCCTTGTTCAGCAGCTTGGCCTCATGTAGATCCTCCATAGCCTGCGACTTCCTGCGAGCCACTGCGCAGTGAACCACCTTCCCAAAGGCGTCCAACACCTCTTGGGACTCAAGAGTACCCATCGCTGCCAGGCGCAGCCCGTGGCTAATCAACCACCTACATCAACAAAGACAATTTGTGTTAATAAAAAGCATAGCAACAAAAATTATTATGAAGAAGAAGAGTATATAGGAAATACCTGCGCTCAGCAATGGTTGACATCAAGTGAGGATATAACTCCTCATCATACTCGATGCTCAGGCCACGCAGCTTGTCCTCCTGCTGCTGGACGATCTTCATCATATCTTCCTTGAACTTGGCTATGTTAGCAAAATGCTCTACCTTCTTCTCTTCTAAAAACCTCACAGCCCAAGTCATGTCGGACTTATAATGATGAAGCTCCCCGCGCGCCTTCTCCACCTCAGCCAAGGCGGACAACTTCTCATGGGTGACCTTCTCAGTGTACACCCGTGAGCACTCCAACTCCACCTGCGCATCCGCCAACTGCGCACGGAGCTTCGCTAGCTCCTCATCCTTCTGGGCGAGACTACTGCTCTCCCCGACATACTTCTCTCCTAACTGAGCCACCAGCTCAGCTTGGCGCGCAGCAGTCGCAGCCAGCTCATCTATCAACTGCTGCGCCTCTCCAACCTTGGCTTTCCCCTCCTTGTTTTCATTCTGTGGAGAGGAAACCACATCCACGAAGACCCCATCATTCTTCACGGCATCATCCCTACAAGACATAAAGACGACAGTTAATAAATATTGCGACAAGTAATATACAAGAAAACATGATAGAGACGCAGACACTTACAGGAACGGAGAAGCCTCAGCAGCCTTCTTATCCGCGCTAGGAGCGGATGTCTCCTCCGCGGACTACTCCGCATCCCTAATGAGGTGGCGTCGTCTCTTCCTGGTGCCACTGCCCCCAGCCTCTCCTTTGCGCCTAATATTCTGCGCCACTTCTTCCTTCAGCACCTCCTCGGGCTTTAGGATCTCTATGCTGTCAGACGACTCAGCGCGCGCCTCCTCTTGCGCCACCTCCACATCGGGCGCCACGCTCTGAACGGGCGTCACTTGGAGCGGCGGCGTGTTTTCAGGGATAACCTCCGGCAGCACGGTCAAGCGACCCTCAGTCGCCTCCAGTAGGGGCTGCTCACATTCCTTCAGAGGGCGCACTCCTATAGTCACCTGCTTTGGTTTGTCCAGCTTCACAACGGCGAATAGATCTATCTCTGCGCACATAAGCAAAACAAGAAAGAAAAAAAGATTAGTTATTAAAGGTGCGCACACAAAAAGACTTACAAAATTTGAAGTAGAAGGGACGAACACCCACCCCGGCCTTCCTCACTTAAAAAAGTAGGCACCTCGTCCACAGCGCCGAAGTAATTGCGACTCAACCCCATGTGTACCAAAAACTCCTCCGGATAAGGATTAATGGCTAGGCGGTTAGCATCAAGGGTCTGCGCATCAGTCAGCCTATAGGAACCGGGTGCGGGGCGCCCATCCCTTGGCAATGTATCCTGAGTATAAAACTCATAGGGCGATGGAAAAACCACATCATCAACCCAGAAAAAATACTCCCTCCAATTTCTTAGGGAGTCCACCTTATCAGTGTAACACTGAAGCGCCCCCGGGCGCTTCGCAAAAGATACCCACCCATTTGACCACGTCGTGTGGTAAAAGTAGCGGAACAAGGCTATGGTCGGTTCTATCGCAAGTAAACGGCAGTTTACTTCAAAATTCGACACCTTAGCCGCACCTATACAGTGCAACTGAGAGATGTGGAGGCGATAGTGGTTGAGCAAATCGCTCAGAAAGATAGATATGGGGACGTGGTAATTCGCGTACTCAAAGAATTTCGTGTATAACCCTATTTTCCCTTCGGGGAAATCAGCTATACACGAGTCAACATCTGGAGCCTCTGGATGCACATCCAGAGGCACGAAGTAGTCAGACGTAAACTGAGTAACATCATCAACCGTCATCGCAGAGCGAAAGTCCTCTAGCTGGGCAACCATTTTCATTAATTCACTAGTAAAAAACGCACACAAAAATTACCTAAGGAAAGGATTATTTTCTTTGCAATAGATAACTTTCAAGAAAGTGAGCAATGGTGAGTGTGTGTTTTACTGTGTGTGATTGTAAAAATGGGGCGGTGACTCTTATATAGGGAGTAAAAAACCCTAGATGATGTCCACGTGGATCCCACTCACAAAAACGTGTGGCTAGAACCGAAACGGTATATGCACTTTTTCCCGATTTACGAGGGCCACATGGACACTACCCCCCCCATTTTCGAGGTATCCTTTTGAAATACCTATGACTAGGTGCATTGCACTTTAAAATGGGCGGCAATATTTCAATGTTCTCCCGCCACGCTTACCGCTGTTAATATTAGTCTAGCATCCGCGGCTATGAGCCGCGCACACTAGACTGGGGGGACATGATGACGTATAGTCTATATATGGGCCACGAGCCCAAATGATAAACATTACTAAGGCCCAAATCCACCATGAGTGGGCTATTGTAATTTGGGCCACATTAATAATGGGAACAGGCTCACGTAAGCCCAACCCAAACAAACTATACACGGTATAGATAAGGATCATCTATCTATGGAATAGATATCCTTACCCGGATAAGCACCATAGGTGCGAAACATAAGGAGCACGAACCCTACAAGGATTCTGCGCCTATATAAAGAATGACATCTCTCTCATTCAAGGTACGATATACAAACCCTAACTCTTTACGAGAACCCTAAATCGATTACTTACTCTCACGCCGGAGTCTAATCGTGGGAGACAATTCCACGATAAGCCTAACGGTGTTGTTTATTTTCTTAGTGCGCAGGTTACAAGTACTAAGAAGCGAATTGGTACGAGAGCAAGAGCCCATAATCAGGAACGCCTAACTTTTGTATCAACAATATATATATATATATATATATATATATATATATATATATATATATATATATATATATATATATATATATATATATATATATATATATATATATATATATATATATATATAATCAATATTGTTATGGTATACATATAAAATATCGAACAATAAATTTCATTTCATATAAATTATATATAACAAGTACATGGCATGCTAAAATAACAACTCACCAAAAATTCACCGAGCATACTACGTTTAAACCTCCTCTTAAAACCCCAAGCACACGCTCTAGGATAGCGGTCTTCACGAGTAAAATAATTAACAGCCCCGACTCTATAACTTTCCAATATCCAAGTCTAAAATCAAAGTTAATTGATTAATTTCTTTAACATTATAAATAAACATAAAGAACAAAAACTATTAATAGGCGCACCTTAAAGGCCCATTGAAACCCCATCAACGTATACTTAGGGTTATTTACTTTTCCCTTAGCATCGGGCGGTGGCGGCGGTTTCGCATAAAAAGCTTCAAGACGATTACCAACCGCGCCAGCTAACTGAGCATACAACATTACCCCAAGGATACATGTTCCACGCATCCAAATTGTCTACTAAACTCCATATCCAATTATCGACTTTGTAATTAAACTCAAGCCCTAACAACACTAGCACCAACAGTCCTACCAAACTAAAGCGAACGACATCATTATCGCTAAGTTTATCAAAGTCCTCGCTATAAAACTTATTATACACCATTCCGACAGTTATGCTACGACCATCATATGCGGATGAAAACACACGTCGCCTAAATGGAGTAGGACGACCTTCTAAAAAGTCTTTAAATTCAATCCCAAATCGTAACCCCGTTACGAGGCAAAACTCCTGTCTACCAAATTTTAACTCGTACCCTCTTACATGATACGTCAAGGGAACGACATCCGTGTCTCCTTGGGCAACTTCCTCTTGACATAAACTAATATAATGTAGAAGGATACATGTCTCTTGCATTTGTGCTAAATCAAACAACCATCCAAAACACGTTTGCCTAAACATGGCATCCTTATTGGTATTTCTAAAATTTTCCTTAATGTCGTGAAGCAACGTTAGCTTACTTCTACAGGTAAGATCAACGGCAAAATCCTAAAATAACATATAATAAACATATACGTATTAACTACACAAATAAGGATCTAAACCAAAAAATTATAAAAGAACAAAGGTTGGTATTTACCGGAACATCATTATTTTGCGCCATGTTCACAACGCCTCACTACCACCAACACTAACAGCGCCACAGCACCAACACCACGATAGTACAACACCTCACCTCCACCACACAACACCTCCACCACCACCAACACCACGACACCACCACCAACACAGCCACTACCACACCAAACAACCACCAACACCACGAAATCACCAACAACAATACAAGACCACCACCAACCCCACGACACCACCACCAAACCCACGACACAACAGCTCCACAACCTCCAGCCCCACGACACAACAGCTCCACCAAAACTACAACACCACCACCACGACAACAACACAAACACAACAATACTCCACCACAAACAACCACCAAGAAAACACCACAAGAAAGCAAGTTTTATTTTTTGAGGAGAGAAACATACAACAAAAACTAACACAATCTTAGTTTTACGTATGAAAAATTAAAAGGGACACGGTACAATACTTACTCCGGTGAATAAGTATTGTCATTCAACCGGATTCTCAAGGATTTTGCGCCTTCCCCATGTAATTTCGCTGCAAACCAAAGGCGATTTACACTTTTTTTTGTTTTTTAGTCAATAGGTGTGACACGTGCTCGTTCCCTATGTAATTCGCTGCAAACGAGTGGAGAAATACGTTGGATTTTTTGTTTTTTTATTGCGTCGCATATGGACCAAGAAGACTTTTATTTAATGCGTGACACGTGTGGCTTCCCCATGCATTTCGCTGCAACTATGCCCAGAAATATGTAAATATATATATATATATATATATATATATATATATATATATATATATATATATATATATTAAAGTGGGTCCAAAAGGTGGAGAGAGGTTAAGTGGGGCCCTAATTAATTGTATTTCGCTGCAATGGTTATGTGAAATACAAATATATATATATATATATATATATATTATTAAAGTGGGTCCATCATGAAGAGAGAGGTTGAGTGGGCCCCTTTTTAAAGGTATTTCGCTGCAACTTTGCTAAGAAATACAACTTTTATTATTTATTTTTTTAAATCAACGAGAAGCTGACACGTGTACATATTGAATTTCTGTTACATTTTCCAGCGATTTTGGTGGCCTTTCAGAGAATAAAAAAAAACCAACCCTCAAAAAGGAAACACAAAAGTGCAGAGTCCTCTGCAGTAATTTTCGCTTAAAAATGAAAGTATTCTGGATTGAACGATATGATTTTAAGAACGTAACACATAACAAAATTAGAGATGTCAAGACTTTAAAAAATAAATTAGTTTTCTATAAAGTTTTTATAAAATCATGTAAACTAAGGGTCCGTTTGGTTTAAGGGTGTGAGGTATGGGGAATGGGTATAAGAATCATATTAAACGTTTGCATTGAAGGTATGGGTATGTAGAAACCCGGTGGGACCCAATATATGTGGGTTTCCTCAAACCATGTGAAGGAGTATGGTATGGTGAAACCATTCTTTCATTTTATTAAAATATTATTGATTTTTGTCTTATTATTAATTAATGTATTTTTATGGATTATTTTTGAATCATATTGTAGGACCCATTTTTTTTATAAATGATACACATGCCCAATTACCAACCAAATAATTATATTGAAAGTGTTATCAAAATTAGATATCCATTTCATTCTACCCATCTAATCAAACCGATATCTATAGTGATTCCAATAACAAACCAAACGCCTCCTAAAAGAATTACACTTTTAAGACACTTAAGTGAGAGAGCCTACATAATAAAGCACATTTCGTCAAATTCTCCTTTAATAAGGTGACATAATAATAATCCGTAGTAATTAAGAGGTATGAATAGGAAGAAATTCTAGAAGGTTCCTCCTCATTGTGATCGGAGCTTACAATGCGTGACTCATTTTATTAAACTAGACGAGTACCCGTGCATAGCAACGGGATTTTATAGCGGCAAAAAGTTTTTGTGATAAAAAAAGTTAGAGGTGGCAATTTGTACCCAAAATTAAAAAAATAAACTAAATGGGCAAACTTTTAAAAGATTTGGGCATATATTGCCCATTTAAATGTTAAATGAGCACATATTTTCTCTCAATTAAATAACATTACAATTGTTTTTAAAGAAAAAATTGTAGATATAATATATTTAATTTTTTAAATATAAATGAGGTGTTAAGTTTAAGGAATGTATTTCGTCGTTTTGGGTATTTTCTAAAACGATTCGTATAACATGCACCCGTTCGGCCCGTGCCCGTTTAGCCCGCGCCCGTTTAGCCCGTTGTCCGTTTGACCCATGGCCCGTGCCCGTCCGGCCCGCCCGTTTTGCCACCTATATGGGTTATAAATAAAAATAATAAAAATTGAAGGATTTGTGGATTAAATAGAATGTTTTGAAACCATATTCGACCCGGGTGGTTCAACAGGTTGAACCGTTCCGGTCGAAAATTTGATTAAACCACAGTGGTTTTGAGTTATTTGTGATAAGACTTATGAGACAAAGCACATCTAATACACCCACTTTTATACCAAAACCTACACCCATGACAAACATCAATTCCAAACATTCTTTAACCACCAAGAGCTAACGGATCCCAAAATTCTTGAAACGGCCAAACAAATTTGGAGACAAAGCACATAAGTGTATCACATTTAATATACCTACTTATCTATCAAGTTTCAAAATATTAATTAACATATAGTAACACTTTTGAAAATAGTAGCCAAAATGTGAATTTTTAATAAAAACCAATTTTTTGAATGAAAAAACGATACACCACCTTAAACAAAGATTTATATTTCATTCGTATGGAGTAAGCTTTGAGGTGTTCAGACAAAATTGTATTTTCAATAATTGGTGTATTTCCTATTTAAGTCCAATTGTCCAGCCAAGCTACTAACCGAATATTCAATTGGTACATTTAATATTTTTTCAGCTTGCCTTTTATTTTGAAGTTTCTTTATTTAGTTAAGATATTGACAAGGGCATTATGGGGATTGACCAAAAGTTAAGGATTTCACATTTCACTTTGACTATTTTCACATTATAAGTGGTTAAGATAAGATTATTAACCATCATCTTTAATAATCAAATCAATAATAATAAAACCCTAAACAAATAAATTTACTTAAAACCCTCTCATTTCGCCACCTTCATCTTACCTACTAACTTACTTTTCTGCTTAACTCTCCGATCACCCTTGCTTTTGTAAGTTTTTTTATAAAAATGTCATAGTGATCATACTACTTTTATGTTATGTATGTTATTATATATATATATATATATATATATATATATATATATATATATATATATATATATATATATATATATATATGGGATGTTTGGATTATTACCTTCTTTTATTTATGGCCTTATTAGCTTTTTTTAGATTTTTTTTAAAAAGCCAATAAGCTCACTTTTTACAGCTTATGAGGTTAGAAACTTAAGCTTATGGAGGTCCATAAGCTTAGGTTGATAAGCTCAAAAAAAGTCAACTTATTGGCTTTTTAAAAAAATCTCAATAAGCTAATAAGCCCATAAATAAAAGAAGGTGATAACTCAAACACCCCTTAATGTTGGTTTTTGCATTTGATTGGCTTATTTTTATGGGCTTATTAGCTTATTGAGATTTTGAAAAGCCGTTAAAGCTCAACTTTTTTAGCTTATGAGATCTTAAGCTTCAGCTTATGGAAGTCCATAAGCTCAAGCTGATAAGCTAAAAAACATGAGCTTTATCGGCTTTTCAAAATCTCAATAAGCTAATAAGCCCAAAATATAACACCCAATGCTTGTTTTTGATACATTGTTTTGTTTGTAGAATATGACATCAATCACGCCCATGATGTCCATTGGCACTTTTGGGACAGCCGATACTAAATTAAGTAACACAGCGTGGCGTTCATTGTCGTCATTCGCTTCTATTTCTTCTGCTCCTATCTCGAGCCGCAGACGAAATGGCGTTCATTGTCGTCATTCGCTTCTATTTCACCAATCATAGTTGTAGGTCTATTTTTAGGCAAACCATTTAGGTCTACAAATCATTTTTGTATCCATAAATACGAAACTATTTTTTAGCTATATTGATGGTAACTGTGCTGATAGATAAGTTACGTTTGCTTTTTGTGTAGGCTGGTGTCAACAAGCTTGCTGATTTAGTAGGGGTTACTCTTGGTCCGAAAGGGCGCAATGTAGTACTCAAGAGCATGGGTCGCCTAAAATTGTTAACGACGGTGTTACTGTTGTTAAAGAGGTATGTTAGAGCTGTGAACGTGATTTAATATGTTATGTGTCGAAGAATGTTGAGTGATTTTGTTGTTCTGTATAGGTTGAATTAGAAGATCCTGTTGAGAACATTGGTGCTAAGCTTGTGCGACAAGCGGCCATGACGCATGCGATGAAAACAATAGCTAAGCAAGTAAAAGAAGGCATTTTGTTTGTGTTTTTTGCAAAGCACAGGAATTAGTAAACTGTAATGCAAATATGTGTATGTTTTTGTGTTTGCAAATGTGTGTGTGTGTTTTTGTGTTTGCAAATGTGTGAGTTGTGAATGAGGGTTAAAAGGGTGTGTGGTAAATATTTATACACAAAGTGAATGGGAGATTAAAGGGTTGTTTTGGAGGGAGAAAATGGTGTGCAACGTGAAGACGTGGGGTTTTGACTCATGACTTTACAACTTTTACAAAACGGTTACTTTTGAGTGATAAGTTATAAACTTTTATGATTTATTTAAGATGGTCCTTTTCTTTTCCAAACGTATCAAAGTTAAATATTTATGATTTTCAATTTTAGTGACCATATCAGAATGTTATAATAATGGGTCCATTATTTTAACCAAAGTTTTGGGGCCGTTTTTAACTTAGGAGAAGTAAATACGGGAGGGTTATTTATTTATTTATTTATTTATTTTTATTATTATTATTATTTTTTAATATATAAACGGCTGAAGGGAGGGTATTTTTTAGATGTTAAAAATTTGTTTGATGCAAAATATAGTACTTAAATTACATCAATTAACACACTTTCTATATACAATGTTTGGGCTTGCCTCAGTTTCATTAAATTTACTTCTTGATTTTTATCATAAACACACTCTTTTCTTCTGAATTTTTGTTGCACATATATAATGCATGTAAATACTTTTTCTAATTTATATTTTGCATAGTGCTCTTTCGACACTAGACCCATTTGATCTTCAAAAGCTTAACTCGTGGCATATTACAAGGGACTCTTTTAATGTCTTTCGTCGTGGCTCTAACTAACACTAGTACGATCGACACCTCTCCCGTCGAATTTTTTTCGCCATTACCGTCGTCACGTCGACGGCATTGTTAGTTCCCGTCAACATGTCGACGAGATAATGACGACGGCAGTGCCCCGTCGGGAACAGCATTGCCGTCGACAACCGCCGTCGACATTGTGGGTCCCACTTCGTTTTTCAGTCAAAGAAATTCTTTGTCCGTCAAATTGTTCCCTTCGACATGTCGACGGGATTGTATATGTTATTAACAAACTAATTATTAAACGTTAATTAAGTTTATACTATCCCGTCGACATGTTAACGGAAACATTTTGACGGGTCAACGTGTTGGTCAACGTTTGCTTACTTATCCCGTCGACACGTTGACGGGAACAATTTGACGGGTCAACGTGTTGGTCAACGTTTGTATAATTATCCCGTCGACACGTCGACGGCCTTATAAGACAAACATTTTCAAGAACCGATTCAATGAATTGCTACTGTCAAACTAGGTACAAATAAAATAGAGCTACCATATTTCAACAAACAATTTAACTCCATTCATTTAGTTACCTGGATTGTATTTTAACCTAGTTTTGGTTATTTGATATGCTGAAATCTTGTTAGAAACAAGCAAATATGGATTCATATAGATTACATCGGCTCACGCAAGATGTTTACAAATGAAATAAACAATGCTATATATAGAAAAAGAAGTATAGTAGCTCCTGGATACAGTGGCCTGTGCGTGATCATAGCATATGAAATCCAAGTTTATAAGCATTTGAGTTTATGGAGCCAGAGGCTTCAGTTTCGAGCTTTTCGTTCCTCCACTTATACTTTCTCATTCGATCTCTGAAAATCATAATCAATAACACAAAGAAGGTGCATCCAAGAGTCCCTGCGCAGATAGACAGTAGAGCTTCTGAAAGCCAGCTCATATTGTGGCTCTGATCATGGGTTGTTGGCATAATCACCCATGTTGCTGCGACATATGACACAGACATGAATGATAATGCCACCCAAGTAATTCTACGAGCCACCCCCAGTATCAGGTTTAATGCCTTTCTCTTAAAAGGGAGAATGCTGACTAATGTTACAACAATGCAGAGGGATACAAACAGTGCTATGTGATTGCTGATTGCAAAGATCTTGAAAGCTTTACTTTTGCCCATAATCGCTTTTCCCCTCATAGGTCCTTCTTGGTAGACTCCACCAGGAGGGTTCACACCGGCTGTGAATGTGACAGTTGCCATCAGGATTGCCACTATTGTAATTGTGTTCCTTGCGTTTTGTAGCGCCTCTCTGTGTAGTTCTAGATGCTCTCTTTTTGGAATTTTCTTGTGAGATTCGATTTTGGTCTCGTCTTGTCCATATTTTTGACTGCCAACGCTTGCATTTATATTTGTTATGAGCTCTAACCTTGAGTTTGTTTCATCTTCTATAGGAGCCGCTTCTACAAGATTTTCCTCGTGATTCCCTATCATTTGATCATCGCTTAGCGCTTTTGTTTCATCGAAGATGTATTCTGCAAACTGTAATGAACATGAATGATTATAAAGACGTAAGTAGAGAATTAGATATTATTGATCTCATCCGAACTAGCTAACAACTGAACAGCATTTAAAGAGAGATTCATGCCTGATGAAAACCAACAATCTGAGCAAGACGCTGAACGGTATAGCCAAGTTTGTCACGTTGGTAAAACAGGTCTGTACCCTTGAGGATACCATCTAGATATTTGAAGGCATCAAACTTATTGAATCTTATGGTAAGATGGAGCACATTTTCTCCATATCTTGTTAAAAACTGGAAGGAGAAAGGAGCCGTGGATGCAAACTCCTCTAAAATAGCTAGGTTCCCGTTTATGGCAGCTAAGTGCAAAGGAGTATAGCCATTGTAGTCAAATTGTAAAGCTTGGTGAGGGTTCATTTCTAATAGCACTTTCGAAATATCAAATTGCCCCCTTTCGCAAGCAAAGTGCAACGCCAAGGAACCATTTATGGTGTCCTTCCGATTAGCTAGATCCGGGCACTTTACTAACAACTTGTTAGCAATATCTGCGTTATCAAGAACCAAGACATGGATTTTAACGTGTTTACTTATGAATAGTTAAGCTTGAGTTGGAAAGTCTTCCAAGGTGTAACTTTCATTGCTTAAAAATCTAAGTACTAAAAAATTAGATTATTATTGACATAATATAAACTTTTCTATTCATGTGAAACCAACTTGAAATTTAATACTAGTAATAAAATTATATGTTTAGACCTTATTACCCCAGCCCTCATGGTAATAGTAACAGATTTGGGATTTAGAATCTAAAGGAGGTAATGAGCTTAATTCTCACCTGTTTGGCCTTTTGAGGCAGCAATGTGGAGACAAGCTGCATCGTCTATGATGTTCAACAACCAGCTCGTGTGATCCAGGAGGAAGTTCATAATGTTAAGATGACCATAACTGCAAGCAAGGAACAAGGCACTCTGGTTCTCGTAGTTGAGCTTACTAGCCACCCATTGGTTCTTTTCCATAAGCAACCTGACCACTTTCTCATGTCCCATGCGACACGCTTCATGGAGTGGCGTTTCTAAGTTATCATTCTCAGCCTCCACCATTTCTGGCCTTAGTAACAGAATAATGGACACGATTTCAGCATTACCAATTCTTGAAGCGAGGTGTAACGCAGTAGTGTTTCCTAGTTTTCGCTCAATCATTTGCTTGTCTTGTTCACCCATGTTCCTAAAAGCAACCGTGTTGTTTTCGACTATTGCCTGTGTAATCTGCCAATCCATAATCGCCATTTGTT
The DNA here is from genome assembly GCA_030686995.1 of Artemisia argyi. NCBI lineage: Eukaryota > Viridiplantae > Streptophyta > Magnoliopsida > Asterales > Asteraceae > Artemisia > Artemisia argyi. The sequence continues at coordinate 14,190,570 of CM060690.1, forward strand.
ATATATTGTCTCTCAAAACTCGCAATTTGTTTTAACTATCAAACAAGTATGTAGTTGTTCCTATTATATGGACACTGGATGCTTAACTGCTAGTGTATAACTTCTAAGCAGCTTCCTAGCTATTGTTTGGAATGTCTCCTTTGGTCTTTGATAGCGTATAATAACCTTGTAAATTTACAACTAACATAGTCTTTTCTAATGTCAACAAATTACTGCTGATTTTGACTTTAACTAGCTAATCCCTTGGAAAATGTCATCTATAAACCCAAAATGGAGCCAAAGTGATTAGGTTTAAATATTCTTCTACATTGTTAAGTTCAAATGAGAGTCGTTATGAAAGAAAATATAGTATAGTTGCATCATATCTTTTCTTCGTAGTTTCTTTTCTCATGTTGAAAACTAGAAATAAAATGTCCGCCCGTTGCAAGGGTGTATTGTTTGATCACGTAAATCGTTTAAGTACTTTATCTTCTTTGCACGAAAAATATTGCATATGTATATATATAATTTGATTTCGACATTTCGTATGCACCGTCATGTGGTGAGATCAATATATAAATCATATTTGTCATAGAAGCAATGAACATAGTCATCCATTTTTTTTTATCTAAATTAATAAAAAAACATTTTTCACATTTTTTTAAAACAACATATCTTGCAAACGATAAATCTTCAAGTTACAAAAAATAAACCATCGCGACGACAATTAAATTATATTTCTATAGATATACATTGTTATATACTTTCGACGATTTATTTATTTATTTTTTATTTTCGCTAAGAAAAATAACATTTGATTCGTAAAAATCACATATGATTTGATTTTTACAAATCATATATGATTTTTACGAGTCACATGTGATTTTTACGAATTACATGTGATTTTTCTTGACGAATTAAAAAAAATCGTTGAACTAAGATTGGTTTATTGTTATATGATTTTTACGAGTCAATGCATATCTATAGAACGATAATTTAATTCTCGTCGTGATGTTATGATTTTTTTTTTGGAGTAACGATTAACGGTTTGCGAGATATTTAATTTTTTAAAAAGGGGTAAAAGTTTATTTATTTATTTATTTGATAAAAAAAATGAAGGACTAAGATTGGTTTATTGTTATATGACAAATATGAGTTATATATTGAACTTCATTCATAGCCGATATAAATCCTAATGTACCCTAAGCCCACCGATTGAGCTTGAGCCATTCATCAATTAGCCGATATAATTGATAAATAGCCCAAGCCAGATCGGTGGGCTTAGGGTACATTAGGTTTATATTGGTTATCAATAAAGTTAAAGGCACACAACCATTGAGGTTCTTACACCTCTTTTATAAAGAAGAGGAGCCAACAAATGTTTTGTTACTAACGTAGAGTGATGAAGGCCTTTCACCTACCCAAAACTTGAACATGAAAGCTTGTAAGTTGCATGGGGAGTGTCTTTGTTTGTGAATGTAAAAATATAAGTATTGTAAAAGAAAAGGCAACATATTTATAGAAAAAATATATATATTTGAAATGGTCACGTGCATGACACGCACAATAATAGTGTATGAAAAGTCACCAAGATGATGATGGTTTAGATTAAAAATGTAGCAGTAAATTACTCTTAGGGTAATCCAAATGTCAAATCTATTGTTGTACACACAATAGCCAGTGATACTTAGTTTCACAATGCAATAATTATTAGGGTAAGTAAACCATCATATCGACACTGTCAAACTATATCTGCAATAGTAGGCAATACGTATTTCAGCAATAATTTCATTACCAGTCTAACTGACCTTATAGTAGACCACACAGTAGACTAACAACTCTACTGTGACAGTTGATATTGACGAGATACATCAATATAATATTCATAAGTGTTGAACTTGGATTTATCTCGTTGGGATTATTGTGTTAAAAGAGAGGGTTTTTTTGACATAAAAAAACAAACAGGGTTAAGTGATTATCGAATGTTATCAGTTAGTATCATTATTTTTTAGTCCACTTATTTTAGTTCTTGTGTTAAAAATAGACATGGTTTAGGAGGATGTTCTTCATCATAAAATATAATCTGGACATGACATAAGATACTCTCACATATAATATCACAAAATTACAAAAGGAAACAACTTAAAATCTTGGTATAAAATTACAGAAATTAGTCCAACAACTTTTTCGTACTCTTCATCTTATACTTTCTTCATAGTTTGAGAAATATGTGCACAAAATTTTCTTCTCACGCGGCTTTAGCTTTCCAAACCAATGCCACCGAGGATTGAAGAAGTTTTAACACATGTTCCTCATCACCAAGATTTGGGGCTCAAGTTCTCTTGAAGGATATGCAATCGTGCCTGAGGTTAAACCCAAAATCAGAAAGATAAAAACGATGAAGACTACCGATTCAACAAAGTGATCAAGACCTATGCTTAAAACATTGTGTAGCGTCGAAATGCGCGAGTGTCATGTGTAAGAAAAGAAAATACAAATATTAGTCATGGATGAAGTGTTGAGGAGAGTAAGGTTAGTGTTTAATATAGTACATCGCATATTTGACGAGATTGATGTGATAGTTTACTTAGACATCAAAACAAGTGAATTGGAAAAACTCACAAATATTATGATATCACAGCTATCACGGAGAGTCGCCAAGGTATCACAAAAGTTTGTGGTTTATCGACTTCAGTTTTTGTTTTTGAAATACAACTCAAAACCATGTTGAAATCTATCTAAAATTAAAAATGAAAGTATTCTGGATTGAACGATATGATTTTTAGAACGTAACACATAACAAAATTAGAGATGTCAAGACTTTATAAAATAAATTTGTTTTCTCAAAAGTTTTTATAAAATCATGTAAACTAAGGGTCCGTTTGGTTTAAGGGTGTGAGGTATGGGGAATGGGTATAAGAATCATATTAAACGTTTGCATTGAAGGTATGGGTATGTAGAAACCCAGTGGGACCCAATATATGTGGGTTTCCTCAAACCACATGAATAAGTATGGTATGGTAAAACTATTCCTTCATTTTATTAAAATATTATTGATTTTTGTCTTATTATTAATTAATGTATTTTTATGGATTATTTTTTTTTTTCTATAACTTGAATCATATTGTAGGACCCATTTTTTTATAAGGGTTTTTTTAACTTGTGCCGCAAGCACACCAAAAGTACAATGGGACCTACGAAAAATAACATAAAAAATCACACAAAAGTACACTTGTTTGTACTTTTGTGTGGGTCCCTGGGTACTTTTATGTACTTTTTTGTGTGATTAACTTGTGCCTTTACGGCACAAGTTAAAAAAACCCTTTTTATAAATGATACACATACCCAATTACCAACCAAACAATTATATTGAAAGTGATATCAAAATTAGGGGTCCGTTTGGTATGAGGGTTTCGGAGGGTTTAGAATCAAAGAAAATACAAAACATTTGTTTGGTACACTTTTCTTTTTTCTCCTAAGAGTATTGAATGATAGATCTCATAGTAGGCATAAATGGTAGGATTTGGTGAATAAAGACAAAATGGTCCCACCTCTCCAACAATATAAGCCACAAGTTTCAATGTTTTTTTTTAATATTTTTTCTCTCTTTTATATTTAATAAATAATAGTTTTTAAATATAACATTAATTTATATTTTATATATACTATACATTTTCTCTCTCTTTATTTTTTTTCAAACTTTTCTCAAATCCAAATCTAATTCCAATCTCACTTACAAACCAAACGCACCCTATATATCCATTTCATTCCACCCATCTAATCAAACCGATACCTATAGTGATTCCAATAACAAACCAAACGCCTCCTAAAAGAATTACACTTTAAGACACTTAAGTGAGAGAGCCTACATAATAAAGCACGCATTTCGTCAAATTCTCCTTTAATAAGGTGACATAATAATAGTAATGAAGAGGTTTGAATGGGAAGAGAAATTCTAGAAGGTTCCTCCTCATTGTGATCGGAGCTTACAATGCGTGACTCGTTTTATTAAATTATTAACCATCATCTTTAATAATCAAATCAATAATAATAAAACCCTAAACAAATAAATTTTACTTAAAACCCTCACTCATTTCGCCACCTTCATCTTACCTACTTTTCTTCTGCTAACTCTCCGATCACTCTTGCTTTTGTAAGTTTTTTTTTTTTATAAAAATGTCACAGTGATCATACTACTTTTATGTTATATTTTATTATAGGGGATGTCTGGATTATTACCTTCTTTTATTTATGGGCTTATTAGCCTTTTCAGATTTTTTAAAAAAGCCAATAAGCTCACTTTTTTCAGCTTATGAGGTTAGAGACTTAAGCTTATGGAAGTCCATAAGCTTAGGTTTATAAGCTCAAAAAAGTCAGCTTATCGGCTTTTTAAAAAAAATCTCAATAAGCTAATAAGCCCGTAAAATAAAAGAAGGTAATAATCCAGACATCCCCTAATGTTGGTTTTTGCAATTGATTAGCTTGTTTTTATGGGCTTATTAGCTTATTGAGATTTTAAAGAAAGCTGATAAGCTCACTTTTTACAGCTTATGAGGTTAGAAACTTAAGCTTATGGAAGTCCATAAGCTTAAGTTGATAAGCTCAAAAAAGTCAGCTTATTGGCTTTTTTTTTAAATGTCAATAAGCTAATAAGCCCATAAAAGAAGGTGATAACCCAAACAACCCCTAATGTTCCTTTTTGCAATTGATTAGCTTATTTTATGGGCTGATTAGCTTATTGAGATTTTGAAAACCCGATAAAGCTCACCTTTTTCAGCTTATGTGATCACAAGCTTCAGCTTATGGAAGTCCATAAGCTTAAGTTGATAAGCTCAAAAAGTGAGCTTTAACGCTTTTCAAAATCTCAATAAGCTAATAAGCCCATACAATAACCCCCAATGCTTGTTTTTGATACATTGTTTTGTTTGTAGAATATGACATCAATCACGCCCATGATGTCCATTGGCACTTTCGGGACAGCCGATGCTAAAATCAGTAACACAGCGTCACGATCATTGTCGTCATTTGCTTCTATTTCTTCTGCTCCTATCTCGAGCCGCAGGCGAAATGTAGTTCTGCAGAAGAAAGTGAGCCCCAAGGTTAAGGCAATGGCCAAAGAATTGTACTTTAACAAAGACGGGTCGGCCATTAAGAAGCTTCAGGTGAATATCGATAAATACGAAACTATTTTTTTTAGCTTTTTGATGGTTACTGTGCTGATAGAGTGTATACGTTTGTTGTTTGTGTAGGCTGGTGTCAACAAGCTTGCGGATTTAGTAGGGGTAACTCTTGGTCCGAAAGGGCGCAATGTAGTTCTCGAGAGCAAGTATGGGTCTCCTAGGATTGTTAACGACGGTGTTACCGTGGCTAAAGAGGTATGATACACTTACAATTGCGTAGTTGATTTAGTATGTTACGTTAGGAACAATGTTGACTGATTTTGTTACTGTATATAGGTTGAATTGGAAGATCCTGTTGAGAACATTGGTGCTAAGCTTGTGCGACAAGCGGCTTCAAAGACTAATGATTTGGCTGGTGATGGGACAACAACGTCTGTTGTTCTTGCACAAGGTTTAATCACCGAAGGTGTTAAGGTATATGACGGGTGCTTGTAATTCTCGAAGTTTATGTTTATTTATCAGGCTGGGTCATAATTAACGTATTAAGTCATTATCTGTTAGGTGGTGGCAGCAGGTGCCAACCCAATTCAAATCACGAGGGGTATTGAAAGAACCACTAAAGCCCTTGTTGCAGAGCTTAAGCGGATGTCAAAAGACGTAAAGCTTAAATCCTTTCTACATTATTTCTTTGATATATTATTATTCTACATTTCTGATCCAAGGTTTACATTGTATGTAAAATCGCAGGTTGAAGACAGTGAGTTAGCTGATGTGGCGGCAGTGAGTGCGGGGAACAACCCCGAAGTTGGAAATATGATTGCGGAAGCCATGAGTAAAGTAGGAAGGCAAGGTATAGTGACTCTTGAAGAAGGGAAAAGTGCTGAAAATACTATGTATGTCGTGGAAGGCATGCAATTTGATCGTGGTTACCTTTCACCATATTTCGTTACCGATACTGAGAAAATGACTGTTGAGTATGAAAATTGCAAGGTAATGTTATCATGATACATTTTTCTCGATAATAGTCAGGTAAATAGGACTTACTATTGGATATTGATATAAAGTTTTGTGGTGCAGTTGCTTTTGGTTGACAAAAAGGTCACTAATGCACGAGACTTAGTTGCCTTGTTGGAGGATGCTATTAAAGGAGGATACCCGATATTGATTATAGCTGAGGATGTTGAACAGGAAGCTCTTGCTACCCTTGTAGTGAACAGGCTACGAGGTGCTCTAAAGATTGCTGCACTTAAGGCCCCTGGATTTGGTGAACGCAAAAGTCAATATCTTGATGATATTGCTGTTCTTACTGGAGGTAAAGCTTTTGTTACATACTTACATAAACGCGCGATATATTAGGCTTCGACGCATCTAGTTTTCAAAGGGTCGACACAAGTCATTTAAGTTTAATGGGTCAAATAGGTAGCAAGCAAACGGGTAGAATGGGTATCTCTATTTTAAAACAACCTGCTAAATCAATTTTTCGAGAAAGATTTTCTTTAAGAAATATTATCGTTTGTAATCGTATTTAACACTCTAATTGTTTATAGAGAAAAATAAAAGGTTATGGAAAAAAGTTTCATGGCCCATGCAAGAAAAATACACATTTTGACCCGTTATTCAACCTTCCCATTTAGCCACCTCTATTAGTATATTGTTCGTCATCTTTCTTCCTGCACTTTTTGATCATCTCCGTGCGTACTTGATTCAGGAACTGTGATCAGAGACGAGGTTGGGTTAACCCTTGAGAATGCCGGAAGTGAGGTTTTAGGATTCGCTGCTAAGGTCGTACTGACTAAGGATACTACCACCATTGTTGGTGATGGAAGCACTCAGGAATTAATAAGCAAACGAATTACTCAAATTAAGAACCAACTTGAGGTGCATTTCTATATATGCATTGTCGTAAGACATTTATAATGGTCTCTTCACTCAGTTTTGTGACAAATATCTTGGTTGATGTTGCAGGTGGCAGAACAAGACTATGAAAAAGAAAAACTAAATGAAAGAATCGCAAAACTATCTGGTGGCGTTGCTGTTATTCAGGTAATCCTTATTATTGTTGCTCATGAATCACATGATACTATTTTGCTTATTTTTTCGGTTTCTAAAATCAAAATTATTTACAGGTTGGAGCACAAACAGAAACAGAACTTAAAGAAAAGAAACTGAGAGTAGAGGATGCTCTCAATGCAACCAAGGTCCAGACTTCTGTTCTTTTTTGTGATTTGTTATCTTGGTTACATCTAGTATTCTAGTTTCTAACAAAATAATGTCACCAACATATTACAGGCAGCTGTTCAGGAAGGCATTGTCGTGGGAGGTGGGTGCACTCTTTTACGCCTTGCTGCAAAGGTCGATAGCATCAAAGATACCCTTGACAATGACGAACAAAAGGTATCACATTTATTGCACATGATGTAGCTTTTACAAGGATTAATAATGTTGGTTGTGGTGAGTAATTGACTTGTTTGAATATTGGTAGGTAGGAGCTGAGATTGTTAAGAGGGCCCTTGGCTACCCTATGAAGTTAATTGCGAAAAATGCTGGTGTCAATGGAAGCGTGGTTATTGAGAGGGTAAGTAACTAATTATTGGTTCAAGATATTAACCACTATGACCATTCTCGTCACATGTCTTGAATTTTTTCATATCTTTAATTCATCTTTTTAGGTTTTGGCTAGTGATAATCCTAAGTTTGGTTACAATGCTGCAACTGGAAAATACGAGGATTTAATGGCTGCTGGTATCATTGATCCAACAAAGGCAAGTTTTAAGCTTTCATTTATATTCTAATTTAGGCTATCAAATGATGTTGTTTATGCTAATGGTATGTCTCTGATGAATTTTGCCAGGTGGTAAGATGTTGCTTGGAGCATGCATCGTCAGTTGCAAAGACATTCCTTACATCAGATGCTGTTGTTGTTGACATCAAGGAGCCTGTGTCGTCTATGCCCGCTGGAAACCCTATGGGTGGTTATGGTGGTTACTGAGCTTTGTGTCGTCGTGAGATGTAGTGAATAGAATAAAAATCGGCTTAGGTAAATTAAGCCTCCTAATTTATAATTATCATGCCAAAGAGTGTTTTATGTGATCGATCAGTGACAATTTTCAGCACCATATATTTCATTCTTAGTTATAGAGGTGGTAGATTTGTTGAATTTTGGCGGACATGATTAGTAAGAGAGGACGATATGTAAAAGTATTCCAACGGATTCATAGCCGAGTCGGGATTTAATTTGAGGAATTGGAGTATAACATTTAATTAAATTTTGCTGTTATTATGGTTTTTAAGTGGTGAAAATTCATAAACTTATTGTTATTGAGATCTCAAATTTATCAAAGTGGGGCTTACACTTTACATGACCTTACATAGTTATATGGGCATGTTTTTCCATATTGTTTGTGGTATATACTGTTACATAGCTTTTTGCCTTTATTGAAAAAGTGATACCTTAAGATTCCTCTTTTTATGGGTATCTTTTGCATTTCTGTGAACAAAACATCTGTTTGACAAAAAGACTATTCTCGGAGCTTAAGGTGTGGGTGGCCGGTAAGAATAGTGCCATCCCATAATGCCATGCTAGGGTCTGGCGCTGATCACCAGCCGTGTTATCCCTTTTTGTTGTTTTATTGGGTTATGAGTGGGCCAGTGGGTGTCCTATAACGTGAGTAATTGGGTTGTTTGGTTTAAAGATCCGAGAGGTGACAGCACTTTTTGCTATAACGCGAGACGAAGAACACCACTACACCTGTTGCTCTCAAGCTCCACTCGAATAAAATATCTCAAGCTCCACTCGAATAAAATATTGGGTTATTTGTGTATCATCTAAATGCCATTTACATCATCAAAGAACTTCACATTTACAATTTGTCTTCTATTTAATTTGTTGTTCTGCATATTTTTTATGAGACTGTCAATCAATTCGCCCAAGGCCTAAATTTCTCATATAAAGCATGAACAGACAATATCTCTAATCGTTTATGGCGATGGGCAAACGCCACAACTTCTGATTTAAAATGACAAGAAATGAAGTAGTTGAATTTAGGAGCAAGCTGCATCTTTTTTGTAACATTCACAATAGTAGCATTAGAAGCAATTGATCAACAAAAAAGAGTTCATAGTACAAAACAAGTAGTAGCAGAAGGAGGTTATTAACTGAAACAATCAAAAGAAGCATCTCATAACTCACATTAATCTAATTAACCTACGACAAGCTAAGAAAATTATCGATATCAGCCACCACCCATGACGGACCTTCCATCGTCTCAACTATCAACTCATTCGACCACGACTCAAAACTCTCATCTAAACTAGGCAACTCAATAATTTCCT